>CM067551.1:21012500-21574865 GCA_034509755.1 Anisodus tanguticus
GCAGTCAGTCATTACGTCTGTTGGTTTTAGAACTATTGTAACGTTCCGAGACCTTCGGGGACCAAAATATAAATGGATAACATTTCAGGGACCAAAAAAAAGTTTCGGAAGAAGCCAACGGCCCGTGTGGGGCTTAGCCCTGAACCCAAGCTTACCTAGGTCCTCTCCTTCTAAACACATGGGTTACCCCTTGGGGCCCCAAATCCTTACTCAAACCTAGAGTTTATATATTGTATAAATTCTCCATCTTCTACCAATGAGGGAGATTTGTCATTTTGGCCAAAGACCTCCCATCTTTTTATGTTTCAAACACCTTACTTTGTGTACCAATATCTTTTTCATTTCTTAACGAAATTTGACGATACTTGGCACTAACATCATCTACTCACTTAGTAGATTAGGCATGTGCGAAGAAACAATGTTTCCGGTATGCGGGGCCCACGTGTTTAAGTCATTAAAAATGGGCTAAACTCAATTCCACATTAGTAAAATTTCCAACAGTTTTCCAGTCAAATACAGAGAAGATTGATCAGTGATAAACCCAAATTTCATCCTAGGCACAATTTTATAGTGTGGTTGGCTATGATGAGAAGTTTGGCTACTGTTGACAGGCTGATGAAGTTTGGTATCCATGTTGATCCACTGTGTGTGTTTTGTGGCTTATCAGATGAAACTCTCAACCATTTGTCCTTTTGAATGTACTGTTATGAAAGGTCTATGGCACAGGATACTACTTTGGCAGGGCTTTCACAAGAATATTGGTGATTGGGAAGCAGAAGTGCAGTGGGTCACAGAGTGGGCAAGAAAGAAAACTGGACAAGGGGCTATCCGTTGCTCCTTTGCAATGTTGATCTATGTCATGTGGAGGGAGAGGAACCAAATCAGATTTAAACAGAGTAGATATCAAGCTGACAGAGTGTGTAAAGAACTTGCATTGCACATCCATATCAGAGGCGGAAATCTCAAGCAGTGGCAACCATGGCTGGCCAAACTCAACTCTATTCAGTAGTGCTGGTGCTGCAAACTTAGTCACTGTTTCTGGTTTTTTTACTTTGTATTGCTGTAATGCTTTGCTGAGATTAGTTTCTTCATGATAGTTTGTAGTTAGGCTCCTTTTTGTAAGTTTGAGTCTGTTTCTTTTGTAATTTTGAGAGACGGGTGGTCAGCTCCTGGTTTTGTAATTAGCACTTTTGGTTAATAAAAATCATTTATTCAACAAAAAAAAAAGATAAACCCAAATTTAATTAACATTCCATTTATGTTTTTGGAATCTAAAGAGTTGCATATTTGAATGTATTGAATCACATAGTTAAATGTATGTTATTTTCCATTGATAAATGTGTGAAAAGAAGCCGAAGGGACACTAATCATGAAAGTATTAAAGAAAGTCAAGAAAGAGTTTACATTTTCCTCAAGTCTTCCTCTCCATTTTTATGGGCTCTAAAGCTTCATCGGTTTTCAAATATTCTCATTTCATTTTCTTTTTATGCGACAGGTATGTGACCTTAGGAATTAGGTTCGGGAGTTGCTTTAGACACTTACTAACTCACTACTCAAAAGGAATTTTTTTTCTCAACGTCAAAGTTAATTGATATAATATATGCAAATATATTTTTTTGATAATGAGTGATTTTGTATATCTTTAATTATAGTAACAATCTTTTGTATTATGTGTATATTTGATTTCCGTAATTATAGTCTAGGATGACTATTGCATATCATGTATATAAGCTAATTACATTAATGAAATCATCAAGGGTAATATTATTTTCTTTCATGGTATCAGAAGTTTAGGGCAAACTTTTCCTTACCCCTACCACTCTTCCGACGCCGACCTAATTTTTTTCATTCCTCAATCATGTCTAACACAAAGAATACCTTCCATCATGCTTTTGCAGTTTCCAACATCAAGAACAACATCTATATCGTCCTTGAAATGGAGAACGTCCAATATGCGATGTGGGCAGAACTTTTAAAAAGTCACACAGTCTCATCGAGTCCTCCATCACATCGTCAAACCGGAAAAAGGCAAGGAAAAGGTGTCTTCCACCGATGATGAAATAAAGTTATGGGCAACTCTTGATGCTACGGTCCTCCAATGGATTTATTTTACCATCTCTGCGGCCTCTTGCACACAATTATCGAACCCCACGCCACGATAATGGAAGCTTGTAATAGGTTGTGTGATATATTCCAAGATAATAAAAATTCTCGCGTCGTAACCCTTGAGCAAGAATTCTCTCACACAATTATGGAGAATTTTCTGAATGCCTCCGCATATTGTCAAAGGCTCAAGGAATCCTCATCCGTCACGCGATTACAAATGACCTCGTTCTTCAAATGTTCTATGGGGTTGGAACTCTTCTTCGAAAGCAATCCTATCCCACCGTTCTAGCATGTAAGTTCTATGCTCACCCTAGAAGAAGCTCGGTTGGATAAAAATGCCGCAACGCAAGCACATTATGCTATGATGGTGGTCACGTCCTAAGACACCGATGACTCTCAACCATTCTCTGAAAATTATAATCAAAATTGTAATAACATTGGTGGCAAAAAAGGTCAAAACCGTAACAACGGTGGCAAAAATTGCCGTCGCGGTGGTGGCAGTGGCGACCAACAAGGGTCCGGGCCACAGCACCCCTGGCAGCAACCTTGGGCCAATGGGCAGTGGCCATGGGGCTTGCCTTGGGCCAGTGGGCAGTGGCCCATACCGTCCTGCCCTTATCCTACACAAAATTGGGCCAGACCCAATGGCAGGCAGCAACAGCAGACATCCCATGTTGGGCCTCGACAATAATCGGCCTGGCAGTAGCCTGTCCTGCTTGGGCCTCGGCCACAGCACGCTTTCGCTGTTATGGGCCCAACTACCTCCCCGACCCACACGGATATTGAGGCAGCGATGCATACACTTGGGGTAAATCCTCCGGATACAAATTGGTACATTAATACAGGTGCTACTTCTCATATGACATCCGCGTAAGGTAATCTCTCATCTTATTTCAATTTAAGCAAAAATCATGGCATAATTGTTGGTAATGGTCATTCAATTCCAATTCGTGGTTATGGTCACACAAATTTGTCTCCCCCAAACCCGCCTTTAGCTTTGAAAAATTCCTTCATGCTCCTCAATTAATTAAAAATATGGTGTATGTTCATAAATTTACAACGGAGGACCGTAGCATAAATTTACAACCTATTCCAAGCTTCCATTGTCATGGCGTCGGGTTCGATAATTGTATGCAAGAGGTCCGTAGAGATGGTGGAATAAATCCATTGGAGGACCGTAGCATCAAGAGTTGCTCATAACTCTATTTCATCATCGGTGGAAGGCACATTTTCCTTGTCTTTTTCCGGTTTGACGATGTGATGGAGGACTCGATGAGACCTTGCGTGAATTTTAAAAAGTTTCACCCACGTCGCATATTGGACGTTCTCCATTTCAAGGACGATAGGATGTTGTTCTTGATGTTGGAGACTGCAAGAGAATGATGGAAGATATTTTTTGTGTTAGACATGATTGAGGAATGATCTTTCTTCTTGGTAATCTAATTAAAGAGAAGGGGAAGAGCAATTTTTTTTTGTCTTTTAATTATTTTCAGTCTTTTACCCCATGCAATATATTTGTAGCATCATACTCTTAAGCACAATCGCTTTCTTGTTAGATATAAAAATGGATGTAATTCGTATTGATGAAATAATTTTACTGGATGTTTACATTTAAATTTAGGCATAGTCAAAAAAATTGGAACAATATTTATACATCCGATATATAAAAGTGTATTATAGTATTGTTTTTTATTCACACTTCTATGCGGTTATACAAACTTATACCAAAAAAATGATTTTCATCTCCTACGAACTTCAACCCACGAAAGTGCATTCGCAATGAGTCAAAAACGTCATTAAATAACTCAACAAGATATACACGTACAAAGCATATGCTTAGAAACTAGTTTCTTAATATGCATCTTATAAACTTTGGAGCAAAGTTATCTATAAAGTGATAATTATACTAGTGGAAGGTAGTAATAAATATTGATTAATTAGCAATCGGAACAAATTAACTAAAACGACATCATTATTCAAATCAAGAACATAGGAAAAGTGCCTACACAAGAGTGTGCCTCAAAGGTTAATAAAGTAGATAAAAATCACGAGAGATTTAAGTTTAAATAGCTCAGACGAAAAACGTGAAGTCATTTCTTAATATAGATCTTATAAACCTTTGGGGGGAAGTTATCTAATAAGTTATAATTATGTTAATGTATGGTAGTAAGAAATATCGATTAATTAGAAAATGTGAACAAATTAACCCATCATTATTAAAATCAGGAACATAGGACATGTGTCTACACAATAATGTGGCTCAACGGTTAATAAAATGGATAAAAATCACAAGAGATTTACATAAAAAAATCATGAAGCCATTTCTTAATATGCATCTTATAAACTTTAGGGGCAAAGTTATATGATAAGTGATAATTATGCTAGTGGAAGGTAGCAAATTAACTCAAACACAATCATTATCAAAATCAAGTACATAGGACGATTAGGGTTGTCCAAGCTACTAAAAATAGGAATTATTGAGGACAATTGTTTTAGTTAAACATCAAAATTCATCGCTAATTAAATTTAACGATAGATTAGCAATAATTTATTAAAAATTATGCTAGCTACCAAAAAAAAAAAAAATCAACAAATTAAAGACGAAATTTATATTCAGTAGTGAAGATGACTTATATGAACTTAATAAGAGTTTAACTAATATTTATCATTAATAATATAAAAATTGTTAATTATGTCACCTTTTATCAGTTGTAGCATGTAACCTACAAATCTCATTATTTTTCTACGAATAGTTACCCGTGAATATTTTTGAATAATCTGATTTTGATTATTTCCCTATATATGGATGTATATAAACTTAAAACTGAATTAATAATTTATGAAGGTGGGAGGGTGTGAATGGGGAACTTTATTGCGATCCACACATTGTTGTCTCTGTCCAACGTGCATGGTCATTTAATTTTCAAGCACACTGTTCCCCTTCTTTGGAATCCTATGCTAGGTTATACAATATTCCAACCTATGCTTCTTGTTCGATATCATTGTTCTAGGTACCTTTATTTGCCATTATGTTATTAGAATGAAAAAGATGAGAAATAGCATATTCAGTCTAGCTTAAAGAGTTACAAAATAATGTGAGAGTACCTTAGATAAAAATTAAAATGCGAGAAACGTGTCTTATATTAATTAATTGGTATATGTATAAACACTAATTACAAGTAAGTTCTTTCTATAATCTGAAATCTCAATATTCATTGTTTTGATAGGTATGATGATGCAAAAAATGCTAGCTGTCTTTTCATATACTATGCTAGCTAGATATCTTTGTAGGCGATTCGACATAAATTTGATGATATTTAAAAAAGTAATACTCTTTTGAAATTAAATTGATAAAGGGTATTTGAAATTAATGAGGTGAGTTTGAACGTGAAAAATACGAATCTTGAAAAAGTGGTTACTAAAAAATACAATTTCAAAAAAGATAAAAAATATATTTATAGAATCATTTTCTTCTATTCAAATAGCAAGACGAATATAAGAGATCATTCCGTACTTGATTTCATTAGTTTTCAAGTAATTACTAGTTCTATTTATTATGATTTGTTAATCGTACTTATCTAATTTAATAGTATAAAAGTCTTTTATGGTATCTACAGAAGTTAAATGTTGATTTATGGATTTAATGATATGAAGTAATAATTAATGAAATGGGAGCAAGTTCTGGAGACATTCAACTTCCAGTGAAAATAAACGTTATTGACCTATTGAAGAAATGATTTTGTTCGTGTCCTACTTAACGTCGGAATCTCTACACCGACTACTTTAAATTCATCCACGAAAGGTTCATTATAGAGAAAAATACTTTTTAGCTGAATCTTTTTTCATATTTAATACTTGAATTCATAGTATGTGATAAAATTTCTATTCATATTACCACAACTTTTAGTTTTAGTCTGTAATTTATGTATAGGCAGAGAAAAACAAGAACAAAAAGAAGTTGCTGCTACTGCTAACGTGGGCTAGTACATGCCCCACACCTATTTAAGTCAAAAAAACACTTCACTATTTATTTGCTCCCCTGTTTTCCAGGGTTTCACTGATTCAAAACTTCTTCTTTCCTGTTTCTTTATAAACAAAAAAAATAAGCATTTTTTCTTTCTAGACCCCTAAGTTAATTTATTTCTTCCCCTTTTGCTGTCACTTCCCAGATTTTTATTTATTTATAGACCCTTGAACTTCAAGTTCATGTCTAATTTGTATAATCACAACTTGAATTTCTCACCTGCTAGAGTTGTTTCTCCTCATATTAATAGGACCAACCAAGATGTTGATAGGTAATGAATGAACAATTATTATTTTTTTAATTTAAAGATTGTGCGGTTTTGAAACTTAATGTTGAAAAATCTATGCAAGATTGAATCTTTAACCAATTTAATTATTTTGGGTGTTTTTTTTTTTTTCAATTTCTTGTAGTCAGTACTTGACAGAGTTGTTGGCAGAAAGACAGAAACTTGGACCCTTTACACAAGTTCTTCCAATATGTAACCGACTCTTGAATCAAGGTTGGTTTATAATTTCTTGAATTTGTATTTACTGGTTTTAATATGTATGAGTTTGTGCATTTATTTGATAAGCTTTTAGTATGCTCTGTTTTGTTAATCTATACACTAATCTGTTAAGTTAAGAAGTTCTGTGTTGTTTTATCAAATGGTTATGACTGGAAAAATCATAAGAAAGTTGGTAGATTTTAGGCCAACAACAACAACATAACCAGTATAATCCCACCACAAGTGAGTTCTGGGGAGGGTTGAGTGTACGCAAATCTTACCCCTACCTTTTTCCGATAGACCCTCGGCAAGTTGTAGATTTTAAGCCAAATTGATCAAATCTACTTGATTGCACTATGCAAAAGAAGTGATTTGTAGTAAAGAGATATGAAACGAGATTTTAATAAGTTTCAGAACACTCAATATGTAATGTGTATTGTTTATATTTTGTTTATTTAAACAGTATCATCACAGGAATAAATTAAGAAGGATCAAGAATTGGCCATTAGGTAATGTTAAACTTATTATGTTGATAGAGAAATGTGTAAAGGGCAGCCCGGTTTGATCTCTTTGACAGAAATACTAAGACTCTCTGGGATGATTCCGAACCAAGTACTCAGTGACTATGACAGACTACAACGTGGAAGCCCTAGTCCCATGGGTCCATATGACATGATGCAACATGTTGGAGGAAAAGGTTTAGGTGGCTGGAATGGGAATGGAATGGATGGAACGCCTTTCAAGAGGTCAGAATTTTAAAATTTCTGGTTACTAATTCTGTAATGCTGCCTATTAGGTGTCTTACGTGTTCTGTAAGTAGGGTCTAGCGTGTGGTTTCTATGCTAATTGAAACACAAACATGGTGTATGGAGATAGTAGTAAGTTAACATGTATGGCGCCCTCTTGTTATGACTTAATGATTTGTTTCATCATTATTGGAAAACTTAAGGGGGGTGCAGAATAACGTTTAAACAAAGATCTTCAGATCCATTATGTGTTATGGTGAACTCGTCTTTAGTACATATCATCTTTTCCTATTTTAGGAGAATAGTGGACAGACCAATTGTGATATGCTTGTTTACATAACAAGTGTTTCAGCCTAGTCCAATAATTTTCTGGTTGTAAAACCATGCTCCTTGGTCCAACTATAGATCTGATGCCTTTTTAGAATCAGTTTAACCAAATATTGAAATGAGAAATTGATTACAATTCCTGGCATGATTATAGTTTGAAAGTACCTCCAAATGAAGAAGTCGAATTTAACTTCAGTCTACATTATGTTGCAAACCTAGACATTGTAAGATAAAAATTAGTATTAAGTGCTTTGGAAAATTTGTACTCAAAGGAAGAAATATAGGACAAACAATTTTCTAAAAAGAGATAAAATTAGGTAGAGCCAAAATCTCAGCATGTCTAAATGTTGAATCTCCACGGAACTCTTGAAAGGGAAAGGACAAATTTAAAGCAATTGAAAGTGGAGGCAGCAACCACATATCACAAATTGTGCTGCTACATAAAGTTGATGTCATGTGATCAGGAGGTCACGGGTTCAAGCTGTGGAAACAGCCTCTTGCAGAAATGCAAGGTAAGGCTGCGCACAATAGACCCTTGTGATCCGGCCCTTTCCGGATCCGCGCATAGCGGGAGCTTAGTGTACCGGGCTGCCCTTTATAGGACAAAGAACTTTCTAAAAAGAGATGAAATTAGATAGTGCCAAAATTTCGGCATGTCTAAATGCTGAAGCTCCACGGAACTCTTGAAAGGGAAAGGAAAAACTTAAAACAATTTAAAGTGGAGGCGGCAACCACGGATCACAAACTGTGCTGCTACATATTCTTATATTAAAGAAACCTCATTTTACTAGTTTGTAGTCTTCCGAGTTTCTTTTTGATGACTTCACCTCGTGTAAAATATTTCCACTATGAAATCAATAACATAGGATTTTTTCCTTTGGTCAGCTCTCATGTACTCAGATTTTCTACAACACTGACCTGCTGTATCAGATTTGAAAAAAACTGATAACTCTCGGATAGAGTATTAGAACGGAAAGATCCATTAGATAATGAACTATTGGTTCTAAGCCATCTCTTGACAGTCAGCCAACAGATAACCTTTTTAGCTTACAGAATACAGCTTCATTTTCGTGATAGGGGCAAAATCATAAAGTGAAGGAAGAAGATGGAACGCATGAGAGAAACAACTACCAGTTACTCTTTCTACTGGAGTTGGAAATTTAAACACATCGTCCATTGTTTCATTTCTTCTTTTAACTATGCTGATACTTCATACCATCAAGAAGCCAGTCTGTTTATTTCTTATGACCTGCTTCTGATTTCTATAATTGAAAAGATCAGGTGGTTGACATCAATCAGAAAGTTATACAGCCAGCTGAAATCCATCTCAAAAGAAGCTGATATTCGAAATATCATCTTCCTAAGTTGAACTAAAAGATTTGCTTTATCTTTTAATCGTATTCCTCGCTGAAGCTGAGGACTAACTGTCTAGTGTCTACGGTTTTAAGTATGTTGTTGTTAGACAGTTTTCAATTCTAACAGCTTTATTTCACAATAGAAAAAAGCAACTTGCAACTTAGGTTTGGATATCATGTTTCATTTGGAACTCTGTCCTCCTATCTGATTTCCATTTCGCTTTACTGGATAACACTTAGTTATGTCTGTTTTCTTAGTTTTCAAAACATGCAAAGGACTTTTAAGGTGTTGAAAGGGCTTGGTTAGTCTTTCTTTATGTCGCTATCTTTTTTGTTTTTCATGAAGTTCCAATGTCACAGAAAATGAGTTGATAATCACCTTCACTTTCTTGTTCTGCTAATGTGTTGCTGGTTGTATTGATATCCCTGAAATTCATTTTGCAGCAAAGATTAGGTGGACCACAGGGAAGGCCCATCGACTGGCAAGCTTCACCAGGAAGTCCAAGTTCATTTGTTGTGAAGCGGGTGTTGCGTTTGGATATACCTGTTGACAGATATCCGAATGTAAGCTAACTTTGTGAACAGTTGATAATGTTAAATGTTGCCATCTATTTCTTTATGGATCTAGTTTGGATTTACCTTTGAAGTGATAGGTTGCATTATCTGGTATAACATATAATGATGCAATACATGTCACATGAACCTCCACGTAATAATAGCCATTGAAAATATCAATCTCAACTCCCATAGATGCCACTTTGTACCAATAATTATGTGATAACTCAGCGTAATTAGTACTGTAACTCACTTAAGATGGAGGAAGGGATGTGTTTGAAGAGATTTTGATGTTTCGTCAAATTAATTGAGCAGTAGAAATCAGTTGCACTAAATCATATATTTCTCATGGCACAGTTCAACTTTGTTGGACGGCTTTTAGGACCTCGAGGTAATTCTCTGAAGCGGGTGGAAGCATCTACTGGATGTCGTGTATTTATAAGAGGAAAGGGTTCAATAAAAGACCCTGAAATAGTAAGTTCCTTTGACATGATCTGCAGTGTTGTGCTTTTCGTCCAATTATTCTCATAGAAGGTTTTCCTTTTGTATTACTTATGCTTTGAGTTCGTCTTATATTATTGTAGGAGGAGAGTCTGAGAGGCCTTCCAGGTTATGAGCACCTCAATGAGCAACTGCATGTTCTACTTGAGGCAGAATTACCCATCAATATAGTTGACGCACGGTTGAAACAAGCTAGCCAAATTATTGAAGAGTTGCTCAGACCTGTGGTAAGCACGTTTTGACTCGACATATAGAGCTATAAGCAATTGCAGACAAAAAACTCATTATCTTATGCCTTTGGTTTTAAATCATGAATTTTATTTTTTTTGAAATGGTAAAATACATGAAATGGACAGGCTGAAAGAGTTGACATATGCAGACAGCCAGCTGATATGATGCGTGATAAATATTTGCACTTCGTGAATAACCTGAGATTACTTCTTAAGTGTGCAACTATCAGGAGTTATTTTGCCCAAAAAAAGGGACATGTTGAATGAAACAAAAGATATCTCTCATGATCTGTTTTTAAGTTTCATACCTACGATGGTGCCTAATTACCTCGTTAGAACTAAAACCCCATAGGAGAAAGGTCTAATGTAACTACTCCCTCAACGTCAAACTGATAAACTTAGTTTGACTTGACATGGTGATTAACTAAGAGAGTTGAGAATATATAGTAGTTCAAAAGTTAGGTAAGAAAAGTCGTGTAGAAGATATTCATTTTATGGTTTTGAGATATTCTAGGAATCATATTGCTAATTTCATGTTCATTTGCCTGAAATTGCAGGACGAGTCGCATGACTTATATAAAAGGCAACAACTTAGAGAACTTGCCTTGCTGAATAACAATTTTAGGGAAGAGATCCCGCAACCAAGGGGTAGTCTATCTCCTTTTAGTTCAAGCGGGATGAAGCGAGCCAAAACTGGTTGGTGATGACTGCTGTGCTTTTCCTATTTGTGGTACATTTGCGAAGCTGCTTCGCGTCTTCAGACAAGGAGGATGCTAAATCTGCACCTAAATGCAGCGCGTCTTTGTGGCTTTAACGTGGTGAAAATAGTATGTGACAAAGAAGAAACAGCAGATTTAAGACAACCTCAAACTGATTTTGTAGACTGTAGTTGTTTGTTGTTGAAGTAGAATGATTATTTATTTATTTGTTCTCGACAGCTAGTTGACAGGTGTTTTCCTTTCTTTTTTTCTCCTTTCCTTTTTTGATTTGTAATTTATAATTTTATAACATCCTTTGTTAAATATAGATTGCTATATGTAAATCCTATGATATGGATTTAAGACCATGTTATCTCTAATTCTCTACAACTGCAGAAGCTGCAGTCCACTCGTGATTGCTCCCACCCACCCCACCCCCTTTCGGTTATTGCACGAACACGCAACTTGACTAATTCTACGGAGTATCGGCTACTTTCACCAATATAAGTATCTCGTAAACTCTGTCATGGCTAGGACAAATGACATACCAACTTTTAGGACAAATGACATACCAATTAATTAAAAAGGACAGACAAAAAAAAATAACTGCTAGTCTATGCTGGTCTTCAATACATGACCAACTTTTTCCTAGACAATATTATCTTTTCTAAAACCTAAACCAAAATAAAAAAAAAAAAAAAACTGATAAATCATTTATCTTGATCCCAAGGGTGCCAAAACAACTGATAAATTATCTAAAAATGCTTTCTGAACAATTTGTTGAGCCAATAATGATATATCTGCATGATCCTCTGCTTCATATAAAAAGTCACAAACTTGTTGAGTACTTAAGCTTTCAAATATTCCATCAGATGCAACAACCAAAAACTCATCCTTTGAAGTTAATTTTACCCAATCAGTCACTTCTGGAGTAGCTACAATCCCATATTTTTTCAAAGGAACATTACCAATACCTCTAGTCATAGGGAAATGGCCCATTGAAAGAGGAACATAACTAGGAAAAAGTTCAAATTTCCCTCCAGAAGCTTCAACCCTAGCCCTCTCATCCAATCTATTTGCATTATGATCTTCAGTTAATTCCTTAGCTTCAAGTGACTCTGTGTTCTCAGAGCAAATAAAAGCCTTCGAATCCCCTACATTCGCGACTAAAACGTGTTTTTTGTTATATATGAGTGCAACAACTGCAGTAGATCCCGAATAAGGTTCATGTTCAACAGCAGCCTTGCTGAATTCTGCATCAATCTCCTCAATAGTTTTAACTAATGACGATTTTAAATTCTCCTTATTGGTTAGAAGATTGTTCGTCGTAATTTTTAAGCAGAAACTTAGCTAAAAAGAGCTTTGAAGTCATCTCACTAGCATCCGATCCAATATGACCATCAAATACTGCTACAACACCAACATTCTGTTATGGAATCGAAGAAATTAGAGACATAATGAACAAAAATCATTGCATTAATTCATTATAAAAGACTATATCACTATTTATAGAGAACTAACCCCCTGTTTGGATGGTTGTTTCCCGTGGTTCATTATTGTATGATTTTGTATCTGTTTATTTTCATTGTTCTTAAAATTATATTGTATATTGTTGTAATTATGTGGTTATATAACCATGAAAAAGTCTAATTTTTATAACCACGAATTTGATAAATTTTGCGTGATTTCTTATTTCATTTGTACCTATTATAACCCCCACCTCACACCTCCACCACCCACAACCCCTCACCCCCACCCCCACCCCCACCCCACCACCCACCCAACCCACCAAACTAAATATTCTGTAATTAATATGCATCCTAAACATATAAAGAAAATAAATGTTGGGTATTGATATTGGTGAATGGGAAATGATTGGAAAGAAAAGTGGGAGTTGTCCCACATCGGTAGTGGAAAGAAAAGTGGGAGTTCCCACATCTTGGAAAGAAAAGTGGGAGTTCTTTTTTATAAAATAAGCATTTGTCCCACATCGGTAGTGGAAAGAAAAGTTCTTCTACTTATAAGTAGAATTACTCCTTCTTGTCAGTAAAAGGGTTGAGGGGGCAAGGACCCCTCGCGCCGTCGTCGTCGCTCGGCTCGGGCTCGGCTCGGCTCCGGCTCCGGCTCCGGCTCCGGACTCGGACTCGGACTCGGACTCGGACTCGGACTCGGACTCGGACTCGGACAAATGATCTGATTGATTGATAATCTTTTTGGACCAAATTTTCTTTAATTTTTAATTATTTAATTAATTATTATTTAATTAAATTAATTAACTTATCCAATCCTACCCGTTAGTGACCCGCGACCCGGTTTCTTTTCATATTTAAATTTCCCACCAGTTTTCAGTGGCTGTTCAGAAAGGTTGCAAACCTCCAGTAACAGTACTTCCATGGCTATAAATTCGTTTGATTCCTCAGAATTTTACTTACGAATTTTCTCGAACAACACAAACTTCTTCTTCTTCTGCATAAACAAATTATGTGTGATATACTGCTGTTGAGTGGTTCGCCGCTACCGGAATTTGGAGTACTACTATTCTGGTAAGATAATCGTTCTATCCTGGGAGGGGATGTTCCATCAACCTCGAGTACTGTGAGGGGAATAATTTTCTTAAGGACACACTTTGAACTAAGTGGGCTCGATTATATTCTGAAAAATATTTTTATTTTTCCAACACCGATTCTGTTCATTTTTCAATTATTATTGTTTACTGGGTTTTTTGGAATACGGATTAATAACAATCTTAAGGAAATTATATTTTTAGATTAATCTGTATTTTGTTTTGGAGACTAAAACCTGTGTGGTTTTCTACTCCGTGTGAAATTTCATATTCTGACTTGAAGACATAAAAACTTTGTTGGAATATTAAAGTTCATACTTGTACAACGATTTGAAGAACATAAAAACTTCATCGTTGTTTGTATTCTCGTTTGGAGATTAAAACTTGTGCGCTTTCTCTCCCATATGAATATTAGTATTCTGACTCGAAGATATAAAAACTTCGTTGGAATACTAAAGTTTCATAATTATACTGCAATTTGAATAAATAAAATCTTCATCGTTTAAGTTTGTGATTGAATTGCTATTCTGGTTTTATTAACTAAAACAGTTTGTCGATTTGACAGTGACAAACGAATAATGGCAATTGAGACTGGAACTACCTCTGCAATTACTGCACTAGCGGTTACTCCTACAACCCGTACCGCTGTGCCACCGGCTGAGAAACCTGCGAAGTTCACCGGTGCCAACTTTAAAGGATGGCAGCAAAGAATGTTCTTTTGGCTTACCACCCTTGGTATGCAAAAGTTCACCAGTGAGGACCCTCCCGTGCCTGCCGCCGACATGCCTGACAACCAAAAGTTCATGGTTACTGAGGCTTGGAAACAGGCTGATTTTTTGTGCAAAGGCTACATTTTGAGTGCCTTAGAAGATGACTTGTACAACGTCTACAGTGCAGTAGAGACCTCCAAAGAACTATGGAGTGCACTTGAAAAGAAGTACAAAACTGAAGATGCTTACTTGAAGAAGTTTGTGGTTGCCAAATTCCTAGACTACAAAATGGTGGATGGAAAAACCGTTGGAACCCAAGTTCAAGAGCTTCAACTTATCTTCCATGACCTTATTGCTGAAGGTATGGTAGTAAATGAAGCATTCCAAGTGGCTGCAATGATTGAGAAGTTGCCGCCCTCATGGAAAGATTTCAAGAATTATCTTAAGCACAAAAGAAAGGAAATGAAGTTGGAAGATCTTGTGATTCGTCTCAAGATCGAGGAAGATAACAAAACCGCTGAGAAGAGGTACCGTAAGATTTCACCAATTGAAGGGGCAAACATCGTTGAAGATGCTTGCTTCCGAAAAAGAACAAGAAAAGGAAGAGGCCTTCGGAAAGGAGAAGGATTCCAACAAGAAAAAGTTCAAGGGCAACTACTTTAATTGTGGGAAAGTCACCACAAAGCCCCGATTGTCGTCTCCCGAAAAAGAACAAGGGAAAAGGACAAGCCAATATGGTGGAAAAGAATGATGATATGGATGATCTGTGTGCAATGCTATCGGAGTGCAATTTGGTTGGAAACCAAAAGGAGTGGTGGCTTGATTCTCGGTGCCACTCGACATGTTTGCGCTACAAAAGAAGCATTTGCAACCTATGCTCCCGCCGGACCCGAAGAGGTACGGTTTATGGGAAATACGCAACGACCAAGGTTGAAGGATATGGGAAGATACTTCGAAGATGACTTCCGGCAAGGTCCCGACTCTCAACAATGTTATGCACGTTCCAACAATTCGGAAGAATTTAGTTTCATTGGACTACTCGTCAAAAACGGGTTTAAGTGTGTGTTGGTTAGTGAGAAAATTGTATTAAGTAAGAATGATTTGTTCATAGGAAAGGGCTACCTCACCGAGGGCCTTTTCAACTCAATGTAATGGTTGTTGACAGTATTAATAAAAATTCAGCTTCGTCTTACTTATTGGAGTCAAATGATTTATGGCATGTTCGTTTAGGACATGTCAACTACAAAACCTTGCGAAAATTGATTAATTTAGAAGTATTGCCTAAATTCTAGTGTAATAAATCTAAATGTGAAATCTGTGTTGAATCTAAGTTTGTTAAACATCCATATAAGTCTATTGATAGGAATTCAAATCCTTTAGACTTAATTCACACAGATATATGTGATATGAAATTAATACCATCTCGCGGTGGGAAAAAGTATTTTATAACTTTTATTGACGATTGCACTCGATATTGTTATGTGTATTTGCTTAATAGTAAGGATGAAGCAATTGATGCATTTAAGCAATACAAAAACGAAGTGGAAAATCAATTGAATAAAAAGATAAAAATGATTAGAAGTGATAGGGGTGGAGAGTACGAATCTCCTTTTGCGAGAGATATGTTTAGAATATGGAATTATTCATCAAACTACGCCCCTTACACACCACAATCAAATGGAATTGCGGAAAGGAAAAACCGAACATTAAAGGAAATGATGAATGCCTTATTAATAAGTTCCGGTTTACCGCAAAGCTTGTGGGGAGGCTATCCTTACAGCCTAACCGAATACTCAACAGGGTACCCCACAAAAACACAATCTATTCCATTTGAACTATGGAAAGGAAGAAAACCCAACTTGAAATATTTCAAAGTGTGGGGGTGTTTAGCAAAGGTCCAAGTTCCTTTGCCCAAAAGGGTAAAAATCGGACCAAAAACTCGTGGATTGTGTTTTTATTGCTATGCTACAAACAGCAAAGCTTGTCGGTTTTTGGTTCACAAATCGGACAATCCCGAAATACATGTTAATACGGTAATTGAATCAGATAATGCTGAATTCTTTGAAAACATTTATCCGTATAAAACTGAATGTGAGTCGTCAAGTGAAAGATCTAAACGACCGCGGGAAGAACCAAAGGAAAATACACCAAGTAAAAAGGATGCAAGGCGTAGCAAACGTCAAAGGACATCTACTTCCTTTGGACCGATTTTGTGACATTCTTGCTTGAAAATGAGCCTCAAACATTTAAAGCAGCGATGTCTTCTTCTGATTCAGCATTTTGGAAAGAGGCAGTCAATAGTGAGATTGAATCAATTTTGAACAATCATACATGGGAATTGGTTGATCTTCCTCCTGGAAATAAACCTTTAGGATCAAAATGGATTTTTAAAAGGAAAATGAAAGCTGATGGCACTATTGACAAATATAAGGCAAGACTTGTGGTCAAAGGTTATAGACAAAAAGAAGGCCTTGATTACTTTGACACATACTCGTCGTAAACAAGAATAACATCTATTCGGGTGTTAGTGGCACTTGCGGCCGTATATGGTCTTGAGATCCATCAAATGGATGTCAAGACAGCTTTCTTAAATGGAGAATTGGAGGAAGAAATTTACATGGAACAACCTGAGGGTTTTGTGGTTCCTGGTAAAGAAAGGAAAGTGTGCAAACTTGTTAAGTCACTTTATGGACTTAAACAAGCACCCAAACAATGGCATGCGAAATTTGACCAAACAATGTTGGCAAATGGATTTAAGATTAATGAGTGTGACAAATGTGTTTACATTAAAAATACTCCAAATCATGAAGTCATTGTTTGTTCATATGTTGATGACATGTTGATAATGAGTAGAGATATTACCGATATAAATGCTACGAAGCGTATCTTTGGCTAGCAAATTTGATATGAAGGACTTAGGAGTTGCCGATTTGATCTTAGGTATCGAATTCATAAAACTCCACAAGGTCTAGCATTATCGCAGATCTCATTTATTGAAAGAGTACTTGACAAGTTTAAGTATTTAAATTTCAATGTTGCAAAGACTCCAATTGATGTAAGTTTTGCACTTCAAAAGAATAAAGGTGAAAGTGACTCACAATTGGACTATGCACGAGTTTTGGGAAGTTTGATGTATATTATGAATTGTACACGATCAGATATAGCATGTGCTATCAGCAAGTTGAGTCGATTCACAATTAATCCCAATCAAACTCATTGGATGGCAATGAAACGAGTCTTGGGGTATTTAAAACACACCCAAGACTATGCTTTGCATTATAACAAATATCCCGCCTTGATCGAAGGATATAGTGATGCAAATTGGATCACCGGATCATTTGAAGTTAAATCCACGAGTGGTTATGTTTTCACAATTGGGGGTGGGTCAGTGTCTTGGAAATCATCAAAACAGACATGCATCGCCCGCTCTACAATGGAATCTGAATTTATAGCTTTAGACAAGGCCGGTGAAGAAGCCGAATGGCTCCGAAAATTTCTTAGAAGATATTCCATTCTCGGCCCAAACCTTTGGCTCCTATATGTATACATTGTGACGAATCAAGCGAAATAGGTAGGGCGGGGAGTGTAATGTACAACGGAAAATCTCGTCACATACGACGAAGACACAATACCATTAGACAACTCCTCTCTAGTGGCGTTATCACGATTGACTATGTAAAGTCAAGAGATAACGTAGCGGATCCGCTTACAAAAGGCTTATCTAGAGAGGGAGTTAGTAGATCATCAATGGGAATGAGGTTAAGGCCGAGGACAAGTCATCATGGCGGTAACTCTACCTAGCAGACTGGAGATCCCAAGAGCTAGGTTCAAGGAGATCAAACAAAGTTGTGACTGACGGTTCGACATTGTCAAATAACTCAACCCATTCTCGGATGAAGACAATGTTCAGAAATAAGGATAAAATCTTATGGCTTGTTAATGAGTTAATAAAGCATTAAGGTTCTTTAATGATTATCTAAATCGGCGAGTGTATGACCAGATAATGTGGCTATAGGACCACATGTTTAGAAATCACATATGTGAGTGTTAAGTGTAAGCCGCTTTAAAGGGGAATGACAGTAAAGGCCCATTCTCTACACACTCATGAAACCATGAGGTGTTCATGGCTGAAACGAACACAACCGTGAGAACCATAAACGGTTGAGGGTTGATTGTGTGACTTATGTTGTCTAGGTATACAACAAAGTTCGACGGTTCAAAGATATCAAATCTACCGATTGATCGAGTATATCCGATATAAGTTCACTACGGAAAGTTCAAAGGAAACCTACTTATCCAGATGCAGTCATTTCTCGCTTGTATATCACACTTGTCCGCGCATTCTTTTATATTATAGTCATTCCCCATTCATGTGGGGGATTGTTGGGTATTGATATTGGTGAATGGAAAATGATTGGAAAGAAAAGTGGGAGTTGTCCCACATCGGTAGTGGAAAGAAAAGTGGGAGTTCCCTCTTGCTTTATAAAATAAGCATTTGTCCCACATCGGTAGTGGAAAGAAAAGTTCTTCTACTTATAAGTAGAATTACTCCTTCTTGTCAGTAAAAGGGTTGAGGGGGCAAGGACCCCTCGCGCCGTCGTCGTCGCTCTCTCGGCTCGGCTTCGGCTTCGGCTTCGGCTTCGGCTTCGGCTTCGGCTTCGGATTCGGCTTCGGCTTCGGCTTCGGATTTGGATTTGGATTTGGATTTAGATTTGGATTTGGTCAAATGATCTGATTGATTGATAATCTTTTTGGACCAAATTTTCTTTAATTTTTTATTATTTAATTAATTATTATTTAATTAAATTAATTAACTTATCCAATCCTACCCGTTAGTGACCCGCGACCCGGTTTCTTTTCATATTTAAATTTCCACCGCTTTTCGGTGGTCGTTCGTAAAGGTTGCAAACCTTCGAATGATACTTCCATGGCTATAAATTCGTTTGATTCCTCAGAATTTTACTTACGAATTTTCTGAACAACACAAACTTCTTCTTCTTCTGCATAAACAAATTCTGTGTGATATACTGCTGTTGAGTGGTTCGCCGCTACCGGAATTTGGAGTACTACTATTCTGGTAAGATAATCGTTCTATCCTGGGAGGGGATGTTCCATCAACCTCGAGTACTGTGAGGGGAATAATTTCCTTAAGGACACACTTTGAACTAAGTGGGCTCGATTATATTCTGAAAAATATTTTTATTTTTCCAACACTGATTCTGTTCATTTTTCAATTATTATTATTTACTGGTTTTTTGGAATACAGATTAATAACAATAAATATTTTAGAATATACTTTCGAGTCCATCATTGCGTCCAAAGGAGGAATTTTAATATCGAGGTTGCATGTTACGCGATCCTCCTGGTATGATCTTCTTCCTTGAATCGAGGCAAAGGAACAATTTTGAGTTGGGATTGCCAACATTGTTGTATTTGGAACAGAATTCTCTGCAACAATTTTTTCTTTAGGTTCAGGCTTAGGCTTAATTATGTTAGGGTTTATTATAATCCCAACGAGGCAACCAATAAAAATCCATATATGATAATACGCTTCATCCTTCAAGTTTTGACTTGCTTGTTGTTGAGATTAATGCGTGTTGGAGAAGAAATATTGTTTGGGTTTATGGATAGAAGAAGGATTAGGGGATTTTGGGCTTTGCTTTTCCTTTTTGTTAATAGTAGTACGTAATATAATACATGCTACTAATAATATGGTAAAAAACGTATTCATACTGGGTAACAACACTCAACCAATAAAGGTGAGACATGTGTTTTCTCATAAATGTATTTATTGATCGGGTGTAATCACCTAACCCAATGCAAATATTAATAGGAGTAGTAAACATAAAAGGGTGAGTTAGACGTCTACAATTATAATTATAATTTTATTCAACAAGAAACACATTTACTCAGGGTAAAAAAATCATTATGGTTTCTATTTATATCCATCCAATTTATGTCTTTTACTATTTTTTTTATTCCTTTTTTATAAGAAGTTGTTACATACTAGCCAAGACGGGGAAGAGGATGATCTGTGACTTGGATCACGTGAGGTGCATCAAGGATGAGGACAGCAAAGTACTGGTGGAAGACGCGCTTATTAGACGGAGGTCAGTCTTACTTCCATAAACTCTTGAATGAAGAAGGAGATAAAGACATTGTGCTGGGAGATCTGGAGTAATCCGGAAGGTACCGAGATTTTAAATATTGTAGAAGTATTAAGGTTGATGAGGTTAAGGGTGTTGTTCGCAGGATGCGCGGAGGACGAGCGATCGGGCCCGACGAGATTCCAGTTGAATTTTGGAAGAGAGCAGGCAGGACAGGTTTGGAGTGGCTGATTGAGTTGTTTAATGTCATTTTTAAGACGGCAAGAATGCCGAAAAAAATAGATGTGGAGTACAATAATTCATTTGTATAAGAACAAAGGTGACATCCAAAGTTACAACAACTATAGGGGTATCAAGCTGCTAAGCCACATTATGAAAGTTTGGAAAAGGATCGTGGAGATGAGGGTGAGAAGAAACGTGTCTATTTTAGAGAATCATTTTAAATTCATGTCGGGGCGTTCGACTACAGAAGTCATTTATCTTATGAGGATGTTGGTGGCGCAGTATAGGGAGAGGAAGAGGAACATACATATGATTTTCATCGGCCTCGAGAAGGCGTACGATAAAGTCCCTATATGATTTTCATCGACCTCGAGAAGGCGTACGATAAAATCCCTAGTAGAGATGGCAGTGGATCCTGGACCCGGTCCGGATTCGGTGGATCCAGATCCGTTTTATAGGATATGGATCTTCAAAATTTGGACCCGACGGATCCGGATCGGACCCGGATCCATTTCGACGGATCGGATCTGGATCCGGATCTTGTATTTGAGATCCGTATCCGGTCCAGATCCGACCCGTATCCGGTCCAGATCCGACCCGTGGATTCATTTTTTTATTAAATATATTCATAACCTAGAATGTAATTTTATAAGTATTTTCTTAAAATTGCTAAGCACATCCTTGCAAGTTTTATTCTCAAAACAAGTTTAATTTATCCTCCGCGTTAACTCAAAAACTAAAACATAAAGAGGTAACTTCGATAATAAAATCAATGTTATATTAGTGAATTACTAACATCTCCATAGACAAGTAGTTAAAACTATATTCACAAGCACATGCAAGTTTAGTATTGTGAAAATACTAGTCAGCATTTTCCACAATTGTTGTCATTGTCCAACATTTTCAATTAATAGCTCACAATCAAAACGAGACAACGAACAAAATATCTCATATGAACATTTCAAAATTGAAACACAGTGAATTGTTAGCTAAGTAAAAATCGTTTGTCAGTTCAAAAAAAATAATCTTAGCAAGGCAAAAAAATTTACATGTGGATCCAGATCTGATCTGTGGATCCGATGGATCCGGATTTGGATCTGATTTTTATGAACCCGATGGATCTGGATTCAGGTATGAAAAACGGATCTGGATCTGGATCTAGTAGGATCCGGTCCAGATCTTATCCATTGCCATCCCTAGTCCCTAGGGAGGTTCTATGGAGATGTTTGTAGGTCATAGGTGTTCCTGTGGCGTACACTACGGCGATCAAGGATATATATGATGGAGCCAAGACTAGGGTACGGACAGTAGGAGGAGACTTGGAGCACTTTTCAGTGATGATGGGGTTGCACCAGAGATCAGTTCTAAGCCTATTCCTATTTTCCTTGGTGATTGATGGACTGACACGACAAATTCAAGGGAGGTGACATGGTGTATGTTATTCGCATATGACATAATCCTGATTGATGATACTCGCAGCGGAGTGAATGGTAAGATGGAGGTTTGCAGACAGACTTTGGATTCTAAAGGGTTCAGGCTGAGTAGGACCAAGACAGAATACTTGGAGTGCAAGTTCAGTAACGGGAGCGACCATGAGACAGGCGTGGAGGTGAGGCTCGGTACTCAGGTCATTCCAAAGAAAAGAAGTTTCAAATATCTCGGATCTATTATCCAAGGGAATGGAGAGATTGATGACGATGTCACACATCATATTGGTGTAGGGTGGATGAAATAGAGGCTTGCATATGAAGTTTTATGCGATAAAAAGGTGTCACCAAAACTTAAAGGCAAGTTCTATAGGGTGGTGGTTAGACCGACTATGTTGTATGGGGTAGAGTGTTGGCCAGTCAAGACTTCGCACATCCAAAAGATGAAAGTTGCGGAGATGGGGATGCTGAGATGGATGTGTAGGTATACAAGAAGGGATAGGATTAGAAATAATGATATCTGGGACAGAGTGAGAGTGGTCTCGGTAGAGGACTCAACCTCAACATCTATAAAAAAAGCCTTTTTCTCCTTTTCTAAATAAGGTAAGCTTTGAAGCCAACCAAAATCGATATGAATGGAAGATGCTCTTTTTTCTCGGTAAGGATAAGTACGAAGTCACTCGACTGAAAGGAGAGGGAACAACAACAATGTTACACCCCAAAACTCTACGGAGCCCCCGCTCTGCGGAATCTCTTCAATCTCGAAATACGATATCACATCCTCATTTATTAGGTTATTATTTTGATCCTCCCGGTGATAAAGAAGGCATGCAGATTTAAAGTATTGATCTAAACAAACATGAAATGAGTGCCACAAATTGTAATCTACTCGGCATGAGTCGATTCTTTGTGGGAGAAGCCTAAATCACTAGTTTTGGACTATCGAGAAACCCCCTCTGTCCGCATCCCTGGAACTTGCTTTGTTTTTTTTCTTTAAAGACCTTGTCTACTTCACACCTTCTATGATATGGGAAATACTTCCACAGGAGTACTAATTTGATTAGCATAAATGACCTTAGAAGCAATGAGAGGGACCAGAGAGAAGCGGTTTTGAGTTATAGAACTTTAGACTATGGGAGCAGCAAAGCGAGTCACAATGACGTCTTATACAACCGAACGTCAAGCAGTTCCGCTTTCCCCTACCGATGATGTGCCGAGAAGTGCATTGTTGGATGCGGGAAGCGAGGTTGAGATGGTTCGGCCATGTGTAGAGTAGAGGCACAAACGCCCCAATGCGGAGGTGTGAGAGGTTGGCTATGGACTGATTCAAAAGGAGTAAAGGTAGGCCGAAGAAATATTGGGAATATGTGATTAGACGGGATATGGCGTAGGTGTAACTTACTAAGGACATGACCTTAGATAAGGGGTTGTGGAGGACATGGATTAGGGTAGTAGGTAGTTGAGCGTAGTCCTACTTACGCTTACATACTGATAGTTGTAGTGTTATGATTGTAGCCCTGCCTAGCCTATCATATTATTAAGCACAATATTATTTTATAATTTATAGTTCCCCGTCCTTTGTTTATCTTATTTACATGCGGTGGTTACTGCTTCTTTTTTTAAGAATGTTTTATCATGACATGTTCGCTTTTGTTACTCTCATTTTCATACTGCTTTAAATTTCTTATCCGGGTCTGACCGTTTTCTCTTGCTTTTGCTTGTGGTTATGTTTTTTCTTGAGTCGGGGGTCTTTCAGAAACAGCCTCTCTACTTACCAAGATAGAAGTAAGGTCTACGTACACTCTATCCACCCCGGACCCCACGTTGTGGAATTTCACAGGGTATGTTGTTGTTGTTGTTACTATTTTTTTGTCTTTTTGAGAAAAAAATAAAAAGGATTTTTCTTATGCACTAACCAAATGGAAGCTAGGAATGACTATTTTGATAACAAGTCATTATTAATAATTCCCTTTATAATTTTTATTCTCTAGTAAAAGATTAATACTGATAACTTTGCACGCAACAATAGTATAATCAGTACTGTTGAATTTATATAAACTATTCTCATCTCTACTAAAATTCTGTAAAAGAAAAAAAAGTTAAAAGTAGACACAATTTTGAATATTGTTGCATATTATGTGAGATATGCGTCCTTTCAGAGTTTTAACTTTTAACTGAAATTTATACTCTTTTTACGTTATCAGATTAACTTCATTTTCATAAAATAAAAAATAAATTGCAAGTCTGATATAATAGCATAAAAATCAAGTAGAAAAGGGAGTAAATCCGATTAGCTTATTTGAGTAAAAATTCCTTATTATAGCCAGTTAAAATAAATTGATGGTATACAATTATCAATTATTATTTTTTTGGATGAATATACTCGTTACTTTCAACAACAAAATTGAGAATGATTAACTATGGGCTGGGCTGGGCTGCACTTGTTGAGCCAGAAGCCCAAACGAATTATCTGGAAGATGAAGCTTCCTCATTCATCCACCAAATGCTAATTCCATCCTTCCCCAATCTCAAACCCTAAAACTTGTTCATTAAGCTAAAATTGGGAAACAACCAGTTAAACTGAAAGCAGTTGTTTACGCTTTATCGCCATTCCAACAGAAAGTAATGCCAGGTCTATGGAAGGACTTACCTGGTAAAATCCATCACAAAGTCTCTGAGAATTCGATCAGCACTTCTCTCTTGCTTGTAAGTTGTAACTACTTCAATCAATCGGCTATATGAATAATCTATATTTTAACCTTTTAATTTCGGATCATTTTGTTTATATAACAACGCGCAAGTATCTTTCGCTTTTCAATAGTCAATTTGACTTCACTTTAAAGCTAAATTGAATTAGATTAACTCAATCCTTTTCCTTTCTCTCCGGATTTGAAAGCTGTGTGCTTTGAGAAACTCACATTGACAGAATCCACTTTGAGAAACTCGACATTAATAGTATGTCGAGTGCCTTTTGGAAAGAGCTGGAGGTGCTTGTTGATCTGATCTTCCTAGATGCTGCTTAGTTTAGGCTAGGCCGTCGAGCACTTAGGTTTCAATTGGTCTTGCCTGCTTACAATATGTTTTTGGATGTACTGAGGCTGTAGCTAGAACGGGACCTTAGTTGCTCAAGCTTTAGTTGGAATAGTTATGACCAGTAGAGAGACGTTCGAATATGCACAAGAGTATAAAGTTTAAGATTATTGAGAGATTCGGGTCATTGTTTATATCTTCTGTTGACTTGAGCTTTTTGAGTCAGTTCCCCCTCCCCTCTTTTCCTTTGCTATTTTAGATCACTGATATGGAATAGTTTTATTTTTGACTGCATCACTTAGAATAAATCAATTCTAAGTTATGTTCTAGAAATGACTATGTTGTTGGTTGATATATATATATATATGTGGTTTTGTGGTTGCTTAGTTAGCCATGGTGTGTGCAGCACTTGAAGGAGAAGGAGAAGGAGAAATTAGAACACAGATACTAAATTGATCATTTGTACGGGGAGGACCTGTATTTCTGTTTCTGTTTTGAACAAGAAATAAGTCATGTTTTGGAACTTGTACCATCATTTTGAGGATGTTTACTTTAATGGATTATTAAATGCATCTAGTTGCTTTATGGTCTTTCAACGAAATGTCTGTGCATCCTGAATCTTGTAGGAGTCTGCAAAATAGTTCATATTCTCGCATTTATTTGCTATTGCATCAAATGTCACCTTCACTTTGGTACTGAAATAAAATAAACTCACTATTTTGCTCAACAACAGAATTTCGAAATGTGAAGGTCTGCATACACTATCTTCAGATGTATTCATGCACCATATGAATCTGATCCAAATGATAAAGAAATTTATGGAAACAGTAGTCTGTTGAACTTTTTCACCAAGACATGTAGCCAAACTATCAACGTGCTGATGTTTCTTCGCAGCCATACTTGGTATAAATGCCAGATAAATTTTCTTCTTTATAGCTTTGCTAGTTTTAATCGCAATTGATGAAAAGCAGCAATTTTATGTACTGATTGCATGAAACCAATTCTTTGGAAAGAAACGTCTTCACATTAAACAGGCCGCATTTTCAATTTTCATGAACAAATATTAAAATCCTTAGAATTAATTACTTGGAGAAATAAAAATGTTGAATTGGATACCCATTGGTTCATACAAAGAAAAGAAGTTCAAATCACAAATTTTCATTCAACTAGAAAACTTAAATATGCTATTTGTAGGATTATGCAACTTCAGTTCCCTAAGCAGCTGTAAGAAAGGCCCTTCCAGGTTGACGTGCAGCAAGTCTACCATGGCAACCAAGAAGCTGCAAAAGCAAAACAACAAACATAAGTTCTCATAAGCAAAGAATGCACATTGCAACCGGCAACAAGATATGTTAATGAGCAAAACAAAAATATTAGTTTAAAAGGAAAGATACGAATAGAACAAACCTTTGCATTGACACCATCTGGGAGAATACGATTCTCTGACTTGTATTTCAGATAATCAGTGCGGCTGAACTTGGTGAATCCCCTGAATCAGGGTAGCAAACATGAGATTCCAGCTTAAGTTTTCCAACTATATAAAAACGGCCAAAAGTGATCATGTTCAGTAGTATAACTTCAACAGGAGGGTAAGGTAGATTGCTCAACACTCGAACAGTAATGAGTTTTAGACAGAGAAATAGATGACAGAGCTCAGAAACACGAGACAAAAAAAAGATATCATGGAGCTTTACAACTCACGATGGAAAACAGGCCCAAGAGCTCATCTCCAGAGAGGAAAAAAAAGCAAAACATTGGCACTGGAAGGCAGACATTTGTGTAATTTACTATAGGGTATTTTCTTAGAATACTAAACTGAATAACTCAGCAAATGAAAGATAGCATCATAAATAACAGAATAGTACTTGTAATGGAAAAAGTACAAAGTTCTCAAACAAGTTGCAGTAACATTAAAATACAAAGTGAATCTTCAGATAGAACACATACCACTTTCTGCTGACAATGATCTTTTGACGGCCAGGGAACTTAAACTTGGCACGGCGAAGAGCCTCTTGGGCATGGTTACTGTTTCCATCTTTGCAGCGAACAGAGAGAAGAACCTGACCGATTGCAACACGAGCACAAACACCCTGGGGCTTACCAAAAGCTCCCCTCATACCAGTTTGGAGTCTATCAGCTCCAGCACACGACAACATCTTGTTAATACGTAAAACATGGAAAGGATGAACCCTGACCCTGAGGTGGAAAGCATCCTTCCCAGCAGACTTGGTCATGTACTTGTTGCAAGCAATACGGGCAGCTTCAAGTGCCTCACTTGAGACATTCTCCTTCTCCCAACTGACCAAGTGAACACAGAAAGGGAACTCGTCAACTCCCTTTTTCTTCATGCCGACATCATAGATCCTGATCTTTGGATCAGGAACACCACGGCAAAACCGTGATTTTGGATAAGGCTTGTTCTTTATCTGGCGGTAACATCTTGCAGGTCCTGTGAAAAAAGAATCCAACCCATTACATCAAGGCCGAACGACAGTACGAGGACACATAGGGCACTATAAGACTATTTATGATACAACATCTGCTGAAACAGTTGTGTTAAGCCCGGAACATTGAACTCTGAATATGCTTTTACACGTATCCACAATCAACAAAAAATTAATGATCAAAGGCTAGTCTAACTAAAAGTACCTATCTTAGATAAAAAATATATGCAACTTACAAAGTCATTGTTCATCACATAGTTCACTATGTAATCGTACAAAGTACTTCAATTCTAACATACAGTAAGAATTTATGTCTTTGACCGAAAAAGAAAATAAAGAACTGTTCCTTCCATGTCCAAACATGCAATATTCTTACAAAGACAAAATTCATTCTTCCATGGTTCCCAGTCTTTCTCACAACTCACATTCTTGGCTAGACAAAAAAAGGCCTGCTTGGCAAGTAAATATGCAAAAAAGGGTTACAGAGAGAAAAGGGTACAGAAATTTATATATAATTCCATTTTGAAGCTACCCATTTTACCATAGCTAGGTCAGATTATAAGGATTAGTCAACTCAACATAACAAATGTACACAGAAGCTTTACAAAAAAACTACAAC
Source organism: Anisodus tanguticus (assembly GCA_034509755.1). Taxonomy (NCBI): domain Eukaryota; kingdom Viridiplantae; phylum Streptophyta; class Magnoliopsida; order Solanales; family Solanaceae; genus Anisodus; species Anisodus tanguticus. The sequence continues at coordinate 21,040,649 of CM067551.1, forward strand.
AACAACAAAACACAAAGTGGTGTCCGGAGAGGGTAGTGTGCGCAGAACTTAACTCTAATTGGGATGAGGTAGAGAGTTTGTTTACGACACAATACAAAACAGTATAAAAAGTAATGACAAAAATACTATAAGAAGCAGGGTAGAGCAGTCTAGAAAAAATAAAGAATACTTATAATAAAAGTACAAGAAACTCTAAGCAAAAAAAAAAAACAGAAAACAGGAATTCTTTTTCTTGAATTAACAAAAAAAAGAGCTAACCCTATTTTAAAAATGATCCATATATCAAACATGGAACAACATTCAATCATATACATGTCATATATCAGAAATACTAAACCACATGGAACATAAACTCAATCTATAAATAGACATTAGAATGCAAATGCAAATGCAAATGAAAATGAAAATGAAAAATAGGGATTAAAGCGAATCGACTTACTTCTCCCCATGGCTATGCAATGGGGCGGGGCGTTACTACTATCGATATGCGGCTTGTGAAGAAAAAGAAAGAGAATGGAAATCCCTAAATGTTAAATAGGAGTTTTATTGGGCTTAGAAATTGTTTGGGATTACGTCACAAATGGATGGGCATGGGCCGACATAGTTAGACCAAAACAAACCAAGACCGTGTCGCATAAGTTACTTTAGGATGGACATACGTGCAATATTTTTTTGGGGGAAATAACACACTACTGTCTATTTGGAGAAAATATTTACCCCGAACTAACCATATTTCAAATAACACGACTTTTTCCATGCCTGATCCAAATACCAAAGCAATCTATGCTAATCTATTGAAACCTAAGCCCACCATGCAGTCTTCTTTGAATATTGAGCCAATACTGAAGTGAAGCATATGGATCTTATTGAAAATCCCCAGTATGCAGTCATTGGGATATTCTCGTATGGTTGGCCGTAATTTGAACATTTACATAAACTCAAAGTCATACCTACACATTGCATTACCAAAGGGGAGTGTAACATTGGATTCTTCGGGAATTGTCATACTCTGATCATGTTAACGTTACTTGGAGATTTAGTTAAATTAAAGTCCAAGCCTATGTGTAGGGTTTTGTTAGGTACAAAACATATAAGTAAGGCATAACGGAAGTTTAAAATTTTATTTCTTACTTACCCCAACTACATTTTTGGTATGGTTATATAACAATCAAACTTGTAACATAATACTTACAGGTTATAGTATCTGGATTCTTTATCTACTATAAGGTGCACACGCGGTTGCCCTTCCGATTGCAAGCTCCAAGCTTCAATGTATTTCTCTTTCGGAAAGCTATGAAATCTGGCAGAGGTTTGAGAGAGTATTTGATTCTAAGTCTCTAAGGCTTAGAATAATTGTCAGAAAATTGATGTTTGAATAATGAAGGGAATGCCTCTATTTATAGTTGAAAATTAGGTCAAAACCGGATTAGGGTTTGACCTTGGGCCTGGCCCAAAAATCGATGCAGAGGCACCGTGGCCCTAGGGTATGGGCGTCGCGGCGCTCGACGTGCTCCTGCACTGTCTCGATTTATTTTCTGTGCATTCTTAATTAAATCCAAAATTCAATTTTGACTTAATTAAAATAATCATTATTCATTTAAATATCTCGATTCCAAATCGAACATTTAATTACTCTCTCAATACATCCTTAGATCGAAACGGACAATCGACATAGTGTGACCCTACATGCCTTCTCATATCGACATTAATCAAATTAAGGTCTACGCGGAACTCCTAGACGGCGCCGCAAGACGAACTCAATATGTGAAGTACGTTTATGCGAATCTAGTAAACTTAACCTTTATGAAGTTTCAAATAATCCAGAAATTCTTTACTTAAGTATTCACCTCCTCGATCCGATCGAAGTGTCTTGATATTTGTTTCAAGTTGCTTCTCTACTTCTGACTTGTACTCCTTGAATTTCTCAAAGGCTTCGGACTTATGTTTCATAAGATACACATGCTCAAACCTTGTGAAATCGTCTGTAAAAGTGATGAAGTAAGGGAAGCCTCCCTTATCTTGAGTTGAAAATGGCCCACATACATCAATATGGACCAACTCAAGTACCTCTTTGGCTCGAACCCCTTTCCCAGAAAGTGACTTGTTTGTCATCTTTCCTCTCAAGCAAGATTCACAGTTACCATAGGACTCCAAGTCAAATGGTTCCATGTAGTCTAACTTTCTTAATCTTGCTAACCTTGATTCATTGATGTAACCAAGTCTACAGTGCCATAAGTAGGTGGGATTTCTTGGATTACTTATCTTAGCTCGTTTATTTTGCATATTGAAAATTTCACGACTACAGTTTAAAATATACAATTCATCCACAAGTGGAGCATTTCCACAAACAAAACCATTAAAAGACAGTGCATAACTGTCATTGGCAATAAATAAGGAAAACCCCGCAATGTCTAACACTGGGATAGAAATGATATTCCTCGTTAATGGGGGAATAAAATAACAATTATTTAGTTCTAAACAAAAGTCTGAAGGTAAATCTAGTCTATAAGTTCTCACGCGTTCAACATCTACTCGTGCTCCATTTCCAATGTGCATGTCTACCTCCCAAGGTCCAACCTTTCTGTTGTTAATTAGGCCATGCACATTACTACAAATGTGCGAGCCACAAGCGGTATCCAAGACCCAACAGTGGCAGTTACTTATAGACATATTTATTTCAATGACAAACATACATTGTCCAATAAAGGTAGAAACACCTAGTGTTTTGCCTCATCTTGGAGTTGTGTAGCCCTTCTTTAGAACATGAATTGGCATTTGTCCCATTTCGTTCAGCTTACATTTGAAAGGGTCTCTCAACAGTTCATACTCCATTGTTTGAGACTGTTTTTCATAGAGACTCTTCAAGTGTTCTAGCATTTCGTTGGGGCCCATGTTTTCATGTTACCTTTGTAACTCCATAGTCATGGAAGACAACATTATACATTTTGCCAGGGTAGCATCATTCAAACGTTTCTGATAAGCCACCTTGTCAAACAGAGCATACTCATCAGAGTTTTCAGCAGGGACTGTGGGGAATATTGTGTCTAACACATACTCAATTCTTTCTAGTTTTAACACCAATCGCAGATTTCTTAACCAGTCAAGGTAATTTGATCTAGTCAACTTGTTTGTCTCGACCAACATTTTCAGTGATAGATTCGACATTTTATACGACTGAATAAACAAATAGACTTGAAATTAAACTCTAATATAATTTCTTTTGAACACATTCGTTAACTAATTAACATGGCCTTTAGTTTAATTAGTCTCCCACTATTTTAACATACTATTCGACCCTATGGAAGAATACAGACTCATATCAAATATGGTCATAATGGGCCATGATCTAGGTTCATGCTATCTTCACATTTGATGTGGCTGATAACTTCAACAGCACAACCCGGTAGGTCTCTAAACCAATTACAAACAATTCGTAACTCATGTTTGACCGAATGTTCTAAACAATCAATTTGCGTCCCTCGGCTTGTCCGACACTGTGGCACCAAGACAACCTAGCAAGTCAACCCCGTTATGCGACTACAAATATGTATCTAAGTGAGTTTTGCCTTATAGAGCAAACACTATGGTATAAATACTCATGAAGGTTTATCACCCACTTCTACATTTAACATGCATCTATGAAAGAGTCTGAGTCCTCGTAGACTTAGAGAAAATGTTGTGGCTTAAATACTCATCTCGCCGAAAAGAATTTTGCACTACAATCAATTATAACGGACGACGCATTCATTTTAAATGAGACTTGTATTAAAATTTTAGGGAACATTTTAATTCAGGGTTTTAACCAAGATCAACTCTTTTACGCCATATACATTATGACATCTTAACATCATGCAAAACTAATGACACATATAGTTGGGAACCGTCAACCCAATATGCATGATATAAGATGGTTTAATCAAACATTGGGTGCCGCCTGCCCAGATAGTTATAGCGGACACTATTCTAGAAATGTAAATGAAAACATTTTGACATTTAGCACATAAACATTATACTTATCAAATAATATATCATATAATAATAATATTGGGTTAAACATTCTAAACTCTGAAAACAAAATTATTATTTTTTGTTTCTGGACAGGTGGGGCCGCAACGCTAATCATTAGCGCCGCGGCGCCACTGAGGCAGAAGCCTTTCGGTTTCTAAACAAATGCATTAGCGCCGCGGTGCTCCACCATGGAGCGCGACGCCTATTGTCCAGTGAGTTTAAGTTTTGAAATTTGAAACGATGCATTAGTGCCGCGACGCTCCACCATGGAGCCGCAGCGCCTCCCTGAAATCCTAACAAGCGTCGCGGCGCCCTACCATAGGGTCACGGCGCCGATGTCTTGACAAACGTTTCTATGTTGATTTTCAAAAAATTGTTCAACCCCGAAATCCAATTTAGGGATCAATCCACAGGTTCTTTATCACCACCTATCATTATCAATAACGCCCATATCGACCATCATCAGTTCTTACTCGTTCTTAGCCGTGCACCGTGCAATGAGCCGACAACGCATTTTGGCTTAGTTCAAGTTAGAGCGGAATGACTTCCTTGAGTTAGCGTAGGAGATAATTTAGGGTGATATCAAAATGTCAACATTTGTTCAAGACATGTAGTATTTCAAGAAACCTCGTTTTAATCCAATTTTATGTTTTAACACATATTATTATTCTATTCAATTGTTATATAACCATTGAACCAGCCTGGGCTCTGATACCACTTTAGGGTTTTGTTGGGTACAAAGCACATAAATCAGGCACAACGGAAGTTTAAAAATTTATTTCTTACTTACCCCAACTACATTTCTGGTATGGTTATACAACAATCAAACATGTAACATAAAACATAATACTTACAGGTTATAGTATCTGAAATCTTTATCTACTATAAGGTGCACACGCGGTTGCCCTTCCAATTGCAAGCTCCAAGCTTCAATGTATTTCTCTTTCGGAAATCTAGGAAATCTGACAGAGGTTCAGAGAGTATTTGATTCTAAGTCTCTAAGGCTTAGAATGATTTTCAAAAAATTGGTGTTTGAATAATGAAGAAAATGCCTCTATTTATAGTTGAAAATTAGGTCAAACTCGGATTAGGGTTTGACCTTGGGCCTGGCCCAAAAATTGATATAGAGGCGTCGCGGCCCTGGGGTATGGGCGTCGCGACGCTCAAAGTGCTCCTGCACTGCGCCGCGGCCCTAGGGTATGGGCGACGCGGCGCTCGACGTGCTCCTGCACTGTCTCGATTTATTTTTCATGCATTCTTAATTAAATCCAATATCCAATTTTGACTTAATTAAAATAATCATTATTCATTTAAATATCTCGATTCCAAATCGAACATTGAATTACTCTCCCAATACATACTTAGATCGAAATGGACAATCGACATAGTGTGACCCTACATGCCTTCTCATATCGACATTAATCAAATTAAGGTCTACGCGGAACTCCTAGACGGCGCTGCAAAACGAACTCAATATGTGAAGTACGTTTATGCGAATCCAGTAAACTTAACCTTTATGTGGTAAGATAAAATCCTTTCATTCACGACACACCCGATCAAGCTTAGGATTTGTCAAGTGTCTATCCAAATGGCTTAATCATTGTATATCATCTATATTAGTTAACAACTAGACCATATTCTAAATATGTCTATTGCGTTGGCCAATGACTTAGTCAACTTAATATCACTGAGAATCCAAGTGTTCTCCCGAATATATATTCGAGGAATGAATCCTAATCTTGGCTCAACTACCACCTTTAATCCACATCGTAATGTACCCAATACAAGCCGTATCTCAACCTATAAGGCATTTGAGCTTAGGACGGGATCAAAGTGCATTACTTTGCAGACAAGACGCGTATTGACCTCAAGTCTAAGAACTTCTATCTCCCACACGCTGATCATACTTTAGACAAGTATAACAAACAATATATCAACAGGGTATACTAATACTTTCAAAGTATCCATGTGTCCATCACGAGTAGTCATTACTCGTAGTAGGTGAGACATACCACATCCTCTAAGGATGTGATGTAGACCACATGTCGACTTATCACATATCATCGATATCCCATTCTCGATGATCATTAGTCGAGGCTATTTTAAGAGTCACGCTCTATCATCAATATCTCACTCTATTAATGACAACGTAAGCTCAAGGGATGCAAATTTATGAATAATTATAAACAATCAAATAATAATTCAATAATCGCAAATGCCAAAATATTAATCTCCATTAATAATAATACGATTGTGTATAAAATACATTTGTCCTAATACAGATTGTCTCTAGGACATAAATATACTTTCAGCCTGCATATTATATTACGGGTAGGGAATGATATTCATATCAAATGAGGCCTCTTATTTATGACTCTAAGTTTAAAATGGATGAGGAAACAGCGAAGGCAATGGCATGGATTTCGTTTCCAAATCTATTGCCTACTTACTATGTAAAGAAATCATTATTTACTCTTGATGGTGCTGTGGGAACTTCTTTACATCTTGATATGGCAACAATAAAACAAACGAGGTTGTGCATGAGTTAAAGTTATGGTGGATCTTCTATCAGATTTTTCAAAATTTGTTCGAATGGATGTGGAGGATGAAAGTACTAGTGCTATTAGAACTGTTAATGTCAAGATTCGTTATGATCATCTTCCAAAATATTTTTTAGAATGTAAATTGCAAGGTCATAATGAGGAAGATTTTCGAATATTAAATCCTCATTTAAATTCTGCAAATGAGAAAGGTAATCAGGCGAAGCATGAAACTGTTGATCAATCTAAAAAGCAACTGAATGATGAAGTGGAACAACAGAACATGGTTGCAAGGCAAGTGCAACAAGAAGGTCTTGAAGGGAATCAACAGAAGACTAACAATCCACAAAAACAATATTATAATGGGCCAAAATTGCATATGTTAGGAATAATGGTAGGGAATTCAATGCTAGAATACTATCTAGTGGTGAAATTGTTGGTGATCTATGTAATTGGAAGGTGCTAGGCAATATTACAAATGAAACATTGATTGCCAAAGAGAGGGAAGTACAGTAAAGAATGATGTCACAGTTCAGGTCCATAACAAATATAGAGCCATTACAGAAGTTGATGAGGAAGTATCCAGCATATGAGTAAAGATCAACAACAAATCAAGGCAGATGATAGTTCAAAGCAAAAGAATGGTGCTATTGTGGAGACTCAAAACTCTTAGAGTAATGCATAAGAACAGCTCAAGCAAAAGAGTATTGTGTGGGTTACAATAATTGCAGGAAATGGAAAGTAAGTAAATATTAAAAATTGCTAGAAAGGATAAACTAAAGATTACAACAATCAGGAATCAAGAACGTTACAAACTCTTTGTGATTTGCTGAGTCAAGTGAAGGCACTCTGTCTTTAAGACAAGATTGCCCCGTATATATCCTCTTACGTTGTCAGGCAATAGTGTCCCAAGATACAACAACAAGTTAACAAATGAGCAAATGAAACTCAAGTTTTACTCTTGAAGAACTTTGAGTATAGTAAAGTTGCTAGAGAGGAAAAAGAAGATTTCAGAAATTCTGTAAGTATTTCTAAGTGTTGAACAATTGAGCCAAAGGCCTCAATTTATTGTGTAATGAGATGACCCCTCAACTAGCCAATTAATGGCCTTCAATAGCAATGTAATGACACTTATTGAGGGGTTACATTCATCCAAATAATGGCTGAATCCATGTGCCAAATAATGGAGATTCAATGCTCCAAAACTAGCCCAAAAGTCAGAACTTTCCATCTTCCCGTCGCAGCATTCTGCTTCTGAAGCGCCGCGGCACTGCGAATTAGCGTCGCAGGAGCTGCGGCTCTAGTGACTGAACACCCAATTAGCGTTGTGGCGCCTCGGCTCAGACGGGGCTGCACCGCGGCCCTTTGCGGCAATTTCTGTCTCATTTCATCTTACACTTCGTACACTTCTTCATTCGTTTACCAACGTGGAATACTTTATCATTTGGCCAATAATCCTCCATCATTCTATGTCTCAAATATTTCACTTACGTACCAATATCTCTTTCACTAATAAAATTTGCGATACTTGGCACTACGTGTGTACGTGTGTGGAAACGACGTTTCCGACTTGCGGGGCCCCAATTGTTCGAGTCATAAATAATGGGATAAACTTAATTCCACATTAGTAAATTCCCAATAATTCACTCTTGAAAGAGATTTTGGCGCATTCACGTGGTGCCTTTTCTAGCAATCTTTCAGCGGACCGATGTTGCATAAGGAGAGGTAGCTTCAGCTTTGAACCTTCCATAGTTAAATACCATCGGACTTACTTACTGCGCGGTGAGCGTGATGTCTTGAACCGTTAGTGTTTAGTGTAAGCCAAGTCAACGGTACCAACACAACAACTTCCATTACTCTGTTCTTCGTAATGTTTTGTCCGTTGTGGTCGTGGACACTTCTTGGATTCTTAAGTGCGCTCATTTGAGGCGGCCTATCCTCGCACTTAAATAGGTGGTCTTCTACAAGATATCCTACTATACCCCACTTTACAAGTGTTATGAACCATTAAAAGTTTCCCCAAACCTAACCTCAACCGTTGATGATCATTAAAGGTTTTGGAGACTTAACATTTACCTACACTGCAGATAGCACTTAACGTGTATCCCGGGAACGACTTTGGATTTGGTATTTCTTTACAGAAATCACTATCTGAAGTGCTCATGCTTCCACCGAAGTGCTCAACTGAACCTTTACAACTTATTTTCCCATTGAACCTAATTCCTGGGATATCCAAATATAAGGTTGGGTTACCACCGTATTGGTCCTATTAGCTTGAGTTTTAAGCCCATTCCCCTAGACAGCCAGAACATCTGATCTTTGGGTAAGCCCTTTGTCAGTGGGTCCGCTATGTTATCCTTTGATTTTATGTAATCAATGGATATTATACCGTGGTGATCAGCTGCCTAACGGTCTTATGTCTCCGTCGAATATGATGAGACTTATCGTGGTGCGTCGAATTCCATGCCCTTCCTAGAGCCGACTGACTGTCGCAATGGATCATTACAGAAGGTACGGGTTTGTCCCAACCAGGGACATCCTCTAAGAAGTTGTGAAGCCACTCAGCTTCTTCTCCTGCTTTATCTAAAGCGATAAACTCTGATTCCATCATGGATCGGGCGATGCAAGTTTGCTTAAAGGATTTCCAAGACACAACCCCACCACCAATTGTAAATATATACCCACTGGTGGACTTGGTGTTCTCTATATCAGATATCCAGTTTGCATCACTGTACCCCTCTAGTACAGCTGGATATCTCAAATAATGCAACACATAAGTTAGCGTGTATTTCAGGTATCGTAGTACCTGATTCAACGTCTTCCAATGATCATTACTTGGATTACGGGTAAACCTAGCTAACTTGTTGACTGTATAAGCAATATCAGGTCGGGTATAGTTTGTTACGTACATCAAACTCCTAATCACCTGTGCATATTGCTCTTGGCATACTGGTGCACCACGATTTTTATCAAACTTTTGATTTCTATCCAGTGGTGACTTCATAGGCGAACTGTTAAACATCTCGAACTTTCTCACAGACTACTCTTAAAAACACTATCATGAACCGGATGCTATGACGGATTCAAAAGAGAGAGGGGTAGGGCGAAGAAGCATTGGGGAGAGATGATTAGACAAAATATGACACATTTACAAATTATCGAGGACGTGACCTTAGATGTGAGGTTATGGAAGACTCAAGTTAGGATAGAAGACTAGTATGTAGTCTCGCTCATCCTTTCATATTAGTAGTCGCAATATTGCTCTATAGTTTCTTGTGCTTTGATTTATGCTACTATATATTATTTCTTGTACTTCGATTATCTTATTTTATCTGTGGTAGCTATTATCCCTTTTTCAAACTACTTTATCATGGCTTAGTCACTTTCGTTATTTTCACTTTCATATTGCTTTGAATTTCTTATCTTAATCTGACTTCTTTTATGCATTCTCTTGAGCGGATGGTCTTTCAGAAACAACCTCCCTATCTCTCAAGTTAGAGATAAGGTCTACGTACACTCTAACCTCCCAGATTCATGTTGTGAGATTTATTGGGTATGTTATTGTTATTGTTCTTTTTTCTTTTGGGATATGTTATAACTTATATTATCTAAACAAAAGGGTAAACATCACACATGGAAGAAGAAAAACTCACAATCTTCAATATGCATGTGTGATGCGTAGGGTAGTTTCAACAAGATTGGAGGCTTAAAGCCAAACTTTCAAGAGAGGCCCTATTTTTTATTTTTTTTTAAAAAGGAAAGATCGTCATGTATATTTTTGTAAAAAATTGATCTTGGGCTTAACTTGGATAATATAATTTGGGGCCCAAAATCGGTGAACAAAGAATTGGAATGAGTCGCTCTGATACCATGTAAAGAATGAATCTTGTGCCTAACTCAATCTTAAAAGCTAACTTGTAGGGTGAAAATTGTCCAAATCCATATAAGTAGTCAATGTTCCCATTCCATATCCAATGTGGGACTCTTAACATTATCTAAAGTCAATTTTTTTTAGCTTTTTAGATGCGAAATCATTAATTATTGTTTTTATAATCGTCAAGAACAATGCAAATTAAAGTTGTTAACAATTTTTTTCAAATCAATTTATTCTTAAAAAGATCAACTCACAATATTGCTAATCAATCACGTGACTAAAGCTTCTTATTTTTTTTTAATTTGTACTCCATCAATCTTAATTTATGTGACACAATTCGAATTTCGTAAGTCAAATATTTTAATTTTTATCGTGAATTCGGACATACAATTCTTAAATATTTTTAAAAATAATTTACATATTTAGAAACTGTACAAAAATACTATAAGTCATAATTATTTTTTAAAACAAATTGGCCATAAAACTTACTATAATGAGGCCCCAAAAATATGACATTTTTCATAAAATAAAGGAATAATTTCAAAGAACTTCCTCCGGAGTTGCCTATATCAAACTAACCTCCCTTGTGATTTGAAATATTACACCAACATCCCTTTTTTTAAATTTTCTTATAACAAAACTTATTTAAATGATGAAATTCGAATAATATTCCAAAAGTGCCCCTTGAAACAAATATTACGGGCATTAAATTTCTTATTTATTGGAGTACTACTATATAATTTAAAAAATATCACTTCTTTTACCATGATCAAAACATGACACCTGATTTATATTATTTTTTTTGAGTTTATTTAGTGAAGCTGCAAGTATTTAGGTAAGGCATAAGTCATTATACTGTTTCATTCACTCATTTTAATTGGATAATAATAAGAGTATAACAATGCGAACATTCTAAAATATGCAGAATAGCATGGTACTCAAGTTTTAGGAATTAAGTGGATAAAGAAAAATGATGAACAATGACAATTAATAATTAGTAAAATTTCTTGCAGAAAAAGGGAATATGAAAACAAAATATAGTATTAATTTTGTATCGAAGTTTTTTAATACCTATGTAATCCTAATAAAAGTACGCAAGAAAATTCAAGCACACGTGAGATTTTGAAAATGAAATAATATCATTTAAACAAGTTTCATTAAAAGTTGGGTTTATCAGTATTTCTAGTTTTATTATATACTTCATTCTCTGTTACTCTACTCTTTATACCTTTTTCCTCCCTTTCCAACAATGGCAACACCAATGGTTCTCGACCCAAAACCCTTACCGGATCCACCAGCAACCCGACCCGACATCCCCTCCGATAACGGCGAAGACGATCTCTACGCTCGTCTAAAATCTCTACAACGGCAACTCGAATTCATCGAGATCCAAGAAGAATACGTTAAGGACGAACTGAAGAATCTTCGTCGCGAACATTTACGTGCACAGGAAGAGGTTAAACGGATCCAATCTGTACCGTTAGTTATCGGTCAGTTTATGGAGATGATTGATACGAATAACGCTATTGTAGGGTCCACTACGGGATCTAATTACTATGTTAGGATATTAAGTACGATTAATCGGGAGTTACTTAAGCCTTCGGCTTCTGTGGCTTTGCACCGACATTCGAATGCGCTTGTTGATGTTTTGCCACCTGAGGCGGATTCAAGTATTTCGTTGCTTACCCAATCGGAGAAGCCTGATGTTACCTACAGTGTAAGTTTATGGTTACTGATTAGGGTTTATATGTTAGTGTATTAGGGTTATGTATCTGAATTGCGAAATTAGTTTAAGGTTGAATACACTGATTACGGTTTATATGTTAATTTTGATTAGGGTTATGTATCTGAACTGCGAAATTGGATTATGGTTGACTACACCGATTAGGGTTTATATGTTAAATTGGTTAGGGTTATGTATTGCTGGTCCCAATGTTTCTTAATTACTTACTTAGGGTTTGTTGGTCAATGTTACGTTTGGTTTTCTTAATTGGTTCACTAGAGTTTAAAGTGTAAACTCATGACTTGTGGAACTTCTGCATTAGGTTTTACTTTATCGTGACTATGAGTTTTGGATTCAGATTTGACTATTAGCTAGATGTGGACTCCATTAGATGAACTGTCTCCGATAAAAAAAAGGGCAGCCCGGTGCACAAAGCATCCCGCGTTAGCAGGGTCTGGGCAAGTGCCACACCTCAAGGGGTGTGATGTAGACAACCTATCCTAATGCAAGCATTAGTGATTATTTTTTTATGATAGCTCACGAAGACCTTGGACAACTTTAGATAGTAGAATGAAGACTAGTTAGTCAAGGTGTCACAACCAAGAACTTCCATAAATAGAGTAGGAAACAAAGTTCCTACATATATTCCTAATTGCTTACCAAATTAAATAAGAAGGTGAATGCTTCTTTCAATAGAATGTTAAATTACCTTATTTGCTCTTATATGGTCATTGTAGACTAATCTCACTACAAGAATGACAATATTTTCAATAATAATTTTAAAACAAAGTAAAGAAGCTCCATTTTAAGAAAAACCTATGAATTCATTGAGGAGCTTGTTTCTGTTTAATCAATAAATACACTAATCTCATACAATTGTATTGCAGAATATATAATTTTTACCCTCAGTTGCTATCAGCCTGTCCTTGATAAACCTGTGTAGTACCATGGCTTTTCCATAACCTTATCCAAAATCCTATTATTGGCCTTCTAAAAAGCAGTTAAGTGGCATTTATTACTCATTCTATAGTCCTTAGAGTAGTTTTCATACGTGGACTGCTTCTAGCAAATTCTGTTTTCAAAAGCGAAAAGGAAATTTGAATTCCTTGTCTACACTCTACAGGTTGCGGAAAGAAGCAAACTTGCTTCAAGAATCCGGCCAGAAAGACAAAAGAAACAAAAAGCAGGACATGTCTTTCAATAGAATTAGGATAACAAGGAGTGGTTCTTGGTGTCTTTGATTATCCGGTGCTTCATAAATGTAGTATCCTGGTGAATGTGGATATGTGTGTGTTTTTTTTTTGTATGCCACCCATATCATATTATATTGTGGAAAAGAAGGAAAAAGGTTTGCAAGTGATTGAAATGAATTTGTAATTAACTGATCAATGACGGATTTGGTAATCTAAGTTCACCTATCTATTTATACAAGGAAACATGGTATGGGGTGTGCCTTCATCGGGAAAATAAATGGTATGGACTGCGCAACTCGTATGTCTTCTCTCCTATTTGTTTCTCCAAAATCATGACACACTAGTGCGGTAGTGTGATATAAGTTAAGAGTGCATCTAATTCTGTAGTCAGAACACTAATGAGGAATGACCTTATGTTTTTATCCTGATAAATGTTTGTTACAGATGCATGTATCCATGCCTTGTGTCACATCACACATGTTATTGCTACAAGCAAGCAAGTGGAAGTCTGATATAATATAGGACTCTGGTAATGTGCCTTTCATTTTTTTGGGACTTAATTTTTTTCGTCATACCAGGATATTGGAGGATGTGACATACAAAAGCAGGAAATCCGTGAGGCTGTTGAGTTACCTTTGACCCATCATGAACTGTACAAGCAGATTGGTATAGATCCTCCCCGTGGTGTCTTGCTTTATGGTCCACCAGGTACTGGGAAAACTATGCTTGCAAAGGCTGTCGCACATCACACTACTGCTGCCTTCATAAGGGTTGTTGGCTCAGAATTCGTTCAGAAGTACTTGGGTGAGGTATGCATTGAAGTAATGAAATACCCTGAGCAACTTGTTGTTCTGCATCAATGTTATGGTTGTTACTCACTCATTGTTAATGGTTAAGACCATTTGGATTACAATATTTTAAATACATGTTTTTCTTTTAAAGTGATCTTTTCTATTGTAGAAAGAAACTATTGGCATCTTGTCTAAGACTTTTTTTCTTCTTAATTTCATGATTGATGGTTATTGTTTGGACCTCAGGAACTCTAGAGTTTCACACACGTATTTGGCACCGAGCTGGATACTCTCTAAAAACTCCTCAGGCATCTTACAGACAGTGTAAAAGAAGGCACTACTAATATAGATCAGTAAATATTTTGATAAAGAAAATATAGATCAGTAAGGATGAGGGACATGGGATCTCCTATTCCTGTCGTATTCACCAGCAAACATCATGTACAAGAACCATTCCTTGAAATTAAAACACCATATAGAAGAACCACTTGTTTTTTAGTAGTGGCTGTAGAGACAAACCAGCTTTTTTCTCTTTTCTTTTTTTTCTTTTTGAGAAGCTAGAAGAAAGACACCAGCTTTCTGCGACCAATTGAGTAGAACATTTCAGTTCTGTCAACATGCAGCTTGAATGCATTGTTGTACATTTATTGCAGCATGTTCTGCACAACTCTTTTATTTTGAGATGCAACTTCAGTTCAATTTAAAATTCCCGAGCACAAATTTGTTTGTCTGGAGATTTCTTGTTATTTCCTAGTTTGGACCGACGTCAAGTTTGTCCACGAACAACAGGAAGACTCCATTTGTTTCTATCATTCAAGCTTTACTTTCCTTGCTTATTATCTGACTGTTCAGGGTCCGCGAATGGTTCGTGATGTCTTCCGACTTGCCAAAGAAAATGCTCCTGCGATTATATTTATTGATGAGGTAGATGCAATTGCTACTGCTAGGTTTGATGCTCAGACTGGAGCTGATAGGGAGGTCCAGCGTATCCTGATGGAGTTGCTAAATCAGGTAGGCTTCTATATATTCCTAGAGTAATCCCATCAGAATTTCTTCTATTTGCAGTGTTTATCAGGTTTCCCTTTGGTTCTTCATCTGCAGATGGACGGATTTGACCAGACCGTGAATGTGAAAGTTATTATGGCAACTAACCGAGCTGATACTTTGGATCCTGCACTTCTGCGTCCTGGGAGACTTGATCGGAAGATTGAATTTCCTTTGCCTGATAGGCGTCAAAAGAGGCTTGTTTTCCAGGTAGAATTTTGGATGATTTTGCACTCAGAATATCTTCTTTAACCCAATTTCCCATCACCAAAGAAATAGAAGTTAAGATTGGAAAAACGTGGAAGAAAGTTATGATAGATTGGTTTCTGAATTGTGCCTCTCATACATTATCTTATATTTTTTTCTGTGTTACCATAAAACCACAAATCTGAAGCTGGATGATTTTGGCCAGGTCTGTACTGCTAAGATGAACTTAGGTGACGAGGTTGACTTGGAAGATTATGTTTCTCGCCCTGATAAAATTAGTGCTGCTGAGGTTTGTCTCTTTACCCTTCATCTGTTTTAGAGGGAGAACAGGATGCTCCACTACTGATCTGAAATGTTGTGTGAAGGCTAAATACTTGTTCTTCATTTTTCTGCGTCTGCTTTGGTCCTTCAATTTTGAAAATGTGAATGACCATTAGTTGAAGAGTCACTTTGACCAACACGACTGTGATGCATGTTGCAATATCTGCAGATTGCAGCTATTTGTCAGGAAGCAGGTATGCATGCAGTGCGAAAGAATCGATATGTCATACTCCCCAAGGATTTCGAAAAGGGTTACAGGACCAATGTGAAGAAGCCTGACACTGACTTTGAGTTCTACAAGTGATCTGTAAAAAAAGATGATCAAATATTCTAGAGATCAGCCTTGTAAACCACCTCTGAAGATTTTCTATTTGAAGTTTTATTGTACTGCTGGTTTGTCAAACATCTAATGGCTTGTACAATTGGAGTTCAATTATTTGTTCGTTCTCAAAGAGCTTAATAGCAGTCTAGCGATCTATTTGACATGCAGAGTTCTTATTTGTTTTGCATGTTCTCTCAAGCTGCATAAGTATCTCATCGTGAGGGTGTGTCCTTTGACTTTTCCAGGCATTTTCAGTGCCGCATTCTGTGGGATGGCTTATTGCCTCATATCTAAGCTGCACTAGTACGTTTTCTTTTGGTTTGCCACTTAATGTTTCATTACTCTTTTTATTTAGTGATATACATATGCATCGTGTATCAGGTAGATAGTAGTCTATTAGATGATTTCTCCTTGCAGTGGCTAATGCAAGATATTCCAATGGGTTTTGAGCTTGAAAGTGTGGCTCTATATAAACTTGAAAAGTACATGTAACGTCAAGGCTGAAAGCTTTGGGATTTTCGAGACCAGTGGAATGTTAATGGATCTCCCACTGTCTCTTCGAGATGTACCATGATCTCATGCTTTGTTTGTAGGCTTTTGCAGTAACGAGAGTTGCGAAGAATAATATTTGTCATTGGTTATAATTGTTCTGTTTGTCGTGGAACCGAAAGAACCCGAGGATCTCGAACTAGTGATGTGCTACAATCATAGAATCGTAGTACTAGCTATAACATAGGGAGTACGTAGCTCAAAAATTCCATTTATATATTCTTATACTTTTGCTGTTCCTGTGTGATTTGGTCATAAATTCTTCAATTTGAATTAAAATTTACATATTAAAATAGTTTTAAGAAAAATACTTGAAAAGTAATGGTCAAAGTAACTGTCTTTGATACCCTAAATAGTAAGTGTTTAAAAATCTTGTTGCTAGTTTAATATGTTCAAACTTTAATAAGTTGGATAGAGAATGTATTCATTTATAGAATAAAATGGATGTAATTTGTAAATTAATTCCATCCCAAATGAGCTCAAATCAACTGAAGTAACAGATTTTTTCGCTGGAGAGGGTACATGGTCTTTTTTTCTCTCTCTTTTCTTGTACTCCCTCATTTTCAAATTATTTGTCATTGTTATTAAAAATAATTGTCTCAAATTTTTGTTTTAGAAGTTGAAGGCATAATTAGTTTTTTTCCTTCTATTTTTACCCTTTATCATTATTAAAATGACACATAAATATAGTAAACGTTTAATGAAGGAGAGATTATAACGTAGACATAAATAAAGATAAAGTAGGTCAAATATAGAGTCTAAAACGTTTGGGTTGTGATGCACTTTTTTGTTCTGGGGGGTTATACCCCTCTTTTGTGTTCTCTTCACCATTTGATTCCTTGATAGATCTGTGCATTACAGCCTTTCTGGTGTAACCTCTCACACTCCGACGGATTTTGTTCCTACACCACCATCGCATCGGAGCTTTGAGCTTTGAGCTTTGGTGAAATCCATCACCACCATATTAACGCCGCTTCGACCTTCGGTGAACTTTTCCCCCCTATTTTTGCAGGTTTCACAAGATCTGCCACGACGTACATTCGGGTTCTTTTGCACCGTTCTCCCACCTAGCATCCGGGTACAAAAGTTACGGCAGGAAATAATGATTTTATGCAGTGAACATTGTGTTCCAGCGTGTGAACATGTTCTATTAGCCTGGAGTTGGTACCTCGAGTTGCCCGTACCCAATATTTGTCCTTATGCTTGTAGTTAAATTCCTGCGTGTTACGTTTTATTGAATCTTGACTTTACATTCTTGCCTTTATTCTTCTTGTCCTGCTTTATCATTTTGGTTTGTAGTAGCCCGACTTACCTCTAGATTCTTGCTAACTTGTGCTTTAGTGTTGGTTCCCGTGTGTGTTAATGTTAACCTTTAACTAGTATTTTTTGCTTTAGTGGCTTTGGTGAATGATGGTAGACTAGGGTCATATTTTCGGCCGGGGACGGAGACGAGAGTTAGGGGTAAGTGGGGTAAGGGTAATGCTAGGATGAGAATATGGTCTTAGAATATTGGAACTTTAACGGGGAAGTCCATAGAGCTAGTTAAGATTCTTAAGAAAGAGGAAGATTAATATAGCCTATGTCCATGAGATCAAATGGGTAAGACCTAAGGCTAAGGAGGTAGACGGGTATAAGCTATGGTTCTCGGGTAGGTCGAGGTATAGGATTGGGGTTGGCCTGTTAGTAGACAGCGAGCTAAGGGATCAGGTGGTAGAGGTTAGGATGGTCAATGACATGATGATGGCGATTAAGTTGATAGTTGGAGGGTGCACTATGAATATTATTAGTGCGTATGCGTTGCAGACGGGCTTGAGCGAGGAAGAGAAGAGGCGTTTTTTGGAAGATTTGGACGAACTGGTAGGAGGTATACCACCCACTAAGAAGTTATTAGTATGAGGGGATTTTAATGGACATATCGGAGCACTTCCGGGGGTTATGATGACGTGCATGGAGGTTTTGGCCTCGGGGACAGGAACGGGGGGTGGGTGGTGGCGTCTCACTTTTGGAGTTTACTAGAGCTTTTGGGATAGTGATAGCCAATTCGAGGTTCCTGAAGAAGGATGAGCATTTGGTGACTTTCCGTAGTTCGGTGGCTAAGATTCAGATAGACTTTTTGCTCTTTAGGAAGGTTTAACAAAGGTCTTTGTAAAGACTGCAAGGTTATTCCGAAGGAGGATCTTACAACCCGACATAAACTATTGGTGATGGATTTGGAGATCAAGATGGAGAAGAAGAAGAGGGTTGTGGATGACAGGTTAAGAATCAAATGGGGGAGTTTGACCATGACTAGTGCAAAAGAGATGGGAGAGAGGTTGATGGCCAATGGGGCTTGGGGGGAGTAGTGGGGATGTGACCGGTATGTGGGACAAGACGACCAGTTGCATTCGAAAGGTTGCTAGAGAAGTGATAGGGATCTCGCGGGGTAGCCGTGGTGGGCATCGAGGGGACTGGTGGTGGAATGGTAAAGTTTAAGAGAAGGTGGAAGCGAAAAAAGCGGAGTATGCGAAATTGGTAAAAAGCAAAGATGAGGTGGAGAAGTGGACGAATATGGAATTATATAAGATGGCGCGGAAAGAGGCAAAACTAGCGGTTACGGCGGCAAAAACGGCGTCTTTTGAATGTCTATATGTGGAATTAGAGGAAAAAGCGGGGATAAGAAGTTGTACAGACTAGTCAAGGCGAGGGAGAGGAGGGCCCGAGACTTGGATCACGTGAGGTGAATCAAGGATGAGAACGACAAAGTATTGGTGGAGGACGCGCATATTAGGCGGAGGTGGTAGTCTTACTTCCATAAACTCTTGAACGAAAAAAAGATAGAGATATTGTGCTGGGAGATCTGGAGCACTCTTGTAGGTACCGGAATTTTGGGTATTGTGAAAACATTAAGGTTGAGGAGGTTTAAGGTGTTGTTTGCAGGATGCGCAAGGGACGAGCGACTGTGCATGATGAGATTCCAGTTGAATTTTGAAAGAGCGCAGGTAGGGCAGGTTTGGAGTGGCTGAAGGAGTTGTTTAACACCATTTTTAAGACGGCGAGGATGCCCGAAGAATAGAGGTGGAGTACAATGATTCCTTTGTACAAGAACAAAGGTGATATCCAGAGTTGCAACAACTATAGGGGTATCAAGCTGCTAAGCCACACTATGAAAGTTTGGGAAAGAGTCGTGGAGATGAGGGTGAAAAGATGCGTGTCTATCTCCGAGAATCAGTTTGGATTCATGCCGGGGCGTTCGACTACATAATCCATTCATCTTATTAGGATGTTGGTGGAGCAGTATAGGGAGAGGAAGAGAGACCTACATATGGTTTTCATCGACCTCGAGAAGGCATATGACAAAGTTCCTAGGGAGGTTCTATGTAGATGTTTGAAGGTTAGATGTGTACCTATGTCATACACTAGGGCAATCAAGGATATGTATGATGGAGCCAAGACCAGAGTACGGATAGTAGAAGGAGACCGGAGTACTTCACAGTGATGATGTGGTTGCACCAGGGATCAACTCTTAGCCCATTCCTATTTGCCTTAATGATGGATGGACTTGAAAGTATGTATGTCCTAGAGATAATCTTTATTAGGGACAAATGTACTTGAACACATTCGTATTATTAATAAGATTAATATTTATGACATTTGCGATTATTGAATTATTATTTGATTGTTTATAATTATTCATTAATGTGCATCCCTTGAGCTTACGTTGTTATAAATAGAGTGAGTTATTGATGATAGAGTGTGACTCTTAAAATAGCCTCGACTAATGATCATCGAGAATGGGATATCGATGATATATGATAAGTCGACATGTGGTCTGCATCACATCCTTAAAGGATGTCGTATGTCTCACCTGCTACGAGTAATGGCTACTCATGATGGACACATGGATACTTTGGAAGTATTGGTATACCCTGCTGATATACTGTTTGTTATACTTGTCTAAAGTATGATCAGCGTGTGGGATATAGAAGTCCTTAGACTTGAGGTCAATACACGCCCGTCCTAAGATCAAATGCCTTATAGGTTGAGATACGACTTGTATTGGGTACATTACGATGTGGATTAAAGGTGGTAATTGAGCCAAGATTAGGATTCATTGTCGAATGTATATTCGAGAGAACACTCGGATTCTCAGTGATATTAGGTTGACTAAGTCGTTGGCCAACGCAATAGACATATTTAGAATATGGTCTAGTTGTCAACTAATATAGATGAGATACATTGATTAAGCCATTTGGATAGACACTTGACAAATCCTAAGCTTGATCGGGTGTGTCGTGAATGAAATGATTTTATCTTACCACATAAATGTTAAGTTTACTGGATTCGCGTAAACGTATTTCACATATTGAGTTCATCTTCCGGCGCCGTCTAGGAGTTCCGCGTAGACCTTAATTTGATTAATGTCGATATGAGAAGGCATGTAGGGTCACACTATGTCGATTGTCCTTTTGATCTAAGGATGTATTGAGAGAGTAATTAAATGTTCGATTTGGAATCGAGATATTTAAATGAATAATGATTATTTTAATTAAGTCAAAATTGGATTTTGGATTTAATTAAGAATGCACGAAAAATAAATCGAGACAGTGCAGGAGCACGTCGAGCACCGCGACGCCCATACCCTAGGGCCACGGCGCAGTGCAGGAGCACGTTGAGCGCTGCGGCACCCATACCCTAGGGCCGCGACACCTCTACATCGATTTTTGGGTCAGGCCCAAGGTCAAACCCTAATCCGGTTTTGACCTAATTTTTAACTATAAATAGAGGCATTCCCTTCATTATTCATACACTTATTTTCTGAAAATCATTCTAAGCCTTAGAGACTTAGAATCAAATACTCTCTCGAACCTCTGCCGGATTTCCTATCTTTCCGAAAGAGAAATACATTGAAGCTTGGAGCTTGCAATCGGAAGGGCAACCGCGTGTCCACCCTATAGTTGATAAAGATTCCAGTAACTTGTAAGTTTATGCTTTATGTTACAAGTTTAATTGTTCTATAACCATACCAGAAATGTTGTTGGGGTAAGTAAGAAACAAAATTTTAAACTTCCGTTGTGCCTTATTTATGTGTTTTGAACTCAACAAAATCCTACAGTGGTATGAGAGCCCAAAGGAAACTAAGAGATACTACTTCTATCTTCTTGGAGAACATAAGGTCATTGTTTTCAGGAATGCAACTTTCTTTGAAGAATAATATGTCTACAAGGAACATAGCTGCACAGAGATAGAACTTGAAGAAAGTCAAGAACCACAAGATAACACAGAAGTTGAACCCTTGTCAAAAGACCTAGACAAGGATTCAATGGGAGTATTTGGTGAAGATTGGGTACTTAGAGTACGCTCTTCAGCCAGTGGGAGTGATGTGAGAGATATTGTAGAAATACAAGGCTCTCATACACATCAATGGAAGATGATACAATTGTCGTGCATCATTCCGTTCAAGAAATACATGAAAATGACATTCCTGAAAGCTCTCAAGGTAATGGCTTATCCAACACACAAAGACCTTCTCACAATCAGAATGCAATAAACACTGAAATGCAGAACATCAACTCCGTAGGACCACTAGGACTCATCGTCCGCCTGAAAGACTTAATCTCATTGTTGAAACACACAATGAGATAGATATTCCCGATGACGATGAATTTACAACCTACAGTGAAGCTATGTTAGACATTGATTTGCAGAGATGGCAAGAAGCCATGAAATCTGAGATGGACTCGATGTACATAAATCAAGTTTGGAACTTGGTTGATTTGCCAACAGGGGTTAGACCCATATGATGCAAATGGGTCTTCAAGAAGAAGATTAATACATACGGCAAGGTACAAACTTATAAAGCAAGATTGGTGGCTAAAGGTTATAATCAATGGCCTGGGGTCGATTATGATGAAACCTTTTCACCTGTTGCTAAGATTAAGTCAATTCGGATTTTGTTTGCAATAGCTGCATATTATGACTATGACATTTGGCAGATGGATGTCAAAAATGCTTTCCTCAATGGTAATCTAGTTGATGAGGTGTATATGAAACAACCTGAGGGTTTTTCACTTGGGTTCAAACCAAATGTTGTATGCAAGCTACAAAAGTCCATTTATGGACTTAAGCAAGCCTCAAGGAGTTGGAATATTTGCTTTGACAAAGCAATCAAATCGTTTGACTTTGTTAGAAGCAAAGAAGATCCCTGCGTTTATAGTAAGCGCAATGAAGGGAGTATTGTCTTCATCGTTATATTTGTAGATGACATATTGATAATGAGAGATAATAAGACTCTCATGCAATCAGTCAAGGAATGGTTATCCAGCACCTTCATGATGAAGGACTTGGGTGAAGCCTGCTACATTCTTGGAATTAGGATCTATAGAGATATACCTAATAGATTGTTAGGGTTGTCACAGTCCACATACATAGACAAAGTGCTAAGACTATTCTCTATGGAAAATCCAAGAAGGGAAATCTTCCTATGGGTCAAGAGATCAAGTTATCAAAGAAGGATAGTCCTTCTACTATTGCAAAACTTGAACGTATGAAAAAAAATCAATATGCTTCAGCTATAGGATCTATCATATATGCCATGACCTGTACGAGGCCAGATGTGGCCCATACACTTAGTATGATTTGCAAATTCCAGCAGAGTCCTGGGGAAGAACACTGGAATGCAGTCAAGAGTATTCTTAAGTATCTTAGACGAACTAAAGAATATTTCTTAGTCTATGGTGGACAAGAGAAGCTAGTATGTACTTGGTACACTGATGCTAGCTTCCAGACAGATCTTCATGACTTCAAATCTCAGTGGGAGATTGAAAGTATGTATGTCCTAAAGCCAATCTTTATTAGGGACAAATGTACTTGAACACATTCGTATTATTAATAAGATTAATATTTATGACATTTGCGATTATTGAATTATTATTTGATTGTTTATAATTATTCATTAATGTGCATCCCTTGAGCTTACGTTGTTATAAATAGAGTGAGTTATTGATTGTTTATAATTATTCATTAATGTGCATCCCTTGAGCTTACGTTGTTATAAATAGAGTGAGTTATTGATGATAGAGTGTGACTCTTAAAATAGCCTCGACTAATGATCATCGAGAATGGGATATCGATGATATATGATAAGTCGACATGTGGTCTGCATCACATCCTTAAAGGATGTCGTATGTCTCACCTGCTACGAGTAATTGCTACTCATGATGGACACATAGATACTTTGGAAGTATTGGTATACCCTGCTGATATACTGTTTGTTATACTTGTCTAAAGTATGATCAGCGTGTGGGATATAGAAGTCCTTAGACTTGAGGTCAATACACGCCTTGTATACAAAGTAATGTACTTCAATCCCGTCCTAAGATCAAATGCCTTATAGGTTGAGATACGACTTGTATTGGGTACATTACGATGTGGATTAAAGGTGGTAGTTGAGCCAAGATTAGGATTCATTGTCGAATGTATATTCAAGAGAACACTCGGATTCTCAGTGATATTAGGTTGACTAAGTCGTTGGCCAACGCAATAGACATATTTAGAATATGGTCTAGTTGTCAACTAATATAGATGAGATACATTGATTAAGCCATTTGGATAGACACTTGACAAATCCTAAGCTTGATCGGGTGTGTCGTGAATGAAATGATTTTATCTTACCACATAAATGTTAAGTTTACTGGATTCGCGTAAACGTATTTCACATATTGAGTTCGTCTTCCGGCGCCGTCTAGGAGTTTCGCGTAGACCTTAATTTGATTAATGTCGATATGAGAAGGCATGTAGGGTCACACTATGTCGATTGTCCTTTTGATCTAAGGATGTATTGAGAGAGTAATTAAATGTTCAATTTGGAATCGAGATATTTAAATGAATAATTATTATTTTAATTAAGTCAAAATTGGATTTTGGATTTAATTAAGAATGCACGAAAATAAATCGAGACAGTGCACGAGCACGTCGAGCGCCGCGATGCCCATACCCTAGGGCCGCGACGCCTCTACATCAATTTTTAGGCCAGGCCCAAGGTCAAACCTAATCCGATTTTGACCTAATTTTCAACTATAAATAGAGGCATTTCCTTCATTATTCATACACCAATTTTTTGAAAATCATTCTAAGCCTTAGAGACTTAGAATCAAATACTCTCTCGAACCTCTGTCGGATTTTCTAGCTTTCCGAAAGAGAATTACATTGAAAGCTTGGAGCTTGCAATCGGAAGGGGCAACCGCGTGTCCACCCTATAGTAGATAAAGATTTCAGATCCTGTAACTTGTAAGTTTATTCTTTATGTTACAAGTTTAATTATTCTATAACCATACCAGAAATGTTGTTGGGGTAAGTAAGAAACAAAATTTTAAACTTTCGTTGTGTCTTACATATGTGTTTTGAATCCAACAAAACCCTACAGGATTGACGCGACAAATTCAATGGGAGGTGCCATAGTGTATGTTATTCACAGACGGCATAGTCCTGATTGATGAGACTCGCAGCGGAGTGAACGCTAACTTGGAGGTTTGGAGACAGACTCTGGAGTCTAAAGGGTTCAGGATGAGTAGGAACAAGACAGAATAATTGGAGTGCAAGTTCAATAAAGGGAGCGACCTTGAGACGGGCGTGGAGGTGAGCCTTGGTACTCAGGTCATTCCAAAGAAAGGGAACTTCAAGTACCTCGGGTCTATTATCCAAGGGAATGAAGAGATTTTTTATGACGATGTCACACATCGTATTGGGGCAGGGTGGATGAAATGGAGGCTCGCATTTGGAGTCTTGTGCGATAAAAAAGTGCTACCAAAACTTAAAGGCAAGTTCTATAGGGTGGTGGTTAGATCAATTATGTGTCGCGCCCGATTTTGACCTGGCTCGGGTCAAAGCGGAGCACAGACTTATTCCGGTGATTCCTGGGTAAAGAATTGAGGAGTCGCCACCTAATTATTTTTTATGGTGAATTAGGACACCTAAATATTAAACTAAATGCTGCAATGTAAACTCCAATTTTAAGGTCTGCGAAACTAGTGAGATTCTAGGTAAGGGTTCTTTATTATCCTAAAGGGAAGGGGTTAGGCATCCTTTAAGATCCGCTAACTTGCGGTTATCCGGTCAAACTCAGGTTAATTATTGATGGAAAAATATATATGTTTTTACAAGTATAATAGATTTAAAGATGTTTGCAAATAATTAGTAAATGAAGCATTTTTAAAAAAAAAGATACATGTAGAGGAAAAATATGCGTTTGTATGGTATTTAAAGAAAAATACATGTAGAGTTGAAAAATATGTATTTGACAATTGATAGTAAAACAAATTATTTATAATGCCAAAGAAGTAAGATTTTGAGAATCAATGAATTGTAAATTGACAAAAAGATAAGCTTATTCGGTATGATTAATAAAGCAAATAAGATGACAAAAGTTGTTTTGAAAATCTTGAATATGCGTGACGAGCCTAAAATAAATAAACTAACGAAGGATTTCTAAGTTTGAATTCAACCGAGCCTACAAATAAATAAGCTAGCGACGGATTTCAAATCTTAAACTAACCTATGAATTAATCCTAAGTTGGACTATTCTAAGCATTTCAATAATTACATAAGTGCGATAAATAATATTACAATACAAAGCGGAATAAAAGCTGAATTAAAGAAAGAAATAAAAATAAATAAACTCCGAGGAATATTTGTCTTTATTTGCTTTAATCCCTGCAAGCTGTCACGAACAAACGGTTAGAAACAGTTAAATACAAATAACTCCATATCCGTATTCAAAACAGTGAATGTTTTGATCACGGAGGGCTCGAACTTAAATTTTGAAAAGAACATTCCAATCACGTCGTGGTCGCAAACATATGACTAATGTAATTTATTTTGATTGCCTCGCCTACTAAACGTGTTGGTCTCTCGGGTGAAATAGAAAGGATCACTATAATCACGTCGTGAGCTGCGAATATATAACTTGTTGGTTATTTTAGTCACCTCGCCTACTAAACATGTTGATCTCGGATAAAAAGGTTTAAGTCTTCATCATTGCCCGAAGTTATATTTCCGTCTTTGCAATCGTGGAGGCCTCAAAATCGACGGATATTTTTCATCGGCCATATAGTATCATGCTCAAATCGGTAAAAATTAAAATGAAACGAATAAACAGCGCAGAGCAGCATAGCGATAGCGGTAGCGATAGCGATGGCGGTAGCGATAGCGATGCGATGGCAGCAGCGCGAATGCGATAGCGATAGCAATGCGACAGCCAGCAGATAGCAGCGACGATAGCGATGGCGATAGCGGTAGCGATGGCGATGGCGCAGCGGTAGCGATGGCGGTAGCGATGGCGGTAGCGGTAGCGATAGCGATAGCGGTAGCGATGCGATAGCGCGATAGCAGTGGCAACGAAGCGAAAGCGATGAAGTAGAAAATAGTTTCCGAAATGACGCGGTGTTTTAGTTTAAAAATAGTAAAACAGAAGAAACGAATATTTGAATGCTTTGAAACAAATGGACCGAAACAGAAAGCAATGTCCGAAATGTGCGGTGTTTAGTTTAAAACATAAAAAACGGTAAAGACGATGCAAGATAATCTGAAATCGGGCGAAAGAATCGAAACGAAAAAAAGGCGTTGCCAACAGACGCGGTATTTGTTCAAAACAAAAAATAGTAGAAAGTAATCAAATCGAGCGATGAAACTCGAAACAGAAAAACAGTGTTAAAGCGATCGTTTTCAGCCAAGAAACAATGCGGCAAATGGATTTTAAAATAACGCAATAGTGGGTGGAAACGCGAAGCGATGGGCTGCCCGAAACGACCTAAAGTAGCAGGCTTTTAGCCAAGAAAACAAAGAATTGTGCTAAAGATACAAAGAGTGATAAGACATCAAATATGCTCAAAATGTAGCGATAAAATATTTCCAAAAAGAAGTGTAGATGGTCAAGATTGCAAAGAGTTATGTGCGGCAACGCAAAGATCGAATAATGGCTCAAAAGTGCGATAATCGGCCCAAGTATTGCGAAAGAATCGGCGGTCTCGAGAATCGTGACCAAAATGCAACAAAACCCATAACCGAACTATTTAAAGATGACATATATCCGTAATCTCAAGGTGCACTGGATACCACAACTATTGGTAGCACAAAGAAAAGACAAAGGGAAGGTCAACTTAAAGACCAATCACTCTAAACTTCAAATTTGAAAGATAAGAAGATCAAGGGGGGCTACCACCATTCATTTCCGATGCCGCAACAAGATTCAAAAGGTTTCTAGAACCTTAGGCATGGCAGGCTATCGAAGAAGGCTAAACCCAACCCGAAGCTTGCCTCGACTTTCAAATGGCTAAGCAATATAATAGAAAATTTCAAACAAGGGAACTATCAATTTGGGATCAAGCTAAATACACACATGTGCCCGGATCGGTTAACATACTAATATGGTAAACCAAATGACTCAGAAGGAATTATATGTTGTCATGGATGCAATCTAGCATTTAGATAGATAAAGACATATAGATGATTAGTTCAGAAGACATTTAGGACATGGAGATGGGCAAATATTCATTTAAGACAAAATTTCAAAGAGCACGAGAATCATTTAAGTCAGTACTAAGCACACACAACCATTTTTCTCATTATGTATTGGACATATTGACACTTAGAGGAATAACTCATAATATATCATACTTATTAGACTTACTAGGCAAGGCAAAGGTATATTCGGTTCATCACACATCACTAACATGCGAAATAGTTAACTCGACTCTTTGGCAATAATATCTTAGATTATACGGAACCACCGGTGGTCTAATTACACATATATGGACATATTCATGCTTTGTACACTAGTCAATGTAACATACGAGGCGAACAACGCTTAATCGGTGGCATACAATTCGGTGACCCTTTAAAGCACATAGAAATGAGTTATACCACTAGCCACATATGATATTCCAAACATACGGGATCATTTTTAAACCAAAGCATGAACACGGGGTCTCGGTTATGTTATACACTAAGTATGGTATTACTTAGGCGGATATGATAAGCATATACTAGTCTAATGGACATATGGAGCGAGACAGAGATGACCAAATGTTTACTCGGGGATAACAATGAGGGCATGCATCTTGATCATGGATAGGATGGACACATAAGAATCCACATAAAGCGGGGACACACATGAGCAAGACAATATTTTATCGGGATAATGCGGTGGTCATACAACACACTTTATGAAGTAGGCATGGCTAGTCACCAAAGGTCACCATTTCATAGTTTAAGTCAACACATACATAGTTAAGATTAAATATGAAGTGTTGGGCATAAGTAGGCGATTCTCATGGCATAAATACTTGGATTGATTATCTAGTATATTACAAGTCAAATACTCATATACCACAACGATAAACAACGATCATCTATTAGGAATGAATCAATTAAAAGAAACTCAAAAATCCGAAACCATACACATACACACAATACTTCTTTATCCCATTTTACTACCCCGAACTCGGGCTGCGGATTTATAAGCGAGAAGTAGGAATTTAAACCCGACCTATCTAAACACTTACTCATTTGATAAAATATGCAAAAGTTGACATACATCTAAATCTTCAAAGAGACCAAACTTTATTCCTATTTAACATTGATTTCGAACGGACATGTAAAGGAAAACCAAAGCATAACCATATATTCGGACCTTAATCACCACGAGATCATGACCTTTAAAGTAAAACGAGCGCCACATGTATCACTATACTAATCACGAACTAATCTACATCATAATTTCACTAAGTAAATACTAAAACAAACACACAAAAGCATAAATTAAAAAAGGACGAGAGGGATAAACCCTTACCTTCTCCGGGCGACGACCGATGCGTCGTTTCGAATCGTCGACCGCTCGGAGAAGTTATTGTTTGGAAATTTGATCTTTTGTCGATTTTGGAATGCGATTTTGGATGCTTGACTTGACTTTCGATTTTTCTGTTTCGATATTTAACCCGACCGGAATCAAAAGAAAGCAGTTGGAAAGAACAAAAATTCCAGATTTTTTAACACCACAAACCAATAATTTCAACCTATATTTCGGAAATTTTAAGTTGAAGAACACATGCAAGAACAAACAACTCTTAAGCAGATTTCGGATTGTATCTTGAACAACAAAGAAAGCGAATGTTTTAAAATCAAGAACACAGCAAATATTTTATGTATATATTGGAACAATCTTCCGAAAAATCCTTCAAAAAAACCTGTTTCAATCCCGAAAAATCCTCCTCAAAAATCTCTTCGAAAATCTCTGAAGAATCCCCCCCTCAAACGTAGAACAAAAGGGGGTATTTATAGATATCAACCCCAACGTTCAACTCGTCGAAGTTGAGTTTGAAATTCGAATTAAAGGCAAAGATTTCTGAATTTTGGAAGCGGATTTTGGGGGATAGGGTATGGTGAAGTGATGGGAGGGGCGTGGTGGTGTCAGGGTTTGGTGGGGAGGTGACTGGAGAGGCAGGGTGTGGGTGGCGTGCGGGTTTGGTTGAAAGAGAGAAGGGTTTAGGGTTTTCGTTTGGTAGGGAATGGGGGATTTGGGGTATTTTGTTTTGGGTTTTCTGGGTTAAGGGGATAAAAGGGACGAGTGGGCTTCGGTTTTGGGTTGGGGTTTTGGGCCGATGGGTGATGGGTTGGGGTATATGGCCGGTTGGGGCTTGGAAGGGTAAGGGAATGGATATAAAGGGGAAATGGGTATTTAATTGGGCCGCGAGTTTTGGGTGTGGGTTGTGGGAATTGGGGGAAATAAAGGATTTTGGGCTGAAAATGTTGGGTTGTTTCGGTTGGGCCCAAAAAATGGGGTTTTGTTTTGGGGGGTTTGGGAGTTGGGGTAGAATAAAAAGGGTGTGGGAGTTGGACCGGTTTAGGGGGTTTTCGGGTGGGCCAAAAATAAGAGAATGGGAAGTTGAATTGTTTTGGGTTTTTTAAAAAATATAAAAGGGGTTTAACATTAAAATATTATATATATATTTTGTAAAAGATGTGAATTATTTAAAATAACATAACGAAGTGATAATAAAAAATATTATATTTGCGAAATGTTCAATGCTTGATAAAAAACGGAAATGCGATGCCATTTTGTGAAAAAATAAAATAACATAGAATATTATGGATAAAACTATGATTATGATAAAGATGCAAATGATAGTAAAAAATGCGAATAATAATAATAATAAGATATATACACATACATGCCTATATTTTAAAATTGTTTTAAAAGTGTCAAAAATATTAGAAATTACGAATAAAATCATAAAAGATGGGACAAAATTGGGTGTCAACACTATGTTGTATGGGGTGGTGTGTTGGCCGATCAAGACTTCGCACACCTAAAAGATGTTGCGGAGATGAAGATGCTAAGATGGATGTGTGGGCATACATGGAGGGATAGAATTATAAATGATGATATCCGCAACAGAGTGGGAGTGACATCGGTGGAGGATAAGATGCGGGAAGCGAGATTGAGATGGTTCGGGCACATGCAGAGGAGAGACACAAATGCCCCACTGCGGAGGTGTGAGATGTTGGCTATAAACGGGTATAAGAGGGGTAGAGGTAGTCCGATGAAGTATTGGGGAGAGGTGATTAGACGGGATATGGCGCAGGTGCAACTCACTGAGGACATGACCTTAGATAGGGGTTATGGAGGACACATGTTAGGGTAGTAGGTAGTCCAGTGTAGTCCTATCTAAGCTTACAAACTGGTAGTTGTAGTATTATTATTGTAGGCTCGCTTAGCCTATCATACTAGTAGACACAATGTTGTCTTATAGTCCCTTGTCGTTTGATTTATGCTGCTATGTATATTTTGTTTGTCTTATATACTTGCATTAGTTATTGCTTCTTTTTGGTTCATTTTTTTTTAGTATTCACTGTCATGACTTACTCACTTTGTTTGTCGTACTTTGCTTGAATTTGTGTTTTGTCTTCTCTCAGAAACAGTTGCTCTACCTACCAAGGTAGAGGTAAGGTCTGTGTACACTCTTTCCTCCCCAGACCCCACATTCTGAGATTTCACTGAGTATGTTGTTGTTGGACGTGTAAACTATAAAAGCGACAAATAATTTGAGACGAATAAAGTAACTTATAGACCATGTTCTAACGATCCCTTTTAAGAAAATTAAAAATGTATGACTGAATAAGACAACTGTATAAATGTTTTAAAGATTTTAAACAATAATTTAATTTTTTGTCCGTCCGAATGAGCATATTCTCACAAATTTTACAAATAAGGACCAAAGTCTGCGTAAATCAGTCACTGAAGTAATAAGTATGGGCCTTTCGACTTAGCTAGACCTAAAATTGGGTCCATGTAGTACTCCATGTCCATAGTCCATACTCCAATTGACAATTTGACATGAATATATTGTAGATTTTGTACCTCTACAAAAACCTCTCAGAAACCCTATTCTCGTGCCCCTATTTGTTTCCCTTGCTTTTTCCGTGCCGCCATGGAAATTAACAATCCGAGGGCTGAGGCTGAGCAACCGGCGGCAACCTTACCGGCGAAGCCCAACTTTCAACCTTTAAAAGCACACGAAATCTCCGACGGCCATATCCAGTTCCGCAAAGTCACAGTCCCACAACACCGCTACACTCCGTTGAGAAAAGTATGGATGGAAATCTACATTCCAATCTACGAACAAATGAAAATCGATATCCGTATGAACCTCAAAAAACGTCGGGTCGAACTGAAAACCCGACCCGACACACCCGATATCAGCAACCTACAAAAGTGCTCTGATTTTGTTCATGCTTTTATGCTAGGATTTGATGTATGTGATGCAGTTGCTTTGCTCCGTTTAGATGAGTTATATGTCGATTCGTTTGAGATTAAAGATGTGAAGACGCTAAGAGGAGAACATTTATCTAGGGCTATTGGGAGGTTATCGGGGAAAGGAGGAAAGACAAAATTTGCTATAGAGAATGCTACGAAGACTAGGATTGTAATTGCGGATTCGAAGATACATATATTGGGATCATTTTTGAATATTAAGATTGCTAGGGATTCGCTTTGTAGTCTCATTATGGGTTCCCCTGCTGGTAAGGTTTATTCTAAGCTTAGTGCTGTTACTGCTCGGGCTGAGATGCTTTAATTTTTGTTTTGAATTTATAGAATGTTTTAAGTATTCAAATTTTGAGCTTTGATGGAAATTGATGTATGTATTGTACTGATATGCGCTTGGAATATCCTGGCTATTCAATAGGCTTTTTAAGCTTTTATAATAGAGATGTTTGAATACTACGAGTATAGGGCTGATTATGTATATCAATGTTGTGTGTATTATCCAATACATGCTACATGCATATGTTGTATGATTATTTGCAATTCTTGTATGCTTTGTTTAGAGTATGATATTTGCTAGTTAAGTTACCATTGCATATTTTCATTTATATGTTAGACTTGACCCTCTAAAAGTGGTTTTACCAAGTTAAGTTTGTTTAGTAGATATGTTTAAATACTGATTATGTATACAAGTGTTATGGTTATAGGCTATAGCTAGTATCAATGTTGTGTGTGTTATCTTATAGACTTATACATGCATATGTTGTATGATTATTTGCAATTCCTATATGCTTTATTGGAGTATGAAATGATTATTGCAATAGATAAGTTAGTTTAGTTACCAGTGCATATTTTCATTTATATGTTTGAGTACACAGAGTTGACTGTTTCGATGACTTAATTGTCTATCCATATCAGAGTTAAAGATTTTGATGGCTTAACCGCTCATCTCAGAACAGAGAAATGATTTAATAGAGGTAAATTGATGTCTAAATCTCATAATTAGTGTGTGGATCGCTCAGTCAGTATACACTCCGGATGCACAAAAGACAGCATAAGCATATTATTTGATTGCAATCAAAAGTATCTCCTTTCTTACCCCTTACCTCATCCATTTCCACTCTGATTTCATTGTTCTTGATTTTACTTTCCTTTTTCTTTTCTAAAACTCTGCAATTCATCATCCCGTGTCCCAATTTTCTACCGTGCTTACAATTATTGGGGATGTTCTCATATTACGGCTTTTATACATATACGTTAAGTGGGGAATTTACATCATCCAAACCAACCCAAACTGTTTCCGGTGGGAGCTTAAATGAGTCCATCTCCACTTTTACTTAAGCCATACCAGGTCTTGTTCTGCTTTGTAGCAATGTCTAATGCTAAACGTGTCTACATCACTGGTAACTTGTTTCACATAATATCAATTGTGAATATGAAATGACAAATTTGGTAGAAGAGCCATGTGCATTAAGCTTGACAATCTATAATATCATTGTTGTCATCCCTTTGTTGTGATTGTGTTTAAAATACCACTAATATCCCGTGTCCCTAAAATATGCACAAGTGTCTTAGCATGCGTATCTTCTTTTCTCTGCTCCATGGTCACAATCTGGATTTTGATAGTTTGATAGTAGATAA
The DNA here is from genome assembly GCA_034509755.1 of Anisodus tanguticus. Taxonomy (NCBI): domain Eukaryota; kingdom Viridiplantae; phylum Streptophyta; class Magnoliopsida; order Solanales; family Solanaceae; genus Anisodus; species Anisodus tanguticus. The sequence continues at coordinate 21,074,658 of CM067551.1, forward strand.
ATCATGGCTGTTTTCTAACTTACATCGTTTGCTTTATATGAAATGCTTCCAAAAGATGTTCTCAAATGTTCTCGTTAACTCAGTAAATGGTTTTGAAATAATGATCACCCCCCCCCCCCTCGTTTTCTTGTGTTTTGCGTGTGTTCTGTGCTGTGTCTGTGTGTGATCCTCTCCAAACGGCTTAATGGCTTGTAAGAACGATAAGGTTAAGTCCTTAAATCGGTATGAGCCCTTATGTCAAATGACTTGCCGGTTATTACTGGAATATGTGCCTGTGTTATTTGTCTTATTGTCTGTTACTACATCTTATATTTCGCTGGCTGCCCTTTGCATCTCTTCATTGTGTTAGTCATTTCGACTGACTTGTGAAGTTGAGATTTCATAGAGAATTTCCATCCTTGCTTATCAATACCAAGGAATTTGTTCATTGGCCAACTCCTTACGACCAAATTTAAGTGCTCCTTCCGAATCTTGAAAATGTTACCTAATACATGCATTTTAATGTTAATTTTCTGCAAAGAAAACATCCTTATAACTGCATTCCGCAAAGGATCAATAGATCAGGAAACATATCGTTAAGAGAATTTTTGTCCCTAAGGACAGCTATTTGCAAAGACTGATCCTGGACACTCAAGTTCTTCATCCCATTCATTTATTTTTGCATTCTCGTTTAGTAGACTAGCAGATCTTATCAGTAATTTGTTTAAGGGTGGAAAATATGCGTTACTATAGTACATGAAATTGCAATGGTTTCAATTTTGATGTCAAGGACAGACCGAGGCAGCCTACCTAAGATTGGAAGTATATGAGTTTTTACCATAGTTTCAATTTAGTACTCCATATAATAATATTTGGTTTACGATCAAATATTTTAAGATATTTATTGGTTTTATAATACATATATAAAATTTGGATAAAAGCTATTGGATACACATTGAATCATAGGTTATACGATAGATCCACCCAAGAGACCAACCAACCAACCAATTTACATAAAATTGTTTTCCAAAATTAAACGACTCTCTTATAAAATATATTGATAATAACTTGGCACCCGCGCGAAAGAGACACCACTAAAACATTAGCATAAATCATAATTCTTGCTCAAGATAATAGCATATGTTCTATGAAATTGTACTTGTTTCAAATTATTTAGATGCATCATACAGAATGAAGTAAGCAAAAATGAGAATAATGTGATGACGACAAGGAGGACTCTTCAGCACATTGCTTTTTGTTGCCCCTAATCATCAAAAGTAGAGAATCATACTTCTTGCGGTTCTTTCTCTACATTTATTCGATGTATTTTATTTTTAGTCGGTCCTAAAAAAATGTATACTTTTTTATTTGATAATAATTTAATTTTAAATTTTACTTTTTATATTTAACAGGATGATCTATAATTATATAAATATTTTTGAATTGTTTTAGATCATAAAATTTAAAAAATTCTTTATTTTTTAAATTTTGTGTCAAGTCAAATTACGTAAATTGAAAAAAAATAAAAAATGAGGGAGTACCATTTTCGCCGTAGCTTCCCTTTTTGTTTTCTTGATTTTCCGTAACATCAAATTTATCATCTTTTTTTTCTTTCTTTAGTGAAAGATTAACGTCTGCATCAAACAACACATGTCAAGACTACCCTAAATTGTTAACAGTAGTTGTCAAGCCATCAATTTGACAGTTGTCCATTGTACACCCCTGCGAAATTAACCCTTCTCTTAAGGGTGTGTTTGGTACAAATGAATATGGTTTTTGTGAAAATTGTTTTTCTAGAATATATTTTCTTGAAAAGCAGGTAAGTTTCTTACTTATTTTCTAGTATTTGGTAAGTAAGTAAAAAATATTATTTCAAAAATATTTATATGCGATCTAACAAAACACTAATAAGATAAGTAAGTGCGCTAAAGCCCCGGCGGGGTACAAACTTTTTTTTTTAAAATAAGAGAAAAGATTCAAAAGACTAATCAAGCTAAGAATGTACATTTAAGTGTTCTAAATAGGTGTTTGGCCATAGAAATAAAAAAATCACTTTTTAAAAAAAATTTGAAGTCGAAGTTGGAGTTATGTTTGACCATAGTTTTCGCAAATAATATTTTATTATTAAAATATATTTTTTCTTAAAAATATAAAATATAATTTATACCTCCAATTTTTAGAAATTAGCAAAATCACCAAAAATTAATAAAATAACTAGTATGCAAATATTGTCCATCAATCACTTTCTATTACATTAAGCATGATTTTCTTTAATACGCTGATATCATCATTAATCACGGGCATGAACTTGTTCACTAATGCAGACAACTACAGAGTAAAATGACCCAATGCGTTTCTTTTGCCTATGAGCTACTATATAGTATTACACTTCGTTAATTATAAATCTTATTTCAAAGATTTGTTAGTACTAAAAATCAACAACACTAGTAGTAATAGCTATTCTTTAATATAATTCTTCCACGTTGTGTGAACAATCTATTTCCGTCGAGCATGCATTTTCCGATCAATTGAATTAAATGGGGTCAATTTATAAAATAAAAATATAGGATAAAATTTGAAAACTAAAAACAAAAGCAACAACCAAAAATAAAAAGTAAAAAAAAGTAAAAATAAGGTTCTGGTTGTTTTTCAAATTCCAAATACAACTTGAAGTTGTATTTAGAATTTTCATGACCAAATATAAAAAAAAATGAATAATATCTATGACCAAACACGTTAAAAATGGTAGACTAACTGAATTGCGGATTATGATTCAGAGTTTATACTTCTATATCAATTTGGCAAAAAAATTGTGTGCAAAATCAATCTTCCCTAACTTAATCATTGTCTTGTTTTGGTTTTTCATTTGTTGTAATATATTGTATTGAAGTTCTACTAAATTTTGGTTTGCCATAGAAAGTTTCGTATTGAGGGTCAAAGCACTCTCTAACAAAAAATATTCTTTTTTAGGAGGGATTCAAAATCGAAACCTTTAATTAAAAATAAAAGAGTGCTTGTCACTCTACCACAATTCTCGTTGATAACTTAACCATAATTAATTAGTTATATGATTGTATCTCAATTTATTATTTAATTGTGTAATAATTTATATGATATAATGTAACCACTGAAGTGAGTACACAATTTTCCATTAAAAATAAACCACCTAAGCCTTTCACCATCGACCTCCACCTCCACCTCCACCTCTAAATGGGAGTAATTGTCAAACCTATCCTTCTTGTGATGGTGAGGCAACTGTCCTTCACAAGTTCAGATATCACTTTAGAGTTTTCTTACGTAATCTTTTTATTTCATTTTTTAGACTTAATGTATATGTGGATCTTTAAATTTGTCAGATTTTTCTATTTTGACACCTCAACTAAGTCTTGTTCCTAATGAACCTCTAAACTCGTCTTCAAGTGTGTCTATTATATTGATATGACATAAATTGAGAGTTTCCTTTTTTTTAACCTTGTTTTATGTTATGCTACTATAAGATGCTTTAGTTCTTGGTTTGAATTATTATGCATAAGAGTTGAGCTTAAGACCCGTGTGAATATATGGAGTGGGCTGTTTTAATTGGTAGAGTTTTTCACGTAGGATGCGTTTGACATTCATGTGCAATGTTAAAAATGAAAGTCATAATTTATGCCATGCCAGTCAGAATATATTTAATAGACACATTTGAGGACGGATTCAAGAATTCAATAGGAACAAGACTTAGTTAAGATGTTAAAATAAAAAAATCGAACAAGTTTAAAAGTATGCATATACATTAAGCCTTTTTTATAACTTCTCAAGTAGCTTTTGTTTTGGTAATTCAAATGGAGCAAATCACTGATATTATATGTGAATTATATAGATAATATTGTAATTAACATTAAAGATATATTTTATTTTAAAAATGTACAGAATTAATTTGTTCGTGATAATATATAGTATTAAATTATTTGTCAAACCATAAAATAAATAATAAAAAAAAAAACGAGCATGATGTCTGGGACATGGTTCTGCAACAAAAACAAAGACAACAATATACTAGTGTGATTCCACTAGTGGGGTATGAGGAGATTGAGAGTATGCAAACCTTACCCTTATCTTTACGGGATAAAAGTATTATTTCTACCGACGTGATTCTATAGTTAAGCTCAAATTAAAATTCGCAACATTTTGTATTGTTCCAATTTTATCAAATATCTTTAGAAGGGCGTAAAAATCACTCATAATATTTGAATTCTAGACTCGTAAACAAATCATATTCTCTTAGTAATAGCTTTAACAGTCTATTATCAGAATTTTTGGTATAAAAAATTTCAAGTCCTTGAAAAAGAAATGTATAATATAATAATAAAGATTAACAAATTTAAAAAGAAAGGATTGACCCACCAATTAATAGTATAATGTTCAAGTCTTTTTTAATTTTCCATTGGATGTCTTGAAAACTCGACTATATGTAGATTTGTGTTGGGTAAAAGCCCAATTCTAGAAAAACAGTTTTCCATATCGAAGACAGTTCGAATAAATTTATACACTGGGGTATAAATATTTTTATACTCTAATGTTTATTAGTGCAGACAATTATTCTATTACTTTTTATAATAAAGAATATGAGGAATTTATTACATGTATGGTCAGCCTAACGAATTCATTACCCAAAAACCAATATCCTGAAAATCTGAAACCCTTTTTACCCTTTCTCACTCTTCACTTGCACTAACACATACACACTCATTCAATTTGTTTCTCCGCATACATTCTCCCATTACACCATTAATATAGATCCAATATTTATCTCTTCACCATTTTAAGCTTTTCTATATGTGGATTTCCCAATTTGAGCAAAATGTGGTTACTGGGTTTCCAATTAAGTGGATAATTTCGATTTGAAGGTTCATGGGTACTGTTAATTTGACCTCACAACCTCAGCATTCCTCCTAAAATCTTAAGGGTTTGTTGAAATTTTAATGTTTTGAGGTAATTTCACTGTGTTTTGTTACTTATGTTTCTGAATTTTATCTCCTTGTTTCAGCTCAATTTTTGTTCTGCTAATTTTGGCGGTAGATCTGTTTGCTCCTTCGATTCCAATTTGTTTGGCATTGTTAATATTGAACACTCTTTTTTACTACGATACTCAAAGGTTTTCTTTAAGTAGTATTTTTAAATTTTATTTCTAAAAAATAATTTAATAATTCATGAAGAATTCAGGAAGAAAATTAGATCCATTGACTGTGCTCTGAAGTGAGTGCCGTGGGCGGAGCTAGGGTAGATGAAGTCCCTTCGTTGAGAAATTACACAGTATATATAAGGTCAAAATTATTCCGAAGAAGTATTGGGGAGATGTGATTAGACAAGACATGACGCAGGTCTAGCTTACCGATGACACGAAGGACATGGACTAGGGTAGAAGGCTAGGAGGTAGTTGAGTATTGTCTTACTTATTCTTTCATATTAGTAGTCGTAGTATTACTCTTGTAGTAACTGGTAAAGTTGACTCCATGTGACCCGGAGGTCACGGGTTCAAGCCGTGGAAACAACCTCTCGTAGAAATGCAAGTTAAGGCTGCGTACAATAGACCCTTGTGGTTCGGCCCTTCCTTGGACCCTGCACATAGCGGGAGCTTAGTGCATCGCGCTGCTTTTTAGTATTATTCTTGTAGTTTTTTGTCCTTTTATTTATGTTATTATATGTTGTTTCTTGTATTTCGATTATTGTATTGATTTGTGTAGTTACAACACCTTTTTTTTTCCAGAAAACTTTATCATGTTTTTATAGTATTTTCCCATTGCTTTATATACTGCTTGTCTTTGTGCCAAGGGTCTACCGGAAACAACCTCTCTACCTCCCAAGGTAGGGTAAGTTTTGCGTACACTCTACCCTCTCTCGACCCACTTTGTGGGATTTCACCGGATATGTTTGTTGTTGTTGTTGTTGTATATAAGGTCAAAATTGTTTTTATGTATATATAGTGGATTTTGAGTCGCCTTGGCTTTTTCATATGTTTACTTCATTATATTTCGAATTTCCTTTGGCTCCACCTATCCGAACTCTACCATTCTTCTTGAGATGGCGGGAGTATTAAGTAGAAAGACCATGTTTGCTTCTACATGTTCTTCAGTCTTCACTGTTTATTTCTTTGACAATGTTGAGATATAAAGAATTGAGATTGTTGTTGGTCCTTCTGAACTGTATCAATGGAGCAACTAATTATATTTGTCTAATGGAAGCTTAGGATTCCTTATTACTGGGACCTGATAAGACTTGGGGTTGTTGAATAGCCCCAACTAACCCAACTCTCTCTGACATTTGCTTGAGAGAAGAATTATGAATATGGTAGTAATTGATAAATCCCCCCCCCCCCCCAAAAAAAAATAGAGAAAAAAGAAAAGGTCCCTCAGTTTTGATAGATGTTTTCTCTTTATGATGTAGCTATTCTTAGTCAACTGTTACAGGGATAGTAATATTATGAGGGTGAAAAACTTGTGATTAAATGGGTTAGTGGAACTGGTTATTGTCCTTCTTTTGCTTATTAGATACTATCAAGTTAGACTACTTAAGTGCTAGCTATTTTATATATTAGCTCTTGCTCTTCTACTTCAAGACTCTTTGTTCATGAAATTGAAAACGGAATATATGTGAACCAAGATTTTCCTACGAATGTTTCTTCTCCTACTATATACTTTTCTAATAATATTAATACTGCTATTTTGACGTGTTTAATATTGTTCATGGTTCAGTGTCTCGCATCATCTTTTTTTCATTTGGTGTAATCATTCGTCCATCTGTAACATTTTCGCCTACTTCCTTGTACAAGATTTTCGTTATTTTTGGCTTAGAAAGTGATATGACAAGCTTTCTGGTTTTGCTTTCCCACTTCCCTTTTGCATTTTGCTTATTTCTTGAAAAGCAAAAAATATATTGTTTTTGTGCTGAACCTCATTGGCATGCTTATCTTTTCCTTCATCTCAATCTTTCCAGTATGTTAAATCTAAATCTTGTTCTGCTGTAGTTTCTCATCTGATCCTAGTTTTTAGTTTTGATTTTTGAACTTTAGAAAGACTGGCTCATCTTTTATTATTTTTTTGTTGTCTCAGACAGATAATGTTGATTATCGTTTAAGTAGTTCAACCATACATGTTTCTCTCTAGGTAATATTTGAAGACACTGCATCACTTCTAGGGGTGGCCAGTGGGCCGGGCTCGGGACCGTCGGGCCGGGTTTGGCGGATTGGGTCGGGGTGGGACGAGGAAGAGCGGGATCGGGATAGGCGGGATTTGCCAAAGTCCCGCCCCGATTCCGATCCCGTCGGAATAGGGTCAGGGTCGGGATCCGATCCCGGTTAGTTTTTTTTTTTTGCACTTAATTTAAAAAATAACATATATATAAAAAACTCAATAACTAAACAAGACAAGATATTGTAATAAAAACATCCCAATGCTGTTTTTGTGTCTCTTATATTATTTAATAGACATGATTTTTTTTGTAATACAAATACAATTGTCAAAATTGCAACTTTGTAGTGTTGTTCAAAAGTTGCAAATTACATAGTAAAATTGCAATTAAAAAAATTACATTCTGAAAAAAACCTGTTCTAGTTTCTTGATAATTTCCTGTGGTTCTTCAGTTGGAATTGATATTTGTTGGTCAAATTGCTCTACGTCGCTTCCACCACCTTCGGATAAGATTTCGTTGTAGTTTTCGTCTTCTTCTTTGTTGATCTCCGGTTGACCGCACCTTCTCCGCTCCGCTCGTATTCAATCTCTGAATAATACTACAATCTCCAAGCTGTCTCCGACTAATGAGTGTCTGTGCTCTCCTATTTGATATCTGCCTGCAGAAAAAGCGCTTTCAGACTCCGTTGATGACGCTTGAATGTTCAAAACATCTCGGGCCATCATTGAAAGTGTCGGAAAGGTCTTCTCATTCCCCCTCCAATATTTCAGCAAGTCTTCACGTCCTTCTTCATTGAGAACTGCTTGGTACGGTACAGAACCCTGCAAAACAAAAATATCAAATTCGCTAATTTGGTTAGTAGCGTTACGACCGCACATTCTATTTTCGAGGCTTTCAATACTAGCCGCAGAAACAACATGTCTTTTGTGAGGTTGTGTTGAAGAAGAAGAAGAAGATGATATAGAAGCCGGTAGGTTACTAACACTTTCTTGTTGGTAAAACCTATATACTTTTTTGCATTCGTCTTCTACGCTAGACAACACTTTTTCTTTAGTTTGTTCAATATGTGGTGGGTGATTTGGATTTTTGGGACTTGGAGGTGGTAGTACTTCTATACAATCGTAAATAGTTTTAATAAGTGATTTAGTACCGTCTATTTTAATAGTCGGATTTAATACAACACCAATAATATAAATAGTGGGAATAGGAATAAAATATTTTTTTATTTTGATAAATATTTTTTTAATAGCTGCCATATAAGCTGTTTTTTCCATATATTCACTAAGTAATAAAAGTATTAGAGCTATATAAAACAACATAGTTGAAATAGTAGGATAATATATACCAGAAAATTCTTTTGTTGCTTGAAAAAATTCTCTAAAAATACAATAAGTTCAGAAATTTTTCCCCAATCGCTATCTACAACCATATTAGCTGGATCTTGATTATGAGAGTTAAAAAATAAAGTTATAGGTTTTCTATAGTCATAAGCAACAAGTAGTTGCTCGTATAAAGAATTCCACCTAGTGGATACTTCTTCAATTTTTCTATAAGGTAGTTGACAATCGTGACAAGTTTTTTATATTCTTTTCTTTGTTGTATTCTATTATTTTTAAAAATAAAGTTTATAGCAAATTGTATTTTACTAAGAATGTCTTCAAAAAGTGATAGACCATCATTTACAATTAAGTTATATATATAGCACACACATTTTATATGAAAATGATCTGGAAAAGATGGAGTTAAACTATTTTTTAAAATTGTAATAGCGTAATTGTTAGAAGAAACGTTATCTAATGTAATAGTCATAATTTTATCAGTTATTCCGTAATAATCGCACACTTGATAAATATTTTAAGCAATAAAAGTACCAGTGTGCCTATCATCTATATATCTATACGCTAAGATATGTTTTTGCATAGATCATTTATAATCTATCCAATGACAAGTTACAGTTAAATAATCATGGCCGTTAGTACTACGACCTATATCAGACGTGATACATACTTTGCCATTAAAATGATATAATGAAAAACGTAAATATTGTTGATATTCATGCGTGAATTTAAATACATCTCTCTTAACAGTTGATCTAGGAAAACCGTTAAAAGCAGGATTATGCACATCTCTAATGTAATGAATAAAGCCGAGAGATGAAGGAAATGAAAAGGCAATCTCTTCACATCAACTAATTTTGATATTGCTTCCCTATCTCTATGTTTATTGTATTTAGGGCCTACAATTCCCCCGTCATAGGGTTAATTTGACCTTGTACTTGGTCCGGGACAATATCAGTATGTGAACCTTGTCCCGATGGAGCAGACGTTTGCGCACCCGGTTTTGAAGCCTCGTATTGGGCATACCTAGTTGGATTAGCCCTTGCTACGTGTCTCATTAAACCCCCGTCCCACCGTGACCTTTTCCAGTTTTAAATTTTAAAACATCTTTGCAAATTTTACATCTAGCTACTTGATTCTCTACGTCCCTATCAAAAAATATCCATGCATCTGATTTTAATGTTCGTTTTGCTGGACCTCGTCTCATACTAGGGGCAATAGGAGCCATTTCAGTTGAAGGTGCACTAGTGGGTGTGTTGTCATCTACATTAGTGGGTGTATCATCTAGATCATCGTCTAAATTAAAGTCTTCTTGAGTTCAGAAAATAGCTCATCGTCTAAATCTAATGGTATTGTAGGAAAATGTTCAGTATCAACAAAATCATCCTGTGCAGGAATAAGATTCTGTCTAGAAATATGACCCTTTGCCCTTGTTGCCCCTACTAGAAGAAGCATGACCCCTAACCATAAGCATACGTTTAAATCCTTCCATTATAAATTTATAATTATACTAATAAATAATTAAAGTAACTGAAATTAAGTTCGCTAAATAAAATAAACAGACAATAATAATTTAATGAAGGAACGAATGTACCAAACGCCGACGTGTAATTGAGAGGTTGAAAATTGAAACTTTGCTCGATGGAAGATTCTCAAGCTAGTTGCCAACTTCACTCCCAAATGAATAAATAAAATTGAATATTTAGTAGACAATGTAGACTTGTAGAGAGATAGATTGAGAGATTAGAGAGATTGTAGGAAGATTTGTGAGAAAGATGAAGAGAAAATGAGGTATTTATAATTGGAAAATTGGGTTAAAGTGTAAATATAATAACTTATGAGTTAAAAATAAATATTAAGGGGGTAGGGGGAGGGGGAGGCCAAAAATGGCCATTGCACAACGGCAAAAATGTAAAATGACCGTTGGTGCAACGGTTATTTTTGCAAAAGGGGGAGCTTCAGGCGGGATCGGGATCGGGTCGGGACTGACGGGCCTGGGCGGGACTGGTCGGGACGAGACCATGTCCCGTCTCGGTTCGAGTCCTGATACCGCCTTTTTTTTAAAAAAAATAGTCGGGTTCGGGGCGGTGTCGGGGAGGGACCGGGACCGGGCCGACCCGGCCCACCGTCCAGCCATAATCACTTCTGTGTTTATGCTTGATATGTCATTTCATGGATCTTCTCATCTGAGTGAATATGAAATTGAATAGATTTTGAAGTAATTGTATGTTAGTAGTATGGTGGATAAGATTTTTAACAAAAACAACATAGCTTTCATCATATTATGTTATTTGACCGGCTGTTTTTTTTTTTTTTTTTTTTTTGGTTTTAGAGAACATGATTAGTTTTATTAATCTTCTTCTGCAGGTGGTGAAATTTTAGTTAAACATAGAACAATTACTATTTGGCATTCATAAGGAATTATCCAAGTCTAGTTCATTGTTAAGTGCTTTTGGAACGTATATGCAAAGAGAAACATTAGTTGAACATGATTAATTGTTATTTGGTGCAGAGTTGCATCTCCAAAACATCTTTCTTGAGGATATTTTAATAACTTTGAATGCATAGATGCTTGCTAGTCAAAATGTATTTTTTATCCTCCCTCTCTCCTTTGATGTTTGTTTGGCTCTCAAGTTGTTTATCTTCTGTATTATCCCAGGACAATTACAATACTGGCAGCATAGTGCTTTCAATCAGTTGAAGGTTTTCCTCATGAGAATCTACTACACCAATCAATTGCTACTTTCTCTTTTGGTTGTAGCAACTCTTCTTCCTCTGTGCCTTGGTGATCTAAACATAGACAAACAAGCCCTTCTTGACTTTGCTGCGGCGATCCCACATGGCCGGAAGATCAACTGGAATCCAGCCACACCTATCTGCTCATCTTGGGTTGGCATTACTTGTAGTAATGACGGGGCCCATGTGGTGGCTGTACGACTTCCAGGAGTTGGACTCATTGGTCCACTTCCAGAAAATACTTTTGGGAAGATGGATACCTTAAGGATTATCAGCCTTCGCTCCAATCGTCTCAGCGGCAACCTTCCTTCTGCTATCACTTCACTTCCTTCTCTCCAATCCTTATTCTTACAGAACAATAACTTATCTGGACCTATTCCCTCTTCTATTTCGAATAAACTGAATGTTTTGGACCTATCTCATAATTTGTTCACTGGTAAGATTCCTGAAACAATTAAGAATTTGTCTCAGCTAACTGGTTTAAGCCTCCAGAATAACTTGTTTTCTGGACCCATACCTAATATTACTCTTCCAAGGCTAAGACATCTAAATTTAAGCCACAACAATCTTAATGGTTCTGTTCCATTATCCCTCCAAACGTTTCCAAATTCTTCCTTTCTGGGGAACTCTCTCTTGTGTGGACTACCCTTAAATCCTTGTTCCCCTGTTCTACCACCATCCCCTTCCCCACCTGCGCCTTCCCCAAACACTCCAGAAAAAAGCTCAAAGAAGAAACTTAAACTAGGATATATTATTGCTATTGCTGCTGGAGGGGCTGTGCTGGTCTTGCTGCTAGTTGTGATCATAGTTTTGTGCTGCCTGAAAAGGAAAAGGGGTGATGGAAGAGGTGTGTTGAAAGGGAAATCTTCGACTGGAGGGAGTGAAAAGCCAACGGAAGAGTTTGGTAGTGGGGTGCAAGAACCTGACAAAAATAAGCTGGTTTTCTTTGAAGGCTGCTCTTACAATTTTGATCTCGAGGACCTATTGAGGGCCTCAGCTGAAGTGCTTGGAAAGGGGAGTTTTGGAACTGCTTATAAGGCTATTTTGGAGGAGTCAACGACAGTGGTGGTTAAAAGATTAAAAGAAGTCATTGTAGGGAAGAAGGACTTTGAACAGCAGATGGAAATTATTGGTAGAGTTGGACAGCATCCAAATGTTGTTCCTTTACGCGCTTATTATTACTCCAAGGATGAGAAGCTACTGGTCTATGGTTATTTCTCAATGGGAAGCTTGTCAATGCTCTTGCATGGTAAGGCATCATATGCTCTTATCGCCATTTCCTTTCTCTATTTCTGGTGTTTGGTCAAGCAACTCTATACGCCCTGGGTCATTAATGATAATAGTAAACTCCTAAGACAATACAAACTGCACTCGAGTAATATCCTAAAGATTATTAAACGAATCTAAACAATTTGAGTTTTAACTTTTAACGTTGCAAACTGGTGTGATAAGGAGCATTCTTTCTTGTAGCTAATTGTGAACTTAGAGAAGAAAATGTTATATTCATAATATATGCATCAGTTTAATCTTTCTAGGTCTATTATATGAGTATAAACAGCTCTTATGTGATTTTTGTATCTATCACTTCTGTAGCAACATTTGACATTTGTCAGCTTTCTTTTACCTATCGCTCCATGGAAGATGTGGTTTATAACTCGCACTATCTTGATGCTTTTCTAACTGGAAAGCTGCTAGTGCTGAAAATCTTCATGCATGATATATCTAATCTGTCCTGGAAGAAACACGAGAAGTCAACTCATCCCAATCATATCAGTGTAAAATATAATGCTAATGGTGCACACGTACTGCTGATATTTCTGTTTTCTAATCCTGTCAAACTCCTCTGTCATTATAGGAAGCAGGACTGCTGGAAGAATTCCACTGGACTGGGAGTCGAGAGTTAAAATATCTCTTGAAGCTGCAAAGGGGATTGCTCACATCCATTCAATGGGTGGTCCAAAATTTACTCATGGAAATATAAAGTCCTCGAATGTCCTACTCAAGCAAGATCTGGAAGCTTGTGTCTCAGATTTTGGTTTAGCCCCTATAATGAACTTCCCTGCAGCTCCATCTCGTTATCCAGGGTACCGAGCTCCTGAAGTGATAGAAACCAGAAAGCATAGTCATAAATCAGACGTCTACAGCTTTGGTGTCTTACTACTTGAGATGCTTACTGGAAAGCAGCCAATGCAATCACCGGGGCGTGATGACATGGTTGACCTTCCTAGGTGGGTCCAATCAGTTGTCAGGGAGGAATGGACATCAGAGGTTTTTGACGTCGATTTGATGAGATTTCAGAACATTGAAGAGGAGATGGTACAGATGCTGCAAATTGCTATGACATGTGTTGTAAGGGTCGCGGATATGCGACCAAACATGGAGGAAGTTGTTAGAATGATTGAAGAGGTCAGGCAATCTAACTCTGAAAACAGGCAATCTTCAGAAAGAGAATAGATCCTTGGACTCGATGTGTGCAGATCCCTTTATTCCTTGGATTTCTCTCTTACAATTTGTAAGGTGCCGAGAAATTCATTTGATTTCATTACCCAGTACAATAGTATACATTCTAATTCAATCCTATTGACAAGTGTATCTTAATGAAAGTGTGAATTTGATGATTTGTTTTCCTCAGGAAATATAGTTAATCTTAGTCTCTTTTTTAGTTTAAAAACTCGTCATTTGTTGTAAGATTCATTGCACTTGTTAAAAACTGATTGATGCTCATTTTCATCAACGAGATTTGTGGAATATGTCCAAACAATTGTTGGGAGATTTTGCTCTATGGTACTTTATAATGCAGTACGGGAAGTATATAACTATTACAAGTATTCGAAAGGATCAATAATTCAACTAGAAATCTGAAAATTACAATAGTTACACAATAAAACTGGAAATTCTAGTTTTGTAGAAGACGGAAAAATGGAAACTGTTTTTGCTGAGTCGAGTGTGGCACTGTCCTTAAGACAATATTGCCCCGTATGTATCCTTTATACGTCCCGGACAATTTGTCTCCCAAGATAAAACAAAGAATGGAACACTTGAGCAAAGGAAACTCAAGAGCTACCGTGAAGAATATTGAGTAACGAAATGATGCTTGGAAGTTGTAGGAAGAAGAATTTTCTGCTTGAGAAAGCTTCTGTATTTTCGTGCATATGTGTTGTATGAACGTTTTTGTTGGCTCTCAACAATGGTGTAAGGGGGTGTTTAAATAGGTGAGGGAGGGGGTCGATTATCGCCCTCCATAATGACTAAATAATGGCCATTATGGAGGTAGTAAAGCCACCAACATTAATGGGAGAAAGACCAACGGATTTGGCCATTATAGGAGGAGTAATTCAGCCAAAATAAATGGTGAATTGAGTGCTTAGCATTTCGTTTTTGACCGTCGAAATTCGATGTTCGGAAACTTCGGGGACCAAACTCGTACATCCGAAAGAATTCGATCCAAACCGTACATCCGAAACTTCGGGATCAAACTGTACTTCTGGCAAAGTTTTATGGCCCAAAAAGATAATATCAACAGACCCACGGCCGTGACCCGTGGCCCGTGGCCCGTGGCCCGAAACCGGACCGGACGGACGGGCGGCGCGCGTGTGGTCTTTTCTCGAACCGAAGCACATCTAGGTCCTCCCTCCTTTAAACACATGGGATACCCCTTGGGGTCCCAAACCCCAAACCAATTTCGAATCTTATATACACAACAATTCTTTCTTCCTCTACCGATGAGGGAGAATTGAACCCAATACCACACTTTCCATGCTTCAAACACCTTACTTCGTGAACTAATATCTTTTTCATTTCTCAATGAAATTTGACGATTCTTGGCCCTACGGTTATCTACGTACTTAGTAGATCATGCATGTGTGAAGAACCAGATTCTCCAACGTACGTTACACTAGTGTTTAAGCCGTTAAAGTTGGTCGGTCGCAACTCCCGCTAAAGGCAAATTTCCAACAACAATTCCTTTGGGTGTGTTTGTTATGAAAATAAGTCATTTTCTGGTAATCAAACACCAAAAGTATTATTTTCCATTAAAAGGGTATAAACAACTTTCTTTGCTTATATTTTTCTCTGGTAGTCTACTTGAAATAGTTTATGAATTTTAGAGAGTTGGATAGTGGGACAAAGTTTGTTGCCGTGTTTTGTTTATATTTAAAACGGACCCTTTAACATATTGGATCAAATTTGTCTCTCCTTTCATCTATTTGGATAAAAAATACCCTTATTCAGAAATGCCCTCATTCCACCTTTTTTTTGGATGAAATTTAGCCTTACTATTATTTTTCAACTTAAAATTGTCTCTCCATTAATTAACATATAATTATATGATATTTAATTAAATTTCAATTATACACATGACCTTTATTTATTGGTCCACATAAATTTCTGATCCAACCTAAAAGAACCGATTCATTCATGACCCATCGTAATATAAAATCAGTTTTAATTTAGTACAATTAAGTAATAAATTACGTATTTAAATTAACGCAATTAAGCAATAAAATCATGATTAGCTTCTATCGCATAGCTGCGTTAAGTCTGAGTGCTGATTCATTTTTTCGTTGCTGCCTTGAGAAATGAGAATATGGCATAACCAGAAAGAGAGAATGACTATATAATTTTTACTCCCTCCGGATTAAAAAAAGTTCACTTATCTTTTATTTTTTGAGTAAAAAATAATATTTATTTATCAAATCAAGAAGGAATTAACCTTATTTTTCTAGATTTGACTTTATTAAGTGTTAGGTAACTAAATCTCAATATCTATTTAATTAGAGATATTTTAGTCAAATTACGTATTTTTAACCTAGAATTTAATATTTTCTTAAGGGGTGTGTGTAAATAGCTAAGTGTGAACACTATTTTTGATCGTGAGGGAGTAATAAAATTACAACAATATAACTAAAGAAATTGGGTAATTGTAAATAAGAATTTCACATGAATCATCAACAGGCTTTTGAATTCCGTGTGATAGAGACAAGAATCCTGAAGCAGCCAATCACTTATATTGAGAAAGAATTTAAGGCAATTGAAAACGGGACGAGGTATAACTTAGCTGCGTTAATTTAAACACATAATTTATCGCTTAGCTATGTTAAATTAAAATGAGTTTTGTCTTAGGTTGTATCATGAATGGGTCAGATCCTTTTGGATTAGGTCAAAATTTTATGTGGATTAATAAATAAATATTATGTGTTCAATTAAAATTCAATTAAATATCGTATAATTATAAGTTAATTAAGTGAAGGAGCAATTTAAGTTGAAAAATAACATTAAGGACAAGTTTCATCAAATAGGTGGAAGAGGGGCATTTTGAGTCATTTTTAATACGTTAAGGGCATTTTAAATTCAAATAGATAGAAGGAGGGGGCAAATTTGATCAAATAGGTAAAAGGAGTGTCTTTTAAATCCATTTCTAATACGCTAGATCTCGATGGGGACATCACAACTATTCTACCTGGTGGGGGTGCCTATTTGACTCATGATGGGCGTTTGATTATTCTAAGTCGAGATTGTAGTCTTCACGTTGTCAAACAGTCAACTTGCGCAGTGGGGTTCTTAGTGGTTAAGCCGAGTTGCTTCCAAGTGTAATTTTAACACTTTTCCGTATTTAAAAAGGTGTAACATCTCTATCACTAATCATGCAACTAGGGAATAGAAAATAGTTATAATATGCATTGGTGTCTCCCTCAAATTGTTAACTTTCATTTTTCTCATTCCTCATCCTCATTAGTGCTACATTATTCTTTTTGTTTGGTGTCTCCCTCAAATTGTTGCTTAAAAAGTAGTGCATATATAACCCTATCATTACATAATTGGTGTAAATATATTCTTTTGCTGATGGAATAATTTTTAAAAATTATTTAGCTACTTTTTTAATTAAAAGAATGTTACGTGGCTTTAAAAAGAAGTCTACTCAATTTTCTTTTAAAAACCATGTGGTAATTTTTTTCTGGTGAATTGGACCTTGTTCATTAAAAAAATATAGACTTATTTTTTTTAAAGCTATAGAGAATATTTTTTAAACGAATCAGACCTGACCCACAAAAAAAATTATCACGACTTTTAAAAAACAAGTCTACTAAAAAATAGGTAGACTTTAAAAAAATAAATTCTTGTGGTATTTTTTAATTAAAAAATAAGCTAGAGGATATTTTTAAAGAAATCTGATAGCGAAAAGGGTATATTTGCACCATTTGTGTAACAATAAGAGTATATATATCACTTTTTAAACTAGGGTATATCTGCTATATATTGCAAAATTAAAGAGTTTATGTGCACCTTTGTCCTTTTGTTATTTTTTTAAAAATTTTTGTGGGGTGCGCTAGGCCCAAGTAGTGCAACACATTGGCGACGCGTGAGTGCCCAAGTAGCAAGCTATCTTAATAGACTCTCCCCTTAAAACCGAGTTAATATCATGTGAGCCGATGACCCACATATCAGATATTAATAGGATAAAATACAAAAGAAAAGAGAAAAAGTCCTCGGATACCGGGTCAAAGTAAGAAACTCGACGAATGGGGGGCAAAGCTTAGATGTCTCAGTGGGAAGTGCACAAATAACCATTTTTGGGCCGTTGTTTATGTTTTAACCAAGATTTGTAAATTATTGAAAATTTAGCCAACACTTAGATAAGACATTGCCTGCTTCTATTTTTTAAATGTATCATAAGTATCAGATTGTACAAGTTTTGGACCGTTATTTATTGTTCATAACATAAAATAAAATTTAATATATACTTGTTCGCTTAAAAAAAAGTAAGTTTCAAAAGCTTATGAAATGGCGCGGGAAAATCAACATTAGTAGTAAAATTTAAGCTATGGATTCAAACTTGATGACAAAAATTTATGAACATGTGTCAATTTAGTCATCAAATTGGTTACTACTAATGTTGCTACTTTT
Source organism: Anisodus tanguticus (assembly GCA_034509755.1). Lineage (NCBI taxonomy): Eukaryota > Viridiplantae > Streptophyta > Magnoliopsida > Solanales > Solanaceae > Anisodus > Anisodus tanguticus. The sequence goes on from CM067551.1 coordinate 21,092,783, forward strand.
TATTCTCCTTATTCTTTCTATTCTTTCTTCCCTAATGGCTTAAACTTGAAACAACAACAATACTTTAGGACACAAACCTGAAGTTTGAACAGTTTACACAATATGTTTGAAGTTTAAAATTGAAAAAGGTGACTTAAGAACAGTAAAGTGGAAAATCTTGACATTTTAAATTGAAAATTAACCTAAGGATATAATGTTTTGAATTTTTATACTGAAAAATTAAACTTAAAAAGACAATGTCTTGAAAAATTTAAACTAAAAATATGAAGTTAATTACACAATGTCTAGTTTTGAACAAAAAGTTGAACTTCATGATTTCGAAACAGTGTCTTGAAATTTTGAACCTGAAAACTAAACTTAAGACATTAGAAAGCTTTTGAAATTGCGACTAAGTATTAAATAAGGTACAAAGCGCAGCTAAAACTCAAAACAACCGTCCTAAAAGTGGCTACCTACTGCACATTATGACTCCAGAAAAGAGGATTCTAGAACCTGCTTCTTGGACCCCACTGAAAAAAAATATGGCTACGAATAGCATTCTGATACGTAATGTAGGAATAATATTTATTGTAACAATTGGCTCAAAACCTAATCCAAGCTCTGCAAATCTCCGGCGTTTCCCCCAAATTCAATCAATTGTCTCCACATCTTCCTTCTTCAGGTAATTTTCCAAATGTACAATGCATATTAATGTTTATATTATATGGTTTCATTGTGGAATAAAGAAGATCTAGGATTTTTCGCATGAATAATCCATTAGATCTCGTAATTTTTCTGTTTATTTTTTGATAAGCTTCAGTTACCGTAATTTGTGTTTGTAATTGTTTTCTACTTTACTAGAATTTGGAGATCTGTTGATTTTGATGAATAAAATTGTATTTATATTTGGTTAGGGCTTGGATTTGACGGTATACGGGCTAATTTATGGCGTCGAAGCGCATATTGAAGGAGCTTAAGGATCTGCAGAAGGATCCTCCCACATCATGCAGCGCTGGTATGCCGGCTCTACATCTTTTTTTTGCCTTCAACTTTTCATTATTTTATGGTTGCTTAGCTTATGTTCTAGTTTTGTTAGCTAAAGATGAATAATTAGGTCGTCGTGGTCGAATTTCTGATGTTTTCTGCTGCTTTTGTGAGGCTAATGCTGCAAAGTTTAGAACTTGTAGCAGAAGAACAAGTCTGATTTAGTAAGTTACTGTCTTTGTACAAGCGGAATTGCATTATTCAATCCTTGTTTCTATAACATTAGTGGCATTAGACCACCGGGGGTAGTCTAGCAGTCAATAAGCTGGAGTAACGACCTTAGGAACCAAGATTCGAATCTTGGTAGAGGTTTGCTAGGTGAATTGTTCCAATTTGCCTATGCCTTGGTAGACAAAGTCATAAGAAACATGTATTGGTTGGAGGTAGCAGGTATTGTTGGTTTACTCAAGGTGTCTGTTACCAAGCTTGGATGCCAATGTTATTAAAGAAACATTAGTGGCATCATTAGTTGGTTGGTCCATTATGAGTTAAACAATGCGGATTTGGTTCTTTTTATTTTTAGTTTTATGTTATATGATAGTGACTCGTGTAGGGCTCGAGTAATTTACCAGACAACCTGTTACAACCCTGGTTGTATTGTATCTTTATAGTGGTTTCTCTTTCTCACTTCTGACAATAGCATTCAATACATGGCACTCTGAAGATTGTGATGTTACTTATAATTGTCCATCAGATTTCTGTATCGTTCTTTGTTGTACTTCTCCAAATGTATATTCTGTGATTTGTCGGATGAGGAGTTGCCATTTTCTCTGAGATTTAGGGTAGGCGTTAATTTCACATGGCTATTATATCGATATTAAGTACTAGCATATTTCGTCTAATACAGGTCCAGTGGCTGAGGATATGTTCCATTGGCAAGCAACAATCATGGGGCCTACAGATAGCCCTTATGCAGGAGGTGTATTTTTGGTCTCAATCCATTTCCCTCCTGATTATCCTTTCAAGCCTCCAAAGGTATGCCTATGATTTGGAGTATCCTTGTTCAGATCTGTGTCTGTTCCTTTACATTCTTAATTTTTATAAAATAGGGAGTATAGTTTTGCATGAATTACTCAAATACAAAGGAATCAACTGAATGCATCTCAAATATTTGCATATAGGTTTCTAAGATAATTTTTTTCTTTTCTTAAAATAAGCAGGAACTTTCATGGATGACACCTCACCAGCCTGGCTGTGTCCATATAGTTGTAGCAATATAATTGGCTGAAATTAACATTCAAATTACTGCTTACTTCGCCATCTCTATTTTTAGTAGAATGTGGAGTACTCTAGCATTCGAAATGCTGACATTTTGTTTGTCAGCACATGGTTTTTGGTTAACATACCACAGAAATAAGCCCAGACACACATGGTGAAATACACTCAAAATTGACAAATAGCTCCATTTTCCTTTGGAAAATTTCAGCAAGCCTTGGATACTAGTTACTACTGCCTGTAACTTCCTTGTGATCTTTCCCACTACTTGAGATGACATTTGAAGCTTTGTTGAGAAGTTTATCTTCTCCCTGCTCTCTTATGTTCTGGTGCTAGAGTGAGCTGGTACTTCAGTGTACTGTGGAAGATTATAACTCGATAATCACGGGCATAACAATTTTTGTCCATTTTGTTTTGTCATGCTTATATGTATGCTGATATAGAAGTCGGTTAGCGTTTGTTTGCTGCTAGATTAGGTTCATCTTTGTAGTGGTTCTGTAGGTTTCAAGGATTTTGTTTGTTATCAAGCACTGTTTCGAAACTTGCAGGATGAGTTCTTCTCTGTCAATTATGAGGATGTGTTTGTTTAAGAGTTGTTGAATGGGTTTTGTGGTGATCAGACACAGTTGATTTTCTTATTGTTTCAGGTTGCATTTAGAACTAAGGTTTTCCACCCTAACATCAATAGCAATGGAAGTATATGTTTGGATATCCTTAAAGAGCAATGGAGTCCAGCTTTGACCATATCTAAGGTTTGGATCTTGATCTTTGTGTATGTCCAATTAAATGTTGCTTTTTTTAATGGTCTCAGATTTCTCTATGAAGACGAGTCCTAGCCAAAGACTAGATTTAGCAAAATGAATATTTGGCAGTGGTGTGATTTATTTGGTGGAGAACAGTCAACTTTTGTTATGTATTGTTGTCTAGACCTGTTGAGTCTTGATCTTCTCTCTCTTTATAATTAAGGACTTCGACCCATTGGAGTCATGCTAACAGTAGGCCAAATATTCCTATACCAGGAGTATATTTAGTAGAATAAGCTTTATGTCAATATAAATGAATGTGAGAGCTGTGATTGCCAAGTTATACTGTGGCGTTACTAATGTGATAGCATGCTCTAGAAACATGGTGGTTTAGACTGGTATGTTTGTATTTGAAGAGAAAGTGCAATAGATAATGCTCTGATTAGAAGAAGGGATAGAGCATAAGAGGTGAAAGAACAGTAACTAAACATTATTATGACTTGTTTAAACAATAAACAGTAACTATATATTACCTATTTTTAATAGAGAGATTTATCATACCATGCCCTAGAGAACATGCTTGACTTAAAGAACGTATCTGTTATTTTCCTTTCCTCCAACACAACACCTTAGCAAGTAATGATGTCATCCAGACTAAAAGAAAGGGAAGTGATGGGAACTGTCATGCTCATTTCTTTAATAAAGAAACACAAGTGTGATACCTTTTGACATTGCTCCTATTATATAAGTATTTAATGTGTTAATTGTCTGATGTAATGACTAGCACTTCTCACTGGCTACTGCTAAATCTTGGTAGAAATTAGGTGAACTACTTGCTACTTGATGTTGATGCAGATGATTTATTTTCTAAATTTTGTCGTATACATTTGTTGTATTGAGTTGCCGAGTTGAGTCTGGGTGTTCAGATTTTAATTGAAGTGAAGATGATATGTGGATATTGTTGAGCTGTTACTGGAGTACAATCTTTTGAGTGATACCTGCCACTTCAGATTATTTTTTTTTGCTCCAGAAATGATATACCTACAACTCTCAGATAACTGACTAATGGAATAGTCTTCTATTTTATCTTATCTTTGTTTAGCTTGATGTCTCCTGTTTGCATGTCTATCAAACTATCCAGAATGTGATAAAAACCAGTTTATGTACCAAGTCACCAACTAAACCATCTGGAATAGGGGTGGGGAAGAGCTTCGTTGTTTTATGTTTCTTATTTTTCAATTGTCTTCTGGATTGTCTCACCAGGATATTTGTATGTTCTAGGTCCTGTTGTCGATCTGCTCTCTATTGACAGATCCAAACCCAGACGATCCACTTGTACCAGAAATTGCTCATATGTACAAGACTGACAGGGCCAAATACGAGGCCACTGCTCGTAGCTGGACGCAGAAATATGCTATGGGATGATGACAAAAGTGTCCTCGGGCATGTATGAGACTTTTAATTTCAATTTCATTTTGCTTTCACCCTTAGTGCAATGTTTATTGTGCTTTGGATGAAAGAATTAAATGTTGTTGAGGAAATCAGTTTACTTAGACTCCTCCTTCCATGTCAGGTTGTCAAGACCAAGATCTTTTCAATATGTGAATATCTATTTGTTGAATTTAGTGAGGGGGAGAACCAGAAATGTAATTTTACTTTTGCTCCTTTCCTACGTTGTCTATTTGACTGTCTTGTATGGGTGCGATCTTTTGAGTGGAAAAAATCCAGTGATTAAACCGCATCTCTTCTCTGTATAAGAACATATTTCTTTTATCTGTTATAGATTGTGCAAAGCAGGTTTTTGAATATCTGTGTAGGTAAACGTGCCTGCTAAATTGTGTCATATGATAGCTCAGTGCCTCCTTCCGTGGGATAAGAGTCTTCCCTTGTATCTGGTCTTTAAATTTTTGACTTTTCTCTTCATGTGCATCTTGGCTTCTGGTCATGTCGTTTTATGACAGCTACAAGAGGTGGCCCAATGTGCTGACGTTTCAGCAGGGCTAATTAATGTGTAGTGTTGAGCAGATGATACTCTGAAAAGGGGGAACTGTCTGCAGAATGTAACGGTGACTCTGATGCACGCTGCGGTCATTATCTTAATCTTGGGAAGTCGTTACTAGTGAAGTTATTGTGCTTTCTTACAGCATCTCCATTTCGTGATAAGCAGTGTGTCAATAAGCAAATTGGAAATTTCCGTATTCTTTGCGTTTTTCCTGTACATCTTCCTACACATACCCTGTGCTCGATGAAATGAATTGGTAAAGAGTATAGAATTCTGTGTAAATATTGGGGTTTAGCCACGATTAGCTAAACTTTTGTAGTTCTACTTGTGTGTGGTCGTGTTTGTCGGCTTGCTGATGTATACGCAGAGTTCATTAACATGGGTGAGAATTGGGTCACTGTCGAGAAGGGCCAAAAGGATGTTGGTGCAATTAGGAAAGCTCCATATGTTGTGAGTTGCATTATTTTGCGGCAAAAGTTTTGTCTGTTGGTATAATTGATTTGAAATTGGAAGGGGGTAGGTTGATAATGCGAGAGTGGGGTTAATAAAGAAAATTATATGTGCAAATGATTGTCCCTTGGTTTACAAGCAAACAAGTCTTTTTAGCCTATAGATTAGATTCACGTGGCATGCTATCAGGTCATTCTTCACTTTGCTTCTTATTCAAGTCAAACGTTTCAATATCATGGATTGCATTTTTTGCGCCTTGGTATTTTTTGGCTAGTATCTCTTCTGTTGTTTCGATGAGATCTCAATAAGAGAATGAAAACCTTTGATAGTAATTTGAAGTAACCACTGTGATAATATTTTGATAACTTGTGGCAGTTGTGCAATGCACAAACGTAAAATTCTTGCAAATTAGGACTTCCCCTTGGTAAGTTCTGTAGCTTGTTTTGAAATTTGCAATTCAAATTTGAAGTGGGTAAGAAATATGTTGATTATTTCATTTCAAAGTGGTAGTAAATATACTAAAATACAAGCATAATCTTATGCTACAATTACGGTAAGTAATGACTAAATATATATCAACCATATACAAAATATACATAATTATCACCGAATATTTCCTATTCTATCACACCTCCGCAGTCGAAGCGGGAGGTCGCCGTATGCTGAGACTGTTCCGAAAGTCTTCAAATAGAACCAGTGGAAGACTTTTTCTAAAAATATCGCAATGCAATCTGATAGCGTGACGGGACACGTAAGACACATACTTGTCCACGAGCAACCTTTTCGCGAACGAAGTGAATATCCAGCTCAATATGTTTAGTGCGTTGATGTTGAACCGGATTCCCTGAGAGATAAATCGCACTAACATTATCTCAATAAATCAATGTCGCCTTCGGAACCGGACAATGGAGCTCCAAAAGAAGGTTATGTAGCCAACAAGATTCAGACACCACATTGGCAACTCCTCAATATTCTGCTTCGGCACTGGATCTGGACAAGGTAGCTTGCCGTTTGGAGGACCAAAATTCCAAATTATCACCGAGAAATACACAATAACCAGACGTAGAGCGTCTGGTATCTGGACATCCACCACAATCAGCATCTGTGTAAGAAATAAGAGTGGTTGTCGAAGACGGATATAAATGCAAGCCATGATCGAGAATGCCCTGAATATAACACACAATGCGTTTGAGAGCATGCATGTGATCTTCCATTGGGTTATACATGAATAGACAAACATGTTGCACAACATAAGAGATGTCGAGCCTCGCGAAAGTAAGATATTGCAGGGCACCTGCAAGGCTGCGGTAATGTGATGGATCGACATATGGCTTGCTGGAAAAAGCACTCAACTTTGGTTTAGTATCAACTGGAGTGGAAGATGATTTACACGAGGACATGACAATTTGTTCAACGATCTCTTCTGCATACTTCTTTTGAGACAAAAATAAACCACCTGCATGATGTGTTACATCTATCCCCAAGAAGTAACATAGTGGCTCTAGATCTTTCATTGCAAACTCTGAGCCAAGAAGAGACATCATAGACTTGCGAAGAGCATCATATGAGGCAGTTAAGATAATATCATCCATACACAGAAGAATATAAGCTATATCATCACCCTGACGATATATGAATAGAGAATGATTAAATCTACTGTTAGAAAATTCAATATTAGAAACATAATCTGCAAATCTCTTGTACCAGGCCCGAGGAGCTTGTTTGAGCCGATACAAGAATTTATTCAGTAGGCACACATGATTAGGATAAGTGGGGTCCCTGTGCCTCATGGGCTGATGCATGTATATCGTTTCATTGAGTTATCCATGTAAGAATGCATTTTCTACATCAAGCTGATGAAGTGGACATGCCTTTGAAAAAGCAAGACTTAGTACCATGCGAATAATGGATGGTTTGACCACTGGACTGAATGTCTCACCGCAGTCCACACCCACCTGTTGAGTCTTTCCATCACCTACAAGGCGGGCTATATGCCTCTCAAATGTACCATCAGATTTTTCTTTATGACTAAAAATTCACACAGACCGAATCACATTAACACCAGGAAGACGGGGCACCAAATCCCACGTCCTATTATTAATAAGAGCATTATATTCACCATCCATAGCCATTTTCCAATTCAGGTCATTAAGAGCAGACACATGATTACGGGGCAACGGTGATTTGATAACATGGATGTGAAGACCATATTTTTTGTTTGGCTTGAAAATCCCGTGTTGACTACGAGTGACTGGCCGTTGGGCCGGAATTGGAGTTGGATCGAAATTGGAGAAGGGTTCGGGGGCTGAAGGGGTTGGACTGCCCGGGAGTGGGCTGGCCGTGCCAGTCGTTAGGCCGTGACCCAGTGGACTGCCAGTCGCTGGGCCGACAACCATTGGGCTCGATAACTGGGCTGAGCTGTTGGCCAAGTCTCCGAAAAAAGTTGGGTCCGTTTGGGAGGTTAATTTATGGACCAAATACGGGGGGTATGCTATCGTCAAGAAATTCGTATGTAGAAGGCACAAAACAATTCAATTTGGCAAAAGGGAAATTTGTTTCATCAAAAATTACGTGACGACTCACGATGATTTTATTAGAGGATAAGTCATAACATTTGTAACTACGATGATTCAACGGATATCCCAAAAAATATACGGAGTAGACGAGATTGAAGTTTATTGATGGTAGTAGAAGGAAAGAGAGGATAGCATAAGCACCCGAAAACCCGTAAATGAGAGTATGATGGGTCTCTTAGGTATAAAATTTTGAGAGAGGATTGTTAGGCTAATTGTTTGCTCGGAAGTATGTTCAGAAGATAGGTTGCCATTTGTAATGCATGATGGCAAAATGATGGTGGTAGAGAGGCATGTGCAAGTAGGGTTCTAACAATGTTGTTAATGGTTCGAATTTTTCTTTATGCTTTTCCATTTTGAGATGATGTATGTGGACACGAGAGACGAAAAGACAAACCATTAGTTTTGCAAAAATCCCAAAATGACCCATTATCAAATTTTCTACCATTATCACATTGAATATTTTTAATGTCCCGTTCAATTTGAGTGCGGATGTATGCTCTAAAGGAGAGAAATATGGAAAAAACTTGTGATTTTTTAGAAAAAGGAAACGTCCACAAATTAGAGTTATCATCCAACAAAAGAAGATAATATCTATGACCCAAAGAGCTCAAAACGGGAGATGTCCAAATATCACTACGAATAATATCAAAAGGCATAACAGTACAAGAATTAAAAGCAACAAAAGACAACTTAGCACGTTTTCCAAGAGAACAAGAGCGACAAACATGAGAATTACGAGTTCTAGTACACTCAATAAATTTATTTTATTTAAGGAAGGCAAAAACATGCGCTCCCGGATGACACAAATGTTCATGCCATAAAGAAGGAGCTAAAGCTGCAAAAGTGGATGGTAACGTGGCTTGATGTGTGGTTGTGGTGATTGGATACAGCTCGCCTATCACATCTCATTAGATGCATCTCCGTCTGAAAATCCTTGACGAAAAACCCAAAAGGATCAAATTCAACAGAAACCGAATTGCCAGTGGTAAAATTTTAACTGAAATGAGGTTTTTAATTAATTGAGGAGCGTGAAGGACCTTCTTTAAAGCTAACGGTGGGTTCGAGAGAGATAAGTTTGTATTACCATAACCACGAATTGGAATTGAATGACCATTTCCGATAATTATACCATGATTATTGCTCAAATTAAAATAAGACGAGGGATTACCTTGTGAGGACGTCATATGAGACGTTGCTCCGGTGTCCATGTACCAGTTGGCGTCTGGCGGGTTAAGTCCAAGAGTGTGCATCGCGGCCTCGATATCGGTTAGGGAAGCCACTATCGCGTGGGCCTACTGCCACTGGTTCGGCAGTGGCTTAAGTATGTTGGCCCCAAAATTGTTGGGCTGTTGGCCGTGGACTGGGCCTGGCCCAGTTTCTCGAGGGGAAGGGGCAGAGAGGCACGACCCAAGGCCACTGCCAAGTCCACGGTGCCGACCCACTGCCCCATGGGGCCCTCGGTTGCCACTAGCCGTCATGTTGCTGCTTGTCGCCGCCACTGCCACCACTTTATCCGCGGCGGTTGCCGCCGTCCTTTCCCCACCGCCGCGGTTTTTGCCTCCATTATTGCCATTTCGCCCCTTCTGACTATGGTTTGTCGGCAAATTTTCACATTGTGAAAGGTTATCATCGGACGGAGCGGCAACCATGGCGGAATTCGACACTATGGTTGTCTTTTTGGCAAAATCCGCTTCTTCGAGTATGAGCATAAAACAGGCTTGGTAAAATGACGGAAGAGAGTTGTTTTGGCGGATGAGCGTACCTACTCCACTATATGCATCGATGAGGCCGACAACCATTTGTAACACGAGCCGATTGTTAGTTACTGGCGCCCCGACGTTCTTAAGTTGGTCCGACAGAACCTTGAGTCGTTGACAATATGCGGACGCATTGGGAAAATCCGCCAAGTCAGTGGTGGAGAATGCTTGCTCAAGTATGATGGCCCGAGAATTCTTATTGTCTTGGAATATGTCACGTAAGCGTTCCCAAGCCTCTATAGCCGTGGAATCGAGCTCAACTCGAAATTGTGACATATGATGGCCCGAGAATTCTTATTGTCTTGGAATATGTCACGTAAGCGTTCCCAAGCCTCTATAGCCGTGGAATCGAGCTCAACTCGAAATTGTGGCATAGATCCACTGAAGGACCGTTTCATCAAGGGTCAATCATAATTCCTTCTCATCCTCGAATTTAGGCACCCTCTCCTTACTTTTTTTCGGCGGAATTATGTGATGGATAACCCAGTGTGAGCGACAATGAATTTTAAAAAGCTTCGCCCATGTCGCATAATAGACGTTTTCCATCTCAAGGGTAATGGAGATATGAGATTTGATTTTGGAGACAACTAGGACTGGATGAAAATTGAATTTCGAGTCAGACATGGCTGTCGAAAGAGAAGGAGATGGCCGGCGGAGCACAAGGAGGGGGGTGGGGGGTCGACGGCAAGAGTGAAAAGAATTAGGGTTTAGGATCTTTCCTAGAATCTGATATCATGTAAGAAATATTCTTCCCTTGATTATTTCATTCCAAAGTGGTAGTAAATATACTAAAATACAAACATAATCCTAGGCTATAATTACGATAAGTAATGACCAAATATACACCTATCATATACAAAATATATATAATTATGACCAAATATTTTCCTATTCTATTAGTGTCAACTTCACAATAGTTTCCTCTAATACTTCAATGGGACTGATATCACACCCTCATTATAATTATATAAAAGGTAGGACCTAGACTCATTATAAAACCTCAAAGAATCTTAGAAATGTCGAACTTTCCTCCGGAGGCTTCCTTGCAAGTTCCATTTCGAAATAATCAAGAGAAAATGGTGTAAAGTTAGGTAAAAAGTAAATTGCAAGACTAAAGACTTCCTGCGTGTATAACACAAGGACGGAGACGAAAGTCGGGCCCGCCGGGTGTGGGGCTGGGGGTGTTTTACATGTCCAATATTACCAGCTGTAAAGAGGATCCTCCTGTTTTTACTCAAAACAGAAATTAATATTTTCACTTCCTCCCACTCGATTGGACACATAATTTAAAGGGTAAAAAAGGATTTTTAAAAATGTGCACTCTAAAATAAGACTTAAATATTTGTGTGACTATTAAAAATCATCTCTTTAAAGTTAGTTTAAATTATTCTATATATAAAAAAAAAAAACTATCTTTATAGGACAAATTAAAACAAAATATGTGACATAAACTGAAATGAAAATACCTTAAGTTTAAGTACAGAAAACTAAATAAGTAAAACAGGTCCTACACCCATTTAGTCCACACTCTGCATTAAGTCCACTTGTAGAGTACGGACATAATATTATCATATCTTGTATATTACAATTAATAGGATATTATCATATTTTGTATATCTTTTGTATTAAGTAAATTTATATTTCAATTGTAATTAGAAAGATTTAGTTACCTAGTTTGTAGTCATGTAAATAATTATGTAACACAATATATATTGTACACAATAATCAATGAAAGGCAATGAACATATTCCTTTATGGTATCAGAAGTCAAACCCTGATTTCTTCCCAGACGCCCCCCTCCTCCCTCTCGACAGCCACTCTCTTTTGCCTACGTTACCCTCTCCCGTTTTTCTTCCACTTCTCAAAAAAAAAAAAATCTCCTCCGCTCTTCTTTCCCAATTTTCAATGGCTGAACAATCTAAATTTCATCCTGCTCTTGCAGTCAACAACATCAAGAACTTCATTCTCATAACTCTTGAGATGGAAAAGTTTAGTATTCCTCTTGGGCTAAATTGTTTAAGATCCATTGTCGTGTATATAAAGTCATCGATCACATCATCCTTCCAAAATCAAAGCCTATTGCCGAACCCATGGAGAAACATGATGACGAACTTTGGTCACATCTAGATGCTGTTGTTCTACAATAGATCTACGGCACAATCTCAACGATCTATTGCATACAATCATTGAAACTGACGCTATTGCACAACAAATGTGGGAGCGATTGGAAAGCATCTTTCACGATAACAAGACACAACGTGCATTGTATTTAGAAAATCAATTCAAGGATATTCAACAGGATGATTTCCTAATGCGTCGGCCTATTGTCAAGTGCTTAAGATGATTGCCGATCAATTCTCCAACGTCGGTGCACCGGTCACTAATCAATGATTGGTGATGCAACTTATTACGGGTTTGCATGAATCTTATGACGGCGTCGCTACGATCCTTCAACAAAGCACTCCATTGCCTCCGTTCTATGAGGCTCGTTCGAGACTCATCCTTGAAGAAACACGAAAAACCAAGCGGTCCGCGGCCAATGCAATCACCACCGACGCCACCCTCGTGACCACCGGCGGCACAATTTTTGACCCGAAGAGCTCGGCCTTTGCCCCGCAACACAGACAAGCCAACAATCCAAAATATGGCTCAAATCTCGGACCAACAACAAAGGGCGAAATTTTGGTCGAAGCCGTGGTGGCCTTACCGAAAACAGTAGCAGCCCTGGCACAGGGCTGCCCCCGTCGGCCGGCAACAGCAGTGGCAGCAGCCCCTACCGTGGACTGCCTACTCAACACGGGCTGCGTGGGTCCCATAGGCTTGGGCTGCTCCATCGTGTCCCTTCCCAACGTTATCCTAGGCCCCACCTTCGGTCCGACAGCCCCATCCAAGCATCCTCGACGCACGTCCGCAACAGGCATACAGTGCACATGTCTCTCATCCTTTAACCTACGCACCGTCGAATATTAAGACAATTATGAACACGATGTCTCTCAATGCATCAGACGACGGTTGGTACATGGATACTAGCGCCACATATCATATGACGACATCCCAAGATACTCTCTCGTCTTATTTCAATATGAGCAATTTAAATCAAAATATTATTCTTGGTAGTGGACAAAACATTTCCATTCGAGGTTATGGACAATCATCCCTCTCCCCACCACATCTACCGTTAGTCTTAAACAATGTCCTCTATGTCCTGAAACTTATCAAAAATCTAATCTATGTGCGTCATTTCACAACCGACAATAATGTTTCCCTTGAATTTGATCCTTTTGGTTTTCTGTAACGGACCTTATGACAGGGACACAAATAATGAGATGTGACAGCACCGGGGATCTCTATCCTATCACCATCACCGTCGGCATCTAGCCTCCTCTCCATCAACCCTTGCATCTCTTTCATATTCTTTATGACATAATAGATTAGGATATCCAGGAGATTATGTTTTAAGATCTCTTAGCAAAATTAAATTTATTTAGTGCAAACATGTCTCTACTACTCCTGTATGTGAATCTTGCGTTTTTGAGAAACATGTCAAATTGTCATTTTATTCTTCATCCACCTATACTTTAATGCCATTTGATATAATACATAGTGATTTATGGACTTTTCCTATTTTAAGCACGGCTGAGCATAGATATTATGTGTTGTTTTTAGATGATTATTCCAATTTTCTGTGGATTTTTTCCATTGGTAATAAGTCCCAAGTCTATTATATTTTTTTAATCTTTTAGTGCTTTCATATAGACACAATTTGAAAAGAATATCAAATGTTTTCAATGTGACAATGGAAGGAAATTTGATAATCAACAATTCAAACTGTTCTGCGCCAAACACGACCTTGTTTTTCATTATTTCTGTCCACATACCTCTTCACAAAATGGAAAAGCCGAACGGAAAATTAGAACCATAAACAACTTAATTCGTGCCCTCCTTGCCCATGCCTCTCTCTCTATTTTTGGCATTACGCACTCTCAATGGCAACCTATCTCTTGAACATTCTCCCAAACAAGTCTCTCAAACACAGGTCACCCACTCAAGTTTCCTATCTTCGGGATCCTTCCTATAAGCATTTACGAACTTTCAGATGTCTATACTACCCCTCCATCCCTCCACTCAAATCAGCAAGTTGCAACCTCGGCCATCCCCGTGTGTCTTTCTTGGTTATCCCCCTCCCCCAAATCATAGAGGTTACAATTGTTACGACTTGTCAAGCCGAAAAATAATTGTTTCTAGGCATGCCATATTCGATAAGTCACAATTCCCCTTTGCCAAACTCAATTCTCCACCTCCAAATTCCTATGACTTCCTAAATGATGGTCTAAATTCCCTTCTAATCCATCACTTTCAAAATTAGTCGTCATCATCACCGGCCCCACCGTTGCCGACCAGAGGCGGGCAGTCCACCCAGCCCGCAACGGGAGCCTCAGACCAAGCCGCCACTGCCTTTCGTCTCGGCTACCTCTCGGCCAGCCGAGCCTCAGAACAACATATCACGACCTTCCGTCTCGGCTGCCTCTCGGCTAACCACCTCTCTCCCCGACACCACTGCCCCATCTCGGTAACACCCCCACTCCCGGTCCTACTCCCAGTTCCGATGCCACGTCTCGGCCACCACCTCCCAATCCCGTCCAACATCCAGTGGCACCCCGATGGATAATGGAAACATGTGCTATGCACAACATTTCCAAACCCAAACATCTATTTAATTTGTCCACTTCAGTTGCCCCTTCCCCTGTTCCTCGTAATCCGAAAGATGTCTTGTCCGATCCTAATTGAAAAAATGCAAGTATTGGCGAATATAATCTAGTACCTCGTCCTCCTGATGCTAATATTATTCGTTCTATGTGGGTTTTTCAATATAAAAAGAAATCTGATGGTTCTTTTGATAGGCACAATGCCCGTCTTGTAGGTGATAGCAGGTCGCAACATGTGGGAGTGGATTGTGATGAAACTTTCAGTCCGGTAGTGAAATTAGCGACTATTCAGACTGTTCTCAGTATTGCTTTGTCCAAATCTTGACACATTCATCAGTTTGACGTAAAAAATACTTTCTTTCATGAAGACCTTCATGAAACCGTATATATGCATCAACCTATGAGATTCAGGGACCCATTTCATCTAGATTATGTGTGTCTTTTGAAAAATTACTCTATGGACTGAAACAAGCTCCTCGTGCATGGTACCAACAGTTTGCTGATTTTGTATCTTCTATCGGTTTTCACATAGCAGATCTGATCATTCACTGTTCATATATAGCAAGGGTAATGACATGACATACATTCTACTATATGTTGATGATATCATCCTCACTACATCTTCTGATGCACTTTGTCGATCCATCATGTCACTCCTTGCCTATGAGTTTGCTATGAAGGATTTGAGCCCTCTAAGTTATTTTTAGGCATTGTTGTTACGAGACATGCATGTGGCTTATATCTTTGTCAAAGGAAGTACGCCGAAGATATTCTTGATCGAGCAGGCATGACGTCTTGCAAACCGACCCACATCGGTGGACACTAATTCCAAACTCAGTGCCTCTTCGGGCTCTGTATGCCGACCCGACTCACTATCGTAGTTTAGTAGGAGCATTGCAGTATCTCACTTTCACGAGACCAGATATATCCTATGTCGTACAACAAATATGCTTACATATGCACAACCTGACGGATGAACATATGAATGCCCTTAAACATATTTGCGATATGTACAAGGTACTCTTCATATCAGCTTACACTTGTACAAGTCCTCACTCTCTGGTCTCACATCTTATTCTAGTGCTGACTAGGGTGGATGTCCTGACACTCGTCGATCCACGTCAAGTTACTGTGTGTTCCTCGGAGATAACTTGCTTTCTTGGTCTTCTAAAAGATAACCTACTATGTCTCGATCCAGTGCTGAAGCTGAGGACAGAGGTGTAGCGAATGTCGTTTCTGAGTCTTGTTGGATACACAATCTTCTACTTGAGCTTCACTGCTCAATCCATAAGGCTACAATGGTTTACTGTGATAATGTAAGTACGGTATATCTTTCCGGCAATCCCGTTCAACATCAGCGCACTAAACACATTGAAATGGATATTCACTTTGTATGCTAGAAAGTTGCTCGTGGACAAGTTTTTGGAGATGCAATTCTGCACCAAATAACAATTAATCATGTTCAACTAATGTTTCTCTTTGCATATACGTTCCAAAAGCACTTAGCAATGAACTAGACTTGGATAATTCCTTATGAATGCCAAATAGTAATTGTTCTATGTTTAACTAAAATTTCACCACCTGCAGAAGAAGATTAATAAAACTAATCATGTTCTCTAAAACCAAAAAAAAAAAAAAAGCCGGTCAAATAACATAATATGATGAAAGCTATGTTGTTTTTGTTAAAAATCTTATCCACCATACTAACAACATACAATTACTTCAAAATCTATTCAATTTCATATTCACTCAGATGAGAAGATCCATGAAATGAAATATCAAGCATAAACACAGAAGTGATTATGGCTGGCCAGTGGGCCGGGTCGGCCCGGTCCCGGTCCCTCCCCGACACCGCCCCGAACCCGACTATTTTTTTTTAAAAAAAGGCGGTATCGGGACTCGAACCGAGACGGGACATGGTCTCGTCCCGGCCCAGGCCCGTCAGTCCCGACCCGATCCCGCCCGAAGCTCCCCCTTTTGCAAAAATAACCGTTGCACCAACGGTCATTTTACATTTTGGCCGTTGTGCAATGGCCATTTTTGGCCTCCCCCCTCCCCCTACCCCCTTAATATTTATTTTTAACCCATAAGTTATTATATTTACACTTTAACCCAATTTTCCAACTATAAATACCTCATTTTCTCTTCATCTTTCTCACAAATCTTCCTACAATCTCTCTAATCTCTCAATCTATCTCTCTACAAGTCTACATTGTCTACTAAATATTCAATTTTATTTATTCATTTGGGAGTGAAGTTGGCAACTAGCTTGAGGATCTTCCATCGAGCAAAGTTTTAATTTTCAACCTCTCAATTACACGTCGACGTTACGTCGGTGTTTGGTACATTCGTTCCTTCATTAAATTATTATTGTCTGTTTATTTTATTTAGCGCACTTAATTTTAGTTACTTTAATTATTTATTAGTATAATTATAAATTTATAATGGAAGGATTTAAACGTATGCTTACGGGTAGGGGTCATGCTTCTTCTAGTAGGGGCAACAAGAGCAATGGTCATATTTCTAGACATAATCTTATTCATGCACATGATGATTTTGTTGATACTAAACATTTTCCTACAATACCATTATATTTAGATGAGGAGCTATTTTCTGAACTCAAGAAGACTTTAATTTAGACGATGATCTAGATGATACACCCACTAATGTAGATGGCAACACACCCACTAGTGCACCTTCAACTGAAATGCCTCCTATTGTCCCTAGTATAAGACGATGTCCAGAAAACGAATTTTAAAATCAGATGCATGGATATTTTTTGATAGGGACGTAGAGAATCAAGTAGCTAGATGTAAAATTTGCAAAGATGTTTTAAAATTAAAACTGGAAAAGGTCACGGTAGGACGGGGGTTTAATGAGACACGTAGCAAGGGCTAATCCAGCTAGGTATGCCCAATACGAGGCTTCAAAACCGGGTGCACAAATGTCTGCTCCATCGGGACAAGGTTCACATACTGATACTGTCCCAGACCAAGTACAAGGTCAAATTAACCCTATGACGGGGGAACTGTAGGCCCTAAATACAATAAACATAGAGATAGGAAAGCAATATCAAAATTAGTTGATGTAGAGAGATTGCCTTTTTCATTTCCTTCATCTCTCGGCTTTATTCATTACATTAGAGATGCGCATAATCCTGCTTTTAACGGTTTTCTTAGATCAACTGTTAAGAGAGATGTATTTAAATTCGCACATGAATATCAACAGTATTTACTTTATTCATTATATCATTTTAATGGAAAATTGGCTATCACTTCTGATATAGGCCGTAGTACTAACGACCATGATTATTTAACGGTAACTTGTCATTGGATATATTATAAATGATCTATGCAAAAACGTATCTTAGCGTATAGATATATAAATGATAGGCACATTTGTACTTTTATTGCAGAAAATATTTATCAAGTGTGCCATTATTATGGAATAACCGATAAAATTATGACTATTACATTAGATAACGCTTCTTCTAACAATTACGCTATTACAATTTAAAAAATAGTTTAACTCCATCTTTTCCAGATCATTTTCATATAAAATGTGTGTGCCATATATATAACTTAATTGTAAAGGATGGTCTATCACTTTTTGAATACAGTCTTAGTAAAATACAATTTGCTATAAACTTTATTTTTAAAAGTAATAGAATACAACGAAGAAAATAATATAAAAAAACTTGTCACGATTGTCAACTACCTTATAGAAAAATTCCAGAAGAAGTACCAACTAGGTGGAATTCTCTATACGAGCAACTACTTGTTGCTTATGACTATAGAAAACCTATAACTTTATTTTTTAACTCTCATAATCAAAATTCAACTGATATGGTTATAGATAGCGATTGGGTGAAATTTTTTGAACTTATTGTATTTTTAAAGAATTTTTTTCAAGAAACAAAAGAATTTTTCGGTATATATTATCCTACTATTTCAACTATGTTGTTTTATATAACTATAATATTTTTATTACTTAGTGAATATATGAAAAAATCAGCTTATATGACAGCTATTAAAAAAATATTTATCAAAATAAAAAATATTTTATTCTTATTCTCACTATTTATATTATTGGTGTTGTATTAAATCCGACTATTAAAATAGACGGTACTAAATCACTTATTGAAACTATTTACGATTGTATAGAAGTACTACCACTTCCAAGTCCAAAAAATCCAAATCACCCACCACCTATTGAACAAACTAAAGAAGAAGTGTTGTCTAGCGTAGAAGACCAATGCAAAAAAATATATATGTTTTACCAACAAGAAAGTGCTAGTAACCTATCGGCTTCCATACCATCTTCTTCATCTTCAACACACCCTCACAAAAGACATATTGTTTCTGCGGCTAGTATTAAAAGCCTCAGAAATAGAATGTGCGACCGTACCGCTACTAACCAAATTAGCGAGTTTGACATTTTTGTTTTGCAGGGTTCTGTACCGTACCAGCGATTCTCAATGAAGAAGGACGTGAAGACTTGCTTTGAAATACTTTTGGAGGGGAATGAGAAGACCTTTCGACACTTCAATGATGACCCGAGATGTTTTGAACATTCAAGCGTCATCAACTGCGTCTGAAAGCATTTTTTCTGCCAGCAGATATCAGAGACCACAGACACTCATTAGCCGGAGACAGGTTGGAAATTGCAGTATTATTCAGAGATTGGATACGAGCGGAGCGGAGAAGGTGCGGTCAACCGGAGATCAACGAAGAAGAAGACGAAACTACAACGAAATCTTATCCGAAGGTGGTGGAAGCGACATGGATCAATTTGACCAACAAATACCAATTCCAACCGAAGAACCACATGAAATTATCAAGAAACTAGAACATGTTTTTTTCAGAATGTAATTTTTTTAATTGCAATTTTATTATGTAATTTGCAATTTTTGGACAACACCACAAAGTTGCAATTTCGACAATTGTATTTGTATTACAAAAAAATCATATGTCTATTAAATAATATAAGAGATACAAAAACAGCATTGAGATATTTTTATTACACTATCTTGTCTTGTTTAATTATTGAGTTTTTTATACATATGTTATTAAAAAAAAAGGAAAAACTGACGGAACCCGATCCCGATCCCGCCCTCGACCCGATCCCGCCCCGAACCGATTCCGACGGGATAGGGATCGGGACGGGACTTTGGCAAATCCCGCCAAACCCGATCCCGCGACCCGCCAGCCCCGATCCTGCCCCCTTCACCCGTCCCGCCCCGACCCCGCCAAACCTGGCCCGCCAGACCCAAGCCCGGCCCACTGGCCAGCTCTATTTCAGACTTCAGAGTTGTATATTACTACTAGGGTGTCAGATGGGCCGTTTGAGCTGAAATTAGGCGGGTCAAAATAGACTAAATCAATAAATGGGTCAATGCCCAATTTGCCCAAAGCTTACATGGACTAAGATGAACGGGTCAAGATGGCTAAATGATGGGTCATAACCCAACTTGACCCATTATTTTTATAAATTTCAAACTTATCTTCCATGATGTTATTTTATTTTGTATGATATTTAATTTTTCTATATCTTTGTTTTTAAAATAAGAATAATATTTTTTTTTCATTTTTTATAAAAGCAAAATAAATATATAAAATAATGGGTGGGAGGGCAGGAGGTAGTGGGACAGGGGTGAGAGGGGGAGGGGCTGGATAGGGGGTAAGAAAAGTTTATCATTTTTATAAAATTTTTGTATAAGTAAAATAAATATATAAAGTAAAAACTTCAGGAGGATGGGGTAAGCAATTTTTTCTCATTTTTTATAAAAAATTTATAAAAGGAAAATAAATATATAAAATAGAAAATTTAGGGATGGGGTGGGAGGGCAGGGGGTTGTGGGGGAGGGGGAGGATGGGTGATGGGGTACAAAAAATTTCTCATTTTTAATAAAATTTTATATATAAGTAAAATAAATATATAAAATAAAAACTTCGGGGGGTGGTGTAGGAGGGTAGGGGGGTTGGGGATTAAAAAAAAATTCATATTTTTAATATTTTTTTTTATAAAAGTAACAAAAAATATGAAATAGAAATTTGAGGATGGGGTGAGGGTGGAGGGGGTAGCTGGGGGCGGTAAGAAAAAAATTCATATTTTTTATAAAAGTAAAAAAAAATATGAAATAGAAATTTGAGGATCGGGGTAGGGTAATGGGGTGGGGGTGGAGGGGGTAGGTGTCAGTAGGACGGGGAGGTAAGAAAAAATTTCATATTTTTTAATAAATTATTTATAAAAGTAAAGAAAATATAAAATAGAAATTTGAGAATGGGTAGGGCGGGAGGTGGGGGTAGATGAAGTAGGTGGGGTAGAGGTGGTATGGGTGGTAGGGAGGTACGGGGTGGGGTGGAGTAGGCAAGGTAGGGGGCAGAGATGTAAGGGTGGTTCAGTGCTTGAGAGTGGGGGTTGGTGTAGGTGAGGGGTAGGGTGGATGGATAGTGTGGTGTGGGGGTTGGGGTGCGTTGGTGTATTTTTGATGTTCCGAAATAATAAAAGAATTTATTAAATAATTATTTATAAACAAAAATCTTAATCTAGAGTGGAGTTCTAATCGTTAAGATTGAACATTTTCGTGGGTCAAATTTGGGCATCATTATAAGTTCATTTGAGCTGTTAATTTATGATGGGTCAACTTAGATTAACCCAAACCAACCCATCATCAAAATCACTGTTTCACAAATTCATAAAATCTTGGACAGATTTGACAGATCATTTAAGTTTAGGCTAATTTTGTGACCCCTCATTACAACCCAATTTGCCAATGCCCCATGCACTATATATCTTAAGTGGATAGCAAAACTCCTAATCTTCTCTGTTTATACTTCCTCTTTTTTACTCTTACTCTCTTGCTCTTTTCTTGGCTTTGGTCCATTAATTTTATTGCAGAAGAACTTGATCTAAAAGGGAGAGTGGTCGAGCTAAAATTAACAAACATCAACTTGTTCTTGCAATCATTTTTTTTTGTAGCAGTGCTGCAACTGTTCCACTTTACTCTTATCTTATGCAATAATATTAGTGACTATTCACTCTCAACTCCCCTTAAAGCTAAAGCTCCCATATAAATTTATTCACTCCTTGTTACAATATCACTCTTTCTTGCTACTACTACTAATTTCATCTTAGAATCAATTCTTGATTGTTCTGAAAGATGAACTTATTGGAAAGTTTTCACTCTAATTGGATGATGGTGTTTTCTTAATACTTTTTCTGCGCTTTGTTTGGTTCTTTTTGACAAAAATCTTTGAAATCAAAGTGTAATTTTAAGTTTTCATCAGATTTCTGGTGTATCCATGACGGGAAATTCAGTTATTTCTCCCATGGATGTACCTCCAATCGTTAAATTCACCCAACACACAGTAACTACAAACAAACATTTCTCAGAGAACAACAGTGAACAATCCGATTTCCACAAGAAATTTTCACAGAGAGTTGTGAGGATTATACTTACAGATGCCGACGCTACAGATTCCTCTGACGATGACGAAGTACACAATACTGTACGGAGAGTTAAGAGACACATAACAGAGATCAACCTCATGCCATCACCAAAGTCAAAAGGTGATAAAAAACGAAGATTAGTCTTGCCGGAAAATGACGTCACTCACCGGAAAAAGTTTAGAGGTGTTCGGCAAAGGCCGTGGGGTCGTTGGGCCGCAGAGATTCGGGATCCGACCCGGGGAAAACGGGTATGGTTG
This sequence comes from Anisodus tanguticus, assembly GCA_034509755.1. Classification (NCBI taxonomy): domain Eukaryota; kingdom Viridiplantae; phylum Streptophyta; class Magnoliopsida; order Solanales; family Solanaceae; genus Anisodus; species Anisodus tanguticus. Next base: position 21,114,964 of record CM067551.1, read on the forward strand.
GGGACATATGATACACCGGAGGAAGCAGCTACTGTTTACGATAAAGCTGCCGTTAAGCTTAAAGGTCCTGACGCCGTTACTAACTTTCATAAAGTTTTGACGGCGGAGATGACGGATACGGAGAAAAACGCGAACGACGTCGCTTTGTCGCCTACTTCCGTTCTATGTAACGATGATTTTGCGCCGTTTGGTAACTTGGGGTTATGTGAAGTGGATGCTTTTGGGTTCGACGTTGACTCACTTTTCCGGTTGCCGGAGAAATATTACGGCGAGGAATTCGGCGAGTTTGACTTTGACGAATTTGCCCTTGAAGCTCGATAGTAGAGTTTATTTTTGCAAATGGGGTTCACTGGTTAGATGATGACGTGGCATTTTTTGGCGGGAATATTATAGTGATTAGCAGCCGATTAATACGGTGACTTTGTGAGAGATATTTGTAATTTTTTTTGTGTTACTTGTGTGGGTCAAATATTGTAGTATGAAAATTTAATTTGGAGAAAGAGAGTAGAAAAGGATGTATGTATTGTTTTGTGGAGGTGTATTTTATGATTTCAATATAAACAAGAGAGAATTAGTATATATTTTTGTTACAATTAAAGCAAGAAAGATTTATATTTACCTCTAATTTGTTAAGCATGCTTCTTCTTGAGCTTCAATGATATAATTAGTGAACATATTGTCTTTTGAACGTCATAGTAAGAGTTATTATAACAAACTTGAAGTGAAAACAGACTGTTTTTAGGGCTATTATCACGATTGTAAATATCCAAAGATTGTAAATATTTGTTAGAAATCAACAAGGTTACTACTAAATAATTTGTGGGAGCAATGTGCTAATTTATAATTAAATGAAGGATATAAACATGAAGAACATTTACAAATTTAAAAGATATGATCAGTGAAAATTTCTTCGATTTGAGCATGCAACTTATGAAAGATTTTGAGAATTTTGAATGGAGTACGTAATCTGATAAGTGTAAATTTAAATAGTTGACTTTAACTTTTTGGGATTAAAATATAATTATTATTGCTATAGTTGTATTTAATCTTTCCAATCACTAAAGAATTTTAGTAATTGCTATTTTGTCAAGGCATGAAAAATAAGTTGACCATAAGTTGCACTATTTTAGAATTTTCACATGTAAGTGTGTCTAATTTCTGTTTGCTACTCCGTCCATTTAAGTGTTATTTTTAGTTTGTCATACCCTTAAAAAAATTACTTATTTCTAAAAAGTAAGATATTTTTTTACTAATTTATGTGTAACAATATGTACTTTTTTAGTAGTAGTTTCTTGATAATGTAAAATTTTCTTTGTTTTAAATAAGGATAAAACTGAAAGAACATTATTAATATTTTTTGATTGGGTGAAACACTGTTTATTCAAAAATAAAATACTAGTACTAAATTTTAAAATAGAGGGAATTTCTTAATGTGATAGAATATATTAATGATACTATTACAATTAATTCTGTTACTTCCTCTGTCTCATGTTATGTAGTGATATTTAATCTTATATGTATACTAATAAAAAGAAGAAAATTATTACTATATTAAAAATATATTTGAAATTAAGATCTTAAATATATTATAATATATTGTTTTATTGGATGTTTCCGAAGCAACGACATCAATACGATTCAGCAAAACATTTTTCCCGTGGATACTCTATTTTCAGCTATGTGGCACCCTGATGGGACACGTAGCTAGAAAACTAATATAATTGAATTATCGAACGTATTGCAGAACCACAAAGTTAACGATGATCTTATGGTATTATTCATTCTTAATTAAAGATTTTAAATTTAAATTTTAAATATAAAAATTATTTTATTATGAAATATGTTTTTTTTAAATGAATCTTACACCATATAAATTTAAATTAATCGAGATTTCAATATATCAAATACAGTATATAAAAGTAAAAACAAAAGTCACGGCGGCTAAGAAGGAACCAGAATTCCACAAATCAAAAACTTTAATAAATAAAGAGGTGGAAAATGGAGATAAATACGAACAAATAGGATTCAGTGGGGTCTACTGGTTGGCGACCAAATAGATCCGAAATCAACTGTATATATAGCCGCCTTCCACTTAAGTACTCCACTTATTTTATTTTATTTTGATATCCAGCTTTCCGACTTACGCTAGATTATTCCTGAAGATAGTAGTCTTGGTCCCTCAGCACTACTATCAGTAAATCGCGGGATATGCCTGAATGACCAGAATTTAAAAACAATGCAACTGATATCACCTATAAAATCCTACTCCAGAGAACAAATTTCTCCCACCAGAATTCGAACTCCACTTATTAGTATTACTACTGCTTGTCTTTACATTTGAACCAATTACAAAAAGATTTATACAATATATTTTTTCTTAAAATTTATTTATAATTTATTGTACCAGGTTGTCTGCTTTATTATCTAGGTATTCTTTAATTTCAAATGTTTGACATAGTTTGACTCAGCACATAAGTAAACAAAGTGATTATGATTAATTATTTATAACTAAATGAGCTGATAATTTTTTTTCTTCAATATATTGAAGTTAAACTCATTACAAAGAACTATGGAAGTAGAATTTGAAATAGAGTTTGTGAATATGACTACTAATTGGTCTATGAGGGTCATTAACAAATTATAGGGGCCCTAGATAGACAAAGGCAATATAATGGTCAAATGGTGCCAGTTTAGTCGGTTTCTTAGTTGACTGATTCAATTGATATTTTTATATTCAATTGATCAATATAACGAGGAAGGAAATTGTCACATTTAGATGTGTCCTCTTTTGGCAAATACATTTCAATATTTCATCCTAACTGTATATTCCATTATTTTAGAATATTCAAAGAGTCTATTATAGTGGAGTGGATTATCAAATAATTGGCATAAGAAAAACATGAGGACATATGCTAAACTAATAATGCTGCCATTATTTTTTCTTATTTTCTTGAAGCACTTCGTTGAACAAATGTGTATACGGTGAAAACCGGTACAACACGTGACATGGTTTGGATGTGGGAATCGAATGAGGCGACATAATTCTGCACCGGATGAAGGTTGCACCGAGATGAGTCCGGATATTAAATCAAGATCGGGTAGAGACCGGACCAAGTGACACCGGATGGAGGACCGGGAAAGCTCAGCGCGTACCCATTCTGGATATGGCGTCGGCCGTTACTCTTTGCTCATTAAGTGGCCATTATTCTCATTTAATTGTATTTAATTAAAGACTGATTCTCGAGCATAAATGCCTTGCATTCTTAACACTATAAAAGGAGTCCAACCTTCATGTTGAAAGGGCATCCCGTTCTCATTTGACATTTGCAAGATTTTGTTCATTGTAATCATAATATTTAAGATCTCATTGTTGGCTCGTAATCGAAGCAGTTAACCTAAGGCCCAAATCAATTTTGCTGAAGGAATTCATATTGGTTCATGGTAATTCAGGCTATATGTCTTACTTGTTATTTTCATTTACTTATTTACTGTTAATCGCTTATCACATTATATAATAAATTCATCCACATATCCTTAAAATCACTTACAAATTTAACTATATCTTTTCTGGGGTAAACAGTTTAGCGCCCACCATGGGGCTAAGGATAATTGTGGGGATTTGTTCAAACTCAAATTTCACTTGTTCTTTTGAGATATTGTGAAAACAGGTCAAGTACTTGCAGAATGGCTAGTGAAATCCACGTTAAGGTTAGGAACAACGATGACAACAACAACGGTGACACTAGTGCTAACAATATCAATAACAACAATGGCTTTTCGCCTGTTGATCCGATAACTAGCGAGCATCGAAATAACCCTGTGATTTCACCCTAGGGATCTAGAAGGTCGCGTGAGAAAACATCAGACGATGCTAAGGATGGAAAAATAAATTTGGCTCGAATCTTTAACATGATGAAGGAACGACGTGAGGCTATTACACAGTTGCAAAAGAAGAGCAGCGGAGCAAGAGCGGCAGATGAAACTCGTCCCATCCGGGATGAAGGTCAGTCTGATAGGAAGATCGAGTCGAAGGAGATGACATTGGTTAGGGGGCAAATGAATCCTCGAAGGTCTTGAAAATGCTCCAAGCTTTGACTAAGCGAATGGATACTAATGAAAAGAAGGTTGAAACCTACAATTCATGGGTAGACCAGATTCCGGGAGCGCTTTTGATCTTGAAGGGACTGGACTTGAAGAGATACATTCAGTTGCCATTCCCACCGAGTGCAACACCGAAGTTGATACCGAAGAGGTTTAAGATGCCTGATCTCCCGAAGTACGATGGAACCATTGATCCATAGGAACACGTGATGTCGTACACTTGTGTGGTGAAGGGCAATGACATGCACCCGGATAAGATCGAATTGGTGTTGCTAAAGAAATTTGGCGAAACACTGTCCAAGGGAGCAATGACATGGTATTCTATATTACCTGAATATTCTATTAACTCATTTGAAATGCTTCCAGATGCTTTTATAAAGGCACATGTCAGAGCAAAAAAGGTTCAAGCGGATATATTCAAAATTGTTCAGAAGAATGTGGAGTTGTTGCAGGAGTTCGTGACAAGGTTCCAAAAGGAACGGATGCTTCTTCCCTGGGTACCAGATGAATGGGCAGCAAAAACCTTCACCAAGGGATTGAATCCTAGGAGTTCCAGTGACTCTTTAAAACTAAATGAGAACTTGTTGGGGTTTTCGGCGGTGACATGGGCGGACGTGCACAATAGGTATGAGTCTAAAATCCGAGTGAAAGATGATCAGCTTGAACTTTTTCTGGGGTTAGCAGGACGGATTTTTTTTTTGATAAATCAAAGAGAATAGTTGAGTCAGAATTAATGCCTTCAAAACATATATATCAACCCTACATGCAACTTGAAAGGTCGAACTTCAAATCAGATAAGGGTCGTAACAATCACAACTTCTCATCGGACATAGGGGATACACACAATGATCGAGGGTTTACTAGCAGAGGTTTGAAATTTTAGAATGATCCAGTGGATCTTCTTCTAATAATGTTGAAAACTCGAGACTATTCGAGTATAACTTCAACATCAGTGCAGCTGGACTTGTTTTGTCTATTTGTCATATTAAGGAGACAAGGTGGCCGAGACCACTTTGGATAGATCTAGCTCAGAGAGATCCAAGTTTGATTTGTGATTACCATGGTACTCATGGTCACCAAACGGAGGATTGTCGTCAATCGAGGGATGAAGTGGCCCGATTATTGAAAAATGACCATCTGAGTTTCTAAGCGATCGAGCAAAGAAAAATTACATAAATAGAGAAGCAAATGAATCTGGTTAAACCACAACATGTCATAAACATGATTATCGGAGGGATAGATGTTCTGAAGGGATCCTTCATGATTGCAAAAAAGATGAAATTTCAATAATTAGGGAGAAAAGATCGAGGGATTACGTACCGGAGGAGACAATATCTTTTAATGATAAAGACGTAGAGGACATCATTTAACCTCACAATGAGGTGCTGGTAATTTCTGTCTTTATCAATAAATTTCAGATTAAGCGTCTTTTAATTGATCCAGGTAGCTCGGCCAACATCATCCGATGGAAGGTGGTAGAGTAATTGGGTTTGTTGGATCAAATTGTACCGGCAACCCGAGTTCTAAATGGATTCAACATAGCAAGTGAGACCATGAAAGGGGAAATCACTCTTCCAATCAATGTAGCCGGCATAATTCAGCAAACAAAGTTTTATGACATTAAAGGCGAAATGAGATATAATTCACTATTTGACAGGCCTTGGATACATGACATGAAGGTCGTACATTTGACATTGCATATGATGCTGAAGTTCCCAACTCCAGAGGGAATTAAGACAGTTTGTGGAGAGCAACCGACAACAAAAGAGATATTCTCAGTAAAGGAGTCGGTGCAACCACCAAAGGAAGTGAAAGACGCGAGTAAAGGCATGAAAGTCAAATAGTAATCACATAATTCGGGGCCGTTGAGTCTGAAGAAAGAAGAAGTGGAGAAGATAGATTATGAGGAAGAGAATGATTACAACTAAATTAGGATAAACCCAAAGAATCAAGAGAAAACCTCTTTCATAACTAGGTATGGGACATATTGTTATAATGTAATGCCATTTGGTTTAAAAAAATACCGGAACAACATATCAACGCCTAGTTAACTGCGTGTTCAGGATCAAATAGGTAACACAATGAAGATTTATATTGATGATATGTAAGTGAAGTCTCGGGAAGCGGAGTATCATTTAAAGCATTTGCAGGAAATATTTGACATACTCTGAAAGTACAACATGAAGCTAAATCCAGAAAAATGCGCTTTTGGAGTTGGCTCGGGTAAGTTCTTGGATTTCTTGGTTTTAAACTGAGGAATGGAGATCAATCCGGATAAGATCAAAGCTATCAATGGAATTTCGGAGGTACTTGAAGATGTGAAGGTGGTGCAAAGATTCACCGGAAGGCTGGCCTCTTTAAGTAGGTTCATCTCTCGATCTTCGAAGAAAAGTCATAGGTTCTTCTTATCACGACCCAAACCGGAGGGCCGCAATGGGCACCCGGACCCTACCCGTCGGGCACCATATCTACACTCTACCCTTAATCGTATTCAACACGAACATCGCCGTGATATATTAAATAAAGTTCCAACCCAGAAGCCCCAAATTACATATTTATATACCAAGATCGACAAGGCCATACACGACCACTAACCACAGGACACCTGTCTACAAGCCTCTAAAGAGTAGAACATACCACGACCAAATCGCGATTTTGAAGCAAATAGAGTGCTCTGGACACCAGCTGAACCAACAACCTACTAGTGTGAACCGTCACCCTCTCAATATGAACCTACGGGCATAAATCGCAGTGTCTCCCGACAAAAGAGACGTCAGTACAGCTGATGTACTTAGTATGTCAGGCATCAGAAATAACATAGCAGAGACATATCATAGTCTGAAACAGAAAACAACTGGACATCAGTAAATGGCTCTAAGGGCTCTAACACACATGCCTAAATGTTATGCACCATGCAGTATACATATACATCAGCCTCTTCGGGCATCTTCTTTACCATAATAGCCTCTGCGGGCATCATACCACATACGGTAACCGAATGTATACATGATGCAAATACGACATATATATATATATATATATATATATATATATATATATATATATATATATATATATATATATTAGTGTTGCGGATCGTGCAACCCGTCCCAATATATGTTAGTGTTGCGGATCGTGCAACCCGTCCCAATATATGTTAGTGTTGCGGATCGTGCAATCCGTCCCAATATATGTTAGTGTTGCGGATCGTGCAACCCGTCCCAATATATGTTAGTGTTGCGGATCATGCAACCCGTCCCAATATATGTTAGTGTTGCGGATCGTGCAACCCGTCCCAATAAGCCATATAGGCATCACATCATCACATCACATCATCACATCATATTTGCCTCTTAGGGCTCTTTTGTGATAGTTTGTACCAGCTGCAGGTGGTATGCGTATATAACGCCTTTCCTTTTTCCCCATACATATATATATACATATATATACATATACATACATATATATACATATATATACATATACATACATATATATATATATATATATATATATATATATATATATATATATATATATATATATATATTTACCATATAATAATGTGCATAGCACAAGTGGTCCAGGGTAATATATGAATGAAATGCAAATGAGAATGCATGAATGACAACAACACATCCTGGCCCAATATCCTTGAATCTTTGGCTAATACTGTGAATATCAATCTTTTTTCCGTATGCCTCAATAAGGACTTTGAAACATTTTTAAACAGGCTTTTAACACAAGAGTCAATAACATGATCATTCTCAACTACTAAGAGTAGAGTAATTTATGTAGCAACATGATGGTTACGTTTCGCACATAGAATTATGCCAAAAGAATGAAAGAGACTTGCATACCTTGTTGTCGAAATCATCTAAGTTCCGCGGGTTCTTGTAAGCTCTATGAACAATTGTCTACATCATACAGATGATTTAAATCATAATCTACTCAAAATATTAGAAACAAATTCTTAGGGACATTCTAACGAATACCTTGAACGCGTAGAACCTATATTCCCTCTATATCGAAACCTATGTAAGTAGCAAAACACCCAACCCTCTTAATCCTTTTTTTTACTGCTACAATCCCAAAAATAGTACAACGATTTCACATGCAATCCCAGTAACTTACAATTTCGGCAGTCCCGACAACACCCAACCCAAGTTTAGCATTTTCTATAATCGTCTTAGAACTAGTGGTGAGAATCAAATTCTGAAATTGTATAAACTTTAAGAACAAGAAAGATTACCTTCTCTAGGTGTAATGACAGCGTTGTCGAACAACCCCTCACTTGAACCAGGTTTCGACGAGCAGAACAGGAGCCCAAAATCAACTTGGGTTTGAGCTCCTTCGAAACTCAAGGTTCTTCTTGGATTCCTGAGCGTGCAAGCTTGCTTAACGACTCAAGGTTTGCTGAAATCGAGGTCCGAAACACCAAGAATCTCCCCCCCTTTGGTTGGGTAGAAACTTACGAAAATTCCCCTAAATTCATCGAGAATTTCAGGGAGTTTTATCAATGAGAATTTTACCCCAAAAACGATTTCTACAAAGCCTAAGGAATGTAGGTCTTTAAAAATGGAGAAGATTAGAGAAGATGAATGCTTTAATACAGAGAAGGGGTGAACGTCTTGGAGACTTGGGAGTCTGTCACCGATCGAGTATAATGCGTAGTCACTTGAGACAAGTGTTATAACACTCCACGTAATGTCCCACTATGCTATGTCCCCAAGTATAATTAATTAATCCCACAATTAATTAATTATACACACAATTAAATCCCCGGTCTCAAATTATTTAAATTTTGGCGATTAATAAAATCCTCTTATACCAATGTCATAATTCTTGTAATATAATACTTGTCTATAATCTCTTCGGGGATACACAATTATTATTAATCCCCGTCGCCACACTTATTAAATCCAAAACTATTTCGGGATCATGTTCTTTTACATACTAATTTCCTTATTAGCATACGTGAGTGCAACATAAACTTCCCGGAGTCCGGTCTACTTGCCCATGTTTATGCATTCAACCGTTACCCGAAAGTACGGGGTGTTACACTTCTCTTTGTTAAAAAGGAAGAACGACTTCGAATGGACACCGGAGTGCCAACAAGCTTTGAGGGGTTTGAAGAAGTACTTGTCTAGCATATCGTTGCTGCTCAAACTGAAGGCAGATGATCAGTTGTTCTTGTATCTAGCAGTGTCTGAAGTAGCCATAAGTGTATTTTTGGTTTGAGAAGTGAAATGTACACAATTTCCTATTTATTATGTGAGTAGAATATTAGCTAGTGCATAGACTAGGTATCCTCATTTAGAAAAATTAGCATTAGCATTAATAACGACTGCTAGGAAATTGAGACCATACTTTCAATGTCATCCTATATGTATAGTAACAACTTATCCGCTAAAAAATGTAATGCATAAATTGGAATTGTCCTGAAGGTTAGCCAAATGGGCAGTAGAAATTAGTGGATATGACATAAAATATAAGCCAAGAACAGCTATAAAGTCTCAGGTTTTAGCAGACTTCGTAGCAGATTTTACACTCGGAATAATTTATGAAGTATAAAGAGAACTGATAATAACATCGGGAGCAACCTCAGGGGTCTAGACCTTGTACCCCGACGGAGCCTCGAACGTGAAATGGTCTAGACTCGGGGTAGTGCTTAAGACACCCGCGGGAGATGTTAAATAAGAACTATGAAATTAACTAACAATGAAACCTAATATGAGGCTATGATTACAGGTCTAGAGTTGGCACAAATTTTGGAAATAGAAGTCATCAAAGCAAAATGTGACTCACTTTTGAATGTTAATTAAGTGAACGGTGTGTTCGAAGTGAATGAAGAAAGGATGCAAAAGTACTTAGAGAAAATTCAAGTAATATTGCATCAGTTTAAAGAATGGACCATGAAACACGTATCTCGAGAACAAAACAATAAGGCCGATGCCTTGGCAAATTTGGGGTCATCCGTGGAAGCTGAGGAGTTTAATTCAGGAACAGTTGTGCAACTGCTAAACTCCGCGATTGATGGTGGCAATGCTGAAGTGAATACGACATGCATGGCTTGGGATTGACGCAATAAGTATATTGACTACCTTCGGGATGGGAAATTGCCTACGAATCCGAAGGAGTCAAGGGCACTTCGTACTAAGGCAGCTAGATTTAGCTTGGTAGATGGACAATTGTACCGAATGTCCTTTTATGGTCCTTTAGCAAGGTGCTTACAACCAGGGGAAACTGATTATGTGATGCACGAGGTTCACGAGGGGACTTATGGAAATTATTTAGGAGTAGAATTGTTGGTCCAAAAACTGATTAGGATCAGGTACTATTGGTCTCAGATGGAGGAAGACACAAAGAACTTCGTCCGAGATGAATGCCAAAGGTACGTACCGATGATTTACCAACCGGAAGAATTAATGCATCCAATTTTGTCACCATGGCATTCATAAAACGGGGGATGGATATTATGGGGCCACTTTCATAGGCACCCGAAAAGGTATATTTTATTTTGTTTATGACTGATTACTTTTCTAAATGGGTTGATGCGAAGGCTTTCAAGAAGGTTAGAGAGAAGGAAGTCATCAATTTTATTTGGGATCACACCGTTTACCGATTCGACATACCGACAGAGATTACTTACGACAACAGTCGTTAGTTCATTAGACAAAAAGTAAATGACTTTCTTGAGATATTGAAGATCAAGAAGATAATGTCGACCCCGTATCACTCGAGTGTAAATGGGCAAGCGGAGTGTTGTGGGCATATAGAATGATGCTAAAGGTCTAGCATTGGGGAGACATCGTTCTCTTTAGCTTATGGTGCAGAAGCACTAATTTCGGTAGAAGTTGGCAAACTGAGCTTAAGGTTCAGCCTTGCAACAAAAGAATCGAACAATGAAGCTATGGCCATCAAGCTTGATTTAATGGATGAACACCGTGAGTTAGCACTGCTACGGTCAATGGCTCAAAAGAAAAGGATAGAAAGATACTACAACCGAAGGACTAACCTTAGGCACTTTCAAGTAGGGGACTTGGTTATACGAAAAGTAACCCTCAATACCAAAAATCCCAATGAAGAGAAATTGGGCCTGAACTGGGAAGGTCCCTACAAAGTGTCAGGAATAACCGGTAAAGGCTCGTACCAGTTGGAAGCCGAAGATGGTCAAAAGTTATCAAACAATTGGAACATTGCACACTTGAAGCGGTATTACTGTTAAGGTATGTGATTGATTATTTTTTTGAACTTTATTTATGTCGATATTGCTAACTTTTGCAGGAACAAAGACAGAGTAATCATTCAGATACCAGAGAGTTAGAATTAGGTCTGAAAACACGTGTTGCACTCTTTTTCCCTTAGCATAGTTTTTATTCTGAAAAGGGTTTTTCGGTAAGATTTTTAATAAGGCAACAATGTAAAACGTGTTACTAAGTTGTTGAAGACTAGAGTTGATTATCGGAAAAACACTGGGGATTTCCGGTAATGAAGAATAAATAATATTTGAATTCTCATGCTTCAAATACAAATACTAGGGGACTGCTATACCATCGGTAAAGAAGTTCGGAATGAAGAAATTCGAAAAACATCAATGTTTTTTAAAGTTTTTTTTAGGATTAATGTAAGGGTTAAAATATTGAATAAATCTTGCCCAAATAGTGTTAATGTTACGACAAATCATGTAAAGTCAAAAAGATCGAATAAATCTTGCCAGTTGTTTGACCGAAGCAAAGTTTGAATGAAATTACACTTTATCATAAATTTGCCTCGAAAACTTATCTACATATGCTTGTCTCCGGACAATTTATAAAATCATTAGGATTATGAGCTAGCAAATTTGTTATGTCCTCAACTAGGGTCTGTCTTCATAAAAGCATCCGAAGTAAACATAAGTAATGTTCTAAACGCATGCTTCTAAGGCACCGGGTCAAATGAATTTAGCATATTCTTAAAGACAATTGAATTGTCTGAAAGTTGGAATAAACGAAGCTAAGTTGGGATGATCATTTACCCTTTATTGAGTTTGCGTACAATAACAGCTATCATGCTAGCATTAAAATGGCTCCATACGAGGCGTTATATGGACGAAGATGTAGATCTTCTATCGGATGGTTCGAGGTAGGCGAATGTTCTAAAAGCATGCTTCTAAGGCACCGAGTAAAATGAATTTAGCCTATTCTTAAAGACAATTTAATTGTCTGAAAGTTGGAATAAATAAAGCTAAGTTGGGATGATCATTTACCCCTTATTGAGTTTGCGTACAATAACAACTATCATGCTAGCATTAAAATGGCTCCATACGAGGTGTTATGTGGATGGAAATGTAGATCTTCTATCGGATGGTTCGAGGTAGGCGAATCAGAGTTATTTAGGCCTGACTTAGTACACCAAGCCATTGAGAAGGTGAAGCTTATCCAAGAATGACTGTTAACCGCTCAGAGTCATCAGAAGTCGTATTTAGATGTGCGACAACGAGACATAAAGTTTCAGGTAGATGATTGGGTCTTTTTGAAGATTTTGCCTATGAAGGGAGTAATGAGATTTGGGAAAAAGGGAAAGATCAGCCCAGTATATCGGGCCATATCTCATAATTCGACGAATAGGTCAAGTAGCTTACGAATTGGACTTGCCTTCGGAGTTAGAGTTTATTCATCCAATTTTTCATATTTCTATGTTGAGAGCATGTATTGGAGATCCTTCCCGAGTTGTACCGATTGACGATGTGAATATTACAGAGAAATTATCATATGAAGAGGTTCCTGTTGCTATCTTAGATCGACAAGTCCATAAGTTGAGGACTAAAGAAGTAGCCTCCGTGAAAGTTTTTTGGCTGAATAAGAACGTAGAAGAAATAACATGGGAGGAAGAAGAGGAGATGATGCACAAATATCCATACTTATTCCAGACCAACGCGGAGGTTCCAAGAGAAGCATAATGTGAGTTCTAATTCCTAATATTATAATTAATGTTTGTGGACCATGTGAGGTCTGATGTAATGATGTATGTTACATTATATAGCCTGTGAAAAAAGAGTTGTATTTTCTAGCTACGTGACAAGGATTAGCTATGTCACCCCAACATTCGAGGACAAATGTTTCTAAGGGGGAAATGACGTAACACCCCGTACTTTCGGGCGATGGTTTGAGCATCTAGACGTATTCAAGTAGACCCGAGCTTTGGGGAATTTATGTCATATTCACGTACGCAAATACAACGCTTAGTAGATAAACGAATATGGTCCCGAAATAATTTAGGACTTAATAAGTGAGTCGGCGATGATTGGAAAAATATTTTGTATGGGTCAAAAGAGGCTATAGACTAGGACTATATCGCAGGATCATGATAATAAGGATATGAAGTGTGTTAATTATGATTAATATTTAAGAAAATTGAGGACAAGAAATTAATCATGAAGTGTAGTGGAAGACAAAATGATTTTTCTTTGATAACAATGTTAGATGACAAGTGTTATGCTTGTCATGGCCACATGGGACCATGTCAAGGAAGCAAAAAATGACTCGTTCTAGGCGTACTCCAGTTAGCTCTTCTCTTACAGAGCCTTGTCTGTTCGATTGCTTTCCTAGTCTTCTTCCCGCTTCATTAGATAAAGCGTCTTCATTAATAGATAGAGCCGTATAATGCAATCGCATTTTCTGGTTCAATTGTTGTTTTTCTTTATGTATTTCTGATTTATCCACTAGGTCAGTCTGCTTGGTTTGATCTTCAGTTTATGCAAAGTTCCACTTCTTCGTTCCCTTCCATTAGTAGCTCTGCTACTCTTTCTTCAACTAGGTCGGACGTGCAAAGCGCTCCACCTGAGTTAACTCTGTTATTTCAGGACATCTGCCAAAATAGCGCGGAGTTGCTTCGACTCAGAGGTAGGGAATTACCTCCGGAGTGGAACATAGCAATCGAAGTACCATTTGTACAAATAAGAATCCCCTTCGTTACATGATTTCTTCTTCAGACAGATAAATATAGGATCGATGGGGCAATTACTTAGAAGTACATTTTATTAAAGCCCTCCTTCCGACTTAGTTAGAAATACCAACTCTAAATAGCTTTAGCATTTCTTGAGTGGAGAAGGTATTTATAGCCATAATAGGATCTGGCGATGGAATTATTTTGGGGATAGGATTCGATTGATGTAAAATATTGTAATAAATGGACATGTGGTGTGGACCCCAAAATTCATATTTAACTAGACCCTTGATTTTTGCTTCTCAAAGAAGAATGTTATATGCAGCAACTAACGTATATGCATATATAACTACTATATATGCAGCAACATAGTCAATTTAGTTAGAGAAGCAACGTTCTTTGTTTTATTTTTAGTAAGGATCAACAACGTTGCTCGGTGTTTCTTGGTAAGCAACAACATTTTTGTATTCCATTTTAGTGGATCGGAGAATTACTCCGTAGTGAAGTAAAGTGAAGCTAAGGTTGAGGCGCTAGACGAGCTGCGTAAATTGTGTTGTAGGCGACTCGACATGGGTATGTTAAGGCAAATCATTTCTTTCTTTTGGCATGTTCCATGTAACGAAACGTAAACGTAATATTGTCCATAAATGATTCTACTCTTAGTAGTTAAGGATGTTCCTTTTATTTATTCTTATGTTAAAAGCATGTCTAAATATGTTCCCAAATCCTTATTGAGGTATATGTGAAAGATGTTAATATTTCCAATGTTAGCCGAAGGTACACAAATATTATGTCACTCAGATAAATTCAAAATGTTTTATTGTCATTCATGCATATTTATCATGTATTACCATGGACCATATATTGGGATGGGAAAGGGATACAACGTTATATACGCAACCACATGATCAGCTGGTATATGATGATGATTATGCCCACAGAGGCTAAAGGGAGACGGCGTTATATACACATAAATATATATATACCGCATTGTGCATGACATTTAGGCATATTATGGCCCTCAGAGGCATTCACTACTAGTCTGCTGTTTCAATTGGCTGTTTCTGTCTCAGTTTATTTTTATATTCCTGTTATGCTATTTTTCATGCTTGACATACTCGGTACATCAGTCGTACTAACATCCCTTTTGTCAGGGGATGTTGTGTTTTCATGCCCTCAGGTTCACGTAGGCAAGGCGACGATCCGCATTAGTAGGTTGCTGACTCAGCGGATATTGGAGCATTCCTCTTATTTCGGAGTGTCGGTCTAATCTCGGTACGGTATTTTTGCATGTATATATGGGTATGACGGGGCCCTGTCCCGACCTTATGATGTCATGTACTCTTTTAGAGTCTTGTGTATAGCAGTCAGGTGTGGCCTTGTCGGCCTTGGTATGTATATATGCATGGGTTGGGTCCTTCAGTTGGTAAAAATTTATATAGCTTATTTCCAGTATATCATCTCTATGTGTAAGCAGGGTACCTGGTGACGGCCCTTGGGGCCCATGATTAATTATGGGTAGATGTAAGTATATGATTAGTGGTACCCGGCAGGTGACGTCCGGGTGCCCTTCGTGACCTTCCGGTTTGGGTCGTGACACATTGGGCCCCTCGTTTGGGTTTGTAGATATGGGCTTTGTAAATGGTATCTCAATATTGGATTCATCCCGTCGTCCAAAAAATCATATGAAGGTGGGGAAAATGTGTGAGAGGTAGCAAATGGGAACGTATACTTATCAAACACAACGTGACGAGAGATGATTATTTTCCCATTAGACATAGCATAACACTTATAACCCCTATGATTTTGTGGGTATCCTAAAAATACACTCGGAGTGGAACGGGCTTGAAGTTTGTTTATTGTTGTTGATGGAAACAATGGGTAGCCCAAACATCCGAAAACCCGCAAATATGTGTAGGACGGAATACGATGGTATAACATTTGGGTGGGTGATATGTTTGAGAGTAGCTTGCTAGGAAGAATGCTTAAAAGATATGTGGCCATTTGAAGGGCATGATGCCAAAAAGATGGTGGCATGGACGAATGAGCAAGAAGTGTGCGCATTAAATTATTGATTATGCGGATTTTTCTTTCGTCTTTTCCATTTTGAGAAGAAGTACGTGGACATGAGAGACGTAATGACATACCATTTTTGTGACAAAAATCTTTAAATTGGTCATTAACAAATTCCCTCCCATTGTCACATTGAAAACATTTAATGGACTTCTCAATTTGGGTTTGGATGAAGACACTAAATTGTTTAAAAATAGTGGGAACTTATGATTTTTGTTCAATTGAAAATGTCCACAAAAAAATAGTGAAATCATCCAAAATAAGCATATAGTACTTATGACCTGCCGAACTCAAAATCGGGGATGTCCACAAATCAGTATGAAATATATCAAACGACATAATGGTAGTTGACGAACATAAAGAAAAAGGAAATTTAACATGCTTTCCGAAAATGCAAGACTGACAAACATGGGAGTCCAAACACTGTTTACAATCAATCAATTTATTTTTCTACAAGAATTGAACATCGATGCTCCCGGGTGTTCCAAACGGTTATGCCATAACATAGGAGAAAGAGCAACAAAAGTCGATGGAGTGGTGACTTGGTTGTTGGTAGTGGCGGTGATGTGATACAAATCCTCTGTGCTATTACACCTCATTATTGGCATCACCTTTTGAAAATTCTTCACAGAAAATCCAAACGGATCAAAATTAACTGAAATATTGTTGTCAGTAGTGAATTGACGTACAATTATCAAAATTTTAATGAGTTTGGGGGAATGGAGGACATTATTCAATTACAAAGGTGGGTGAGGGTGGGGGGGGAGGTTTAATTTGCCAATACCACGAATTGAAATTTCCTGCCCACTGTCAACGAGAATATTTTTATTACTGTTCATAGTAAAATAAAACGAGAGATTACCTTGAGATGCCGTCATGTGTGAGGTTGCCCCGGTGTCCATGTACCATGAGTCATCGGGAATATTGATACTCATGTTGTTCAGGGATTTCTCAATGTCCATTGGAGCATAACTCGGCGATGATGGTGCATGTGCTGAAAATGCTTGGCTTCCTGTTTGAAATATTAGGCCGAGCCCACTAATTTGTTGGGTATGGGCAGTGTGGGGCCTACTGCTGTGGGTTCCAGGCGCACATCGGGATATGACCCCACTACCCGTTGCTGAAAAAATGTTGCGGTTGCCAGTGGGTTTGACCCCTGTTGCTGCCCTCGACCTCGACCTCCGCCGGAGATGTTTCCGCGGCCCGACCCCTCTCTCTTCCACCATTATTTTTTCCTTTGTTGTTGTTGCCATTTGTGTTACACCTCGTAAGATTAAGACGATAATTAAAAACGTCATTAAGGAAGTAAGATTCGGATATTGAATATAAGGAATGCTTACATATGTTAATACGGAAAATTAGTGTATAAATGGATGTTATCCCGGAATAGTTTTTCTTTAGTGCTATACATGTGACGACGAGAATTAATCCTAGTAGTTGAATTTATTCCAATGGAGTTATGGAATAGTATTGTATTAAAATTGTGACATTGAGGATACGAGGCTTTATGAAATTCTCGGGAATTAAAAGAAGTGGGTTTAAGATTTATTAATTGAAGAACTTGGGGGGCCAAAGGGTAATAAGAAATTTCAGATTTTTTTTATAACCTACACTCTTCATCTTCATCTTCATTCCAACTTAACAAAAAAAAAAACTCTCATTCTCTCCTCCAAAGCTCAGCCAAAAAATACCCAATCCCATACCCAATTTAAGATTTTTATCTCCTCTTATTAGACTACATTTTCACCAAAAATAGGAAGCCAAACAACACCAAAAACAGTGTCAAAACAGCCACTGCTGGGCCGAGATTATGCCCAGAAATTTCAAATTTTTGGGATGAATTTTTGGAAGAAAAATGTGTAGGGATGATGGCTTAACATTGTAGAACACTTGCATGTCAATTGGAGTTGAAGAAGTGAACAAAAAAAGGGAAAAAATTACAAAACAGTTGGTGATTTCGGACAAGCAGTGGGCAGAAAATTGTGGACTATTTTGGACGAAATTTGAGGTATAAAATTCTTCTTTCTATGATATAATTGGAATGCATGTTGTTAGAATTAAAGTAATGAATTTGTGTTAAGGAAAATTGGAATTTAAGCAATGCATGTGACAATTTTGGGCTAGTTGCCAATTTGGGACAGATTTTTGGTGTTGTTGGATTCGTTGGTTATTATTGTTATTATTATCACTAATTACATGATGAAATTGAAAGGAAACATTGAGATTTAGTTGGAATTAGTTATATGGAAGTATTGAAATACGAAATTGGATTTTAGGAATTAAGATAAGAGTTATGGAATTATGACATGTTGTGGCCAAGAACTTGCGTGAAATTGTTGGACATGTTGTGATGTATATGGACTGTTTTAGGGACTGTTTTGTGGTGTTATAATGCTAAAAATTTAGTCACCATTATACATGTTTAAGTGTGGTAATTTCTAATGTAAGTCCTAAAGGAATAAGGGTGTAGAAAGGTGTAGAAAGGTGTAGAAAGGCTTCACATTCTACCCTCGTTGTTGTTGGAATATGGACTATTTTGTGGGCTGTTTTTAATGTGTATTAAGAGGCTAAATTTACATGAGAAGTGGGTGTGTAAAATTCCTTTATTGTTGTTCTGGTTGTGCCCTTAATTGGTGCTTGGTTATTGATGTTATTAGCCTCGTTTGGAAGTTGTGGAAACATGTATAAACGGGGGAAGTGCTGCCCTAATTTTTATAGAATAAGAAGTCGTTATTCGATATAAAGTATGCTAGTGATCATAGAATTGACGAACGTATTACCATTATTATAGGTTGAAGTTCTAAATCGAGACGTACTCTAATATTGAGTTGATTAGTTCGTCTAAGAGGTATGTGAACTATTCCTTCTTTCTTTGGCATGATTTTTATTTAATGAAAGTATGGCGGACGTACATGATTCTCATACAGTTTAATTCCTAAAGATGTTAGTTATGAGAAGTGCCTATGATTTTTCAGTAAAGAGTTTATTATGACATTATTATAATGATTTTATTGAGAGTCAAATGAAAATTTTGACTGCATATGGTTACTCATGAAATCTACTCGTGCTAAGTGTTATTACTTCACTTTACCGAGTCCCGGGCCGGGTTACGTTCGTGCACAGCCTTGCATTTTTCACCGAGACCCTCACCAGAGGGCCGGGTTATGTAGGATGGATCCATAGATGAGATATGACTTTACCGAGTCCCAGCATGGGCCGGGTTACGATATGACTTCACCGAGTCCCAGTATGGGCTGGGTTATGATATGATTCCACCGAGTCCTGCACTAGTGGGCCGGGTTAAGTTATATATATATATATATATATATATATATATGGACATGCACTCATGTTTTCTTGATTTGACTCTCATTTTTATAAGGCAACTGACTTTTATTGTTATGGCACAGTTGGATTTGAATCCTGATTTTTATACTAATCTCTTGTTATCCATTGGCTACTTATGATCTCATTTGCAGTATTTCATGTTTACATACTCAGTACATTATTTCGTACTGACCCCTTTCCTCGGGGGGCTGCGTTCATGCCCGCAGGTACATGTGCTCAGTTTGGTGATCCTCCGGTTTAGGTACCTGCACAGCTGTTTGGAAAGCTCTTTGATCCAGAGCATTACAATTTTTGTACGGAACCCTATATTTTTGATTTATGTATATTTAGGGGCACGACGGAGTCCTGTCCCGTCATATGTCGTTATCCTTCTTGTAGAGGTCTGTAGACAGTTGTGGGTTGCACTGGTGTAAGGGTCAGAAATCGGTTTCGGTCAGCCATATTATTGTACTCTATGTTGGGGGTGTTCTCGTGTATATGTGATATTATCTGTTTGCAGCCTTGTCGGCTTGCCTGTTATATTGTGTTATCTAGTTGTGACTCCTCAGAAGGCAGGTACATTCGGGGGTAAATGCAGCCTTGTCGGCTTGCCTACCCTGGCATATGTTGTTATTGCAGCGTTATGCTGTGCCGGATTTCAGACTCATTAAGTGTTAGTTGGATTATGTGTGACAGGTTAGTATAGTGACGTCATTAGGGCGGTTAGTCGCGGCCCGTCGGGTCGGGTCGTGACAAAAGTGGTATCAGAGCAGTTAGTCCTCGGAATGTCTACAGACCGTGTCTAGTAGAGTCTTGCGTATGGGTATGTTGTGCGCCATACTTATATGCTAGAGGCTGTAGGGCATTTAGGATTGGTTTCTATTCTTTCATCTCTTAGATCGTGCAATAGAGCTATGTTAGTAGGATAATCCCTTTCTGACAACTTATTATGTTTACATCTATGCCTCCGAAGAAGGCGACAGTGGCCCAGAAGGGCCGGTCTACAGCGGGGGATACCAGCCGGATTCAGAGAGTTACTAGGTCCCGTACCCAGTCTATGCCGCAGATTGTGCCCCAGTCGATGAGCTCTGCTTCGTTGCCACCACTAGAGGCTCCATTTTAGGGTGCAACATCACCAGTATCCGAGGCCCCAGCACCTGAGCCTCCAGTTCTTCAGTCAGGGGCAGAGGATAGGGCCATGAGAGATGCAGTTCAGCTGCTGACTAGATTGGTGGCAGGGCAGAACCGCAGACAGGGACCAGGAGTCGACCCTAGGTCTGACAGTTTGAGGGTTCGTGATTTCTTGAGTTGTAACCCTCTAGAGTTTTTCGGGTCTCAGCCCGAAGAGGACCCGCAGGAGTTTATTCGGTAGATGCAGCGTACCTTGAGAGTAATCAGGGCTTCAGAGACTGAGTCTGTAGAGTTGGCTTCGTATAGGATGTGGGATATTGCTACAAACTAGTATGAGTCTTGGGAGTTGTCCAGGGGAGAGGATGTTCCTCCAGCTACATGGGATGAGTTTACAGAGGCCTTCCTTGGTCACTTCTTGCCTCCAGAGATGAGGAGAGCTAGAGTGGACAAATTCTTACAGTTGAGGCAGACTGGCAGGACCATTCGTGAGTATAGAATGGAGTTTGATTCTTTGGCCAGATACGCACCCACTATTGTAGCAGATATGGCAGACAGGGTGCATCGCTTTGTGATGGGGCTGGACCATTATCTGATCGATGGTTGTATGGCGGTAGCTCTTCAGCCAGGTATGGATATTGCTCGTGTCCAAGCATACGCACAAGGGGTTGAGGACCGACATAGAGGGCGACAGCCAGACAGAGGTCATGACAGGGACCAGTATAAGAGGGCTAGGTCGGCAGCTTATTCCTGTGAGTCTCGAGGCGACGCCCCAGCGGCGGGTCGGATATTCATCTCGGCCCGGCCTGAGTGCTCCTCTACAGTCTACGGGCAGGAGGTTCGACCGCCCTGGGTATTCAGGAGCCGGACCGAGCTCTAGGGCTTTGGGTTCTCAGAGGAACAGAGGCTCTAGTCAGTTGAGGCCACCTTATCCTCGGTGCTCTCAGTGTGGTAAGTTTCATATTGGGGAATACTGTTCGACCATAGGTGCTTGCTTCTCTTGCGGCCGTCAGGGCCATATGATGAGAGAGTGTCCCAACATGGGTGGTTCAGGTGGGATGGCTCGGCCTACGGGGTCGGGTGCTGGTTCGTCGTCATCTATAGCTATACGCCCTACCGGGTGGGGTATTCAGACGCCAGCAGGCCGTGGTAGAGGTCGTGGCAGAGTTTCTAGTTCCGGCGGTCCTTTGAACCGCATATATGCTTTGGTTAGTAGACGTGATCAGGAGGCGTCACCAGATGTTGTTACAGGTATACTATCGGTCTTTTTCTGTAATGTATATGCTTTGATAGATCCAGGTTCCACCTTGTCCTACATATCCCCTCTTGTTACTAATAGAATAGGGATAGAATCTGAGCCGATAGAACCATTCGAGGTAGCTACACCGGTAGGAGATTCGGTTATAGCTAAGCGTGTGTATAAAAATTGTTCGGTGGTGATATATAGCCGTCATACCTTGGCAGTTTTGATAGAGTTGGATATGGCCGACTTTGATGTCAATATGGGCATGGATTGGTTGGCTTCTTGTTTTACCAACGTTGATTGTAGAGAGAAGTTGATTCGATTTCAGTTCCCAGGCGAGCCAGTTATAGAATGGAAAGGAAATGCAGCATCGCCGAGGGGTAAGTTTATTTCATACCTCAAGGCAAGGAAGATGGTCAGAAAGGGTTGTATCTATCATTTGGTTCGGGTGCATGATACAGAAGCGGAGGTACTGGCTCTTTAGTCAGTTCCGGTAGTTAGTGAGTTTCCGGATGTATTGCCAGATAATCTTCCATGTCTCCCTCCAGAGCGAGAGATAGATTTCAGTTTAGATGTATTGCCAGGTACCCAACCTATATCCATTCCTCCTTATAGAATGACACCTGCAGAGCTGAAGGAGTTGAAGGAGCAGCTGAGGGACTTGTTGGAGAAAGGCTTTATTAGGCCAAGTACATCTCCATGGGGAGCACCAGTGTTATTTGTGAGGAAGAAAGATGGATCGCTGCGGATGTGTATGGATTATAGGTAGCTGAACAAGGTAACCATCAAGAATAGGTACCCCCTTCCCAGGATTGATGATTTATTTGACCAGTTGCAGGGTGCTAAGTGCTTCTCGAAGATAGACTTGTGGTCAGGTTATCATCAGGTGCGGGTAAGGGAGGCAGATATTCCAAAGACAACATTCAGAACCCGATATGGACATTATGAGTTTAGGGTGATGTCTTTTGGACTGACTAATGCTCCAGCAGTGTTTAAGGATTTGATGAACCGGGTATTCAGGTCGTTCTTAGACATGTTTGTCATTGTATTCATTGATGATATCCTGGTTTATTCCCGTTCAGATCAGGAGCATGCAGACCATTTGAGGACGGTACTTAGGGTCCTCCAGCACCAACAGTTGTATGCCAAGTTTTCCAAGTGTGAGTTCTGGTTGACTTCGGTGTCATTTTTGAGGCATATTATCGGGGCTGATGGTATTCGGGTGGATACACAGAAGATTGAGGCGGTGAAGACTTGACCCAGACCTACGACACCTACTGAGGTACGCAGTTTTCTGGGGCTAGCAGAGTTTTACAGAAGGTTTGTGGAGTAGTTTGCCTTGATCTCAGCTCCTTTGACTAGGCTAACTCAGAAGGCAGCTAAGTTTCAGTGGACGGATGCTTTTGAGCATAGTTTCCAGTTGTTGAAGGACAAGTTGACAACGGCTCCAGTTCTGACTCTTCCTGAGGGACCGGATGGTTATGTCATTTATTGTGATGCTTCAAGCATTGGGCTAGGTTGTGTGTTGATGCAGCATGACAAAGTTAAAGCTTATGCCTCCCGACAGCTCAGAAAGCATGAGAAGAATTATCCCACTCATGATTTGGAGCTAGCAACGGTGATTCATGCCTTGAAGATTTGGAGACATTATTTATATGGGATTCATGTTGATATTTATACGGATCACAAGAGTCTCCAATATATCTTTAAGCAGAAGGAGTTGAACCTACGGCAGAGGCGGTGGTTATAGTTGCTAAAGGACTATGATGTTGATATCTTGTACCACCCGGGAAAAGCCAATGTTGTGGCAGACGCTCTTAGCCGTAGATCCATGGGTAGCTTGACGGATGTGCAGCCAAACAGAAGGAAGATGGTTCGTGAGATACATAGGCTAGCGAGTCTTGGAATCCGGTTGGCGGATTCGGGAGATAGCGGGGTTCTTATTCGGGATGTTGCTGAGTCCTCTATCGTGGAAGAGGGAAAGAAACGTCAGTATGAGGATCCTGTTCTAGCCCGGTATAGAGATACAGATCTCCGAAAGGGAAAGACTTTATTTGAGGTTACACCTGATGATGTGCTAAGGTATGAGGGCAGATTATGTGTACCTGATGTTGCAGGGCTACGACATCAGGTTATGGGAGAGGCACACAATGCCCGTTATTCCATTCATCCAGGGTCGACGAAGATGTACCATGACCTTAGATGCTTGTATTGGTGGGATGGCATGAAAAGAGATATAGCAGAATTTGTTGCCAAGTGCCCGAATTGTCAGCAGGTTAAGGTTGAGCATCAGAAGCCTGGTGGATTATTACAGGAGATTGAGATCCCGACTTGGAAGTGGGAAGTGATCAATATGGACTTCATTACAGGCTTACCTCGCACTCAGCGGAAGTGTGATTCCATATGGGTTATCGTGGATAGGCTGACGAAATCATCCCATTTTCTTCCAGTGAGGACTACTTACTCGGCTGAGGACTATGCTAGGCTGTACATTAGGGAGATAGTGAGACTGCACGGAGTTCCCACATCTATTATATCAGACCGAGGAGCTCAGTTTACAGCTAACTTCTGGAGATCATTCCAGAAGGAATTGGGGACACAAGTGAGTCTCATCACAACATTTCATTCTCAGACGGATGGGCAGGCAGAGCATACTATCCAGACATTAGAGGATATGCTGAGAGCCTGTATTATTGACTTCAGAGGTAGTTGGGATGATCATTTACCACTTATTGAGTTTGCCTATAACAATAACTACCATTCTAGCATCCAGATGGCACCATACGAGGCCTTATACGGGAGAAAGTGTAGGTCACCTATTGGTTGGTTTGATGTAGGTGAGACTAAGTTGATCGGCCCAGACATGGTTCATCAAGCTGTTGATAAGGTGAAGCTCATTCAGGAGAGATTATTAGCAGCACAGAGTCGACAGAAGTCATATGCTGATAATCGACGTCGACACTTAGAGTTTCAGGTTGATGATTGGGTGTTCCTAAAGGTGTCACCCATGAAGGGTGTGATGAGGTTTGGCAAGAAAGGAAAGCTTAACCCAAGGTACATCGGGCCTTACCAGATTAATAAGAGGATTAGTATATTAATAAGAGGATTAGTATATAAAAGGGCGTGATCCCGAAATAATTTTGGGATTTAGTAAGTGTGACGACGGAGTTTAAATAATTGTGTATCCCGGAGAGAGTATAGACTGGTATTTTATTACGGGAAGTATGATATTGACATATGAGGATTTTAGTAATCGTCGGGATTTAAATAATTGGAGACCGGAAGTTTAATTGTGTGTATAATTAATTAATTGTGGGATTAATTAATTAGGAAGGGGACAATTTATAGTGGGAGTTGGTAAGAGGGAGTTTTATAAACGATTTGGGGGGACCAGCCCCAAACCGATCGCCGATACCAGCCCATAAGCCATTCTTTCTCCATTTTTACCCATTTCTTCAATTCCATCTCTTCCACCATCAATCCTTCAATGTGCTCTCTTCATCTCTACCAAACTCCTTCACCAAATACATTTCTAGCAGCATGAGCAAGCCTCGGTCGATGGGTTTTCTGAGATTTCGACCAAAATTGGGGATTTTCGGGAGCTTTCTTATAACCAGCGAAGGGGGAAATTCTTGGTATTCTGGGTTAAAATTCCAGTAGAACCGAACCATTAGCAAGCTTAGAAACTCAGGAGCTTTACAAGAAACCTTGAATACAACCGGATTATGGCGCGAATCGATTTGGGGGTCAGTTTCTGGTTGTCGGAAGTTGTGTCGAGCAAAAGGGTTTCCCAACGATTCTCGTCGATGTGTTTAATGAGGTAACCTTCCTTGTTCTTAATAGTATGTACAATTTTCTGAAGTC
Source organism: Anisodus tanguticus (assembly GCA_034509755.1). Lineage (NCBI taxonomy): Eukaryota > Viridiplantae > Streptophyta > Magnoliopsida > Solanales > Solanaceae > Anisodus > Anisodus tanguticus. The sequence continues at coordinate 21,140,627 of CM067551.1, forward strand.
ATTTCTTGCTATTAGTTCTAAAGACGATTGTCGAAAATGCGAATTTGGGTTGGGTGTTGTCGGAATTTGTCGTTGCGAGAGTTCTTTGGGTTTGCATATGAAATTGTGGTACTGTTTCGGAGATTTTAGTAGTATAAGAAGGAGGATTAAGAGAGTTGGATGTTTCACTACTTACATAGATTTCGATATAGAAGGAATATAGGTTCTACGCGGTTAAGGTGTTCGTTAGAATATCCCTAAGAATCTGTTTTTAATATGTTGTGTCGATTATGATTTAAATCATCCGTATGATGTAGATAAGCATTCATAGGGGCTACAAGGACTCGCGGAACTTAGATAAATTGGACAACAAGGTTGAAGTTCTAAAACGAGGCGTACGCTAATATTGAGTCGATTAATTCGTCTAAGAGGTATGTGAAACCCTTACTTCTTTCTTTTGGCATGCTTTAATGAAAGTACGGCGGACGTACTTAATTCTTATATAGTTTAATTCCTAAAGAGGATTGTTATGAGAAGTGCCTATGATTCTTCAGCAAGAGTTTATTATGATATTATTGTAATGATTGTATGGAGAGTCAAATGATGATTTTTACTTGCATGGAACTCATGATATCTACTCGTGCTAAGTGTTACTACTTCACCTCACCGAGTCCCGGGCCGGGTTACGATTCGTGCACAACCTTGCATTGTTCACCGAGACCCTCACTAGAGGTCCGGGTTACGTAGGATGGATCCATAGATGAGATATGACTTTACCGAGTCCCAGGATGGGCCGGGTTATGATATGATTCCACCGAGTCCCGCATTAGTGGGCCGGGTTACGTTACAGGTATATATATGTATATGGACAGGCATACATGTTTTCCTGACTTGACTCTCATGTTTATAAGGCACAACTGACTTTTATGGTTTATGGCACAGTTGGATTTGGATCCTGATTTTTATACTGATCTCATGTTTCTGTTGGCTACTTATGATTTATTTTACGACTTCATGTTTTACATACTCGGTACATCATTTCGTGCGACCCCCTTTCCTCGGGGGGGCGCGTTTCATGCCCGCAGTACATGTTTTCGGTTTGGTGAACCTCGGGCCTAGGTTCCTACTCGGCGAGTTGGAAAGCTCCTTTGATCCGAGTTTTGTCATGTTGGTACCGAATCTCTTTAGAGCTTCTGTTTGTATTTAGGGGCACGACGGGGCCCTGTCCCGTCATATGTCGTTCTTCTTCTTATAGAGGTCTATAGACAGTGGTGGGTTGTACGTATGTAAGGGTTATGACTCTGTTTGGGTCAGTCATGTTATTGTATTCTGTGCTGGGGTGTTCCTATGTTTATACGTTACTATCTGGTGGCAGCCTTGTCGGCTTGCTTGTTATATTATATTGGCTAATTGTGACTCCTCAAGAGACAGGTACAATCTTGGGTAAAGGTAGCCTTGTCGGCTTGCCTACCATGGCATATGTTGTTATTACAGCGTTGTGCTGCCGGATTTCCGACTCATTAAGGGTTAGTTGGATTATGTGTGACAGGTTAGTATAATGACGTCATTAGGGCGGTTAGTCGCGGCCCGTCGGGTTGGGTCGTGACAAAAGTGGTATCAGAGCAGTTAGTCCTCAGAACGTCTACAGACCGTGTCTAGTAGAGTCTTGCGTATGGGTATTTGTGCACCATACTTATACGCAGGAGGCTGCCGGACATTTAGGATTGGTTTCTATTCCTCTTACTCTAAGATCGTGCGATAGAGCTATGTTATTAGGTTATTCCCTCTCTAACGTATTAATGTGTTACAGCTATGCCTCCAAAGAAAGCGACAGCCGCGAGAAGGGCAATACGAATTCGAGGTTATGAGAAACTATCTTACTCGTATACAGGAAGAAATAATGTAAGCTTGGGACACGGAATATTTGAGACTCTTAGAATATTAGATAATCGTTGAGACCTTAGATATACAAGGCCTTCTTGAGTAAAATATTTTATGTTTGATCTGGGTTATAGTACATGGTATATGTGAAGTCTATTAGTTGTGATGACTCTTTGGTATGCTTATGGTTATATGAAAAGGAATATGAGATATGCCAAAAACTGGAATCGCTACTGTTGTACATATAAGGTTTGTTGTCTCTGAAGCAAGTTGTCTGGATAAGTCCTTGAAATTAGTTCAGCAGGTAGTTGATAGTCGTTAACGGGTTGTCCTACTTGTGGATGGGGCTTAGGAGTAGATGGTCCTCTATATGTTGTAATATTACCCTGTTTAAGTTGATGTGTTCCGGCTTTTCTTATGAGTTATGCTATCCATGTTATGTATAAATGTATTCTGTCTTGGTCATACTTCTTTCGGAACAGGGTGGTCTGTTAATGTCCCTGTACAGTATGTGGGTTGAGTATAAATCACTTGTGTTAGGACCTATCTTTGCCAATTTTGCTCAGTGGGACTACCCCTAAACAGTTAATTAGACTTGCCTAGATATCTTTTATGTTTGATTAAAATTTCCCCCGTAATTGTCTCTGTGTATCATAATGAAGAATGCAAAATGTTCTAATAACCCAAGCCTGCGTTTTGTCTCTTAAATAGGGAATAAATTCGTATGCTAAACATGTTGTCAATAGTTGCTTAAGGGAGTGGAAAATTGAGTACTTACATAATTCCAGGAATGACTTGCTACTGCAATAAACGGTTTGCTTATTTAGTTAACTATTAAACCGTGAATATATTATGCCAAGCATTATGTAATATATGTGAATACTGTGGCTATTTATGACTACTCTATTAATGTCTAGCAGGTTCAGTTGATGAAAACAATGTTAGAGTATTGTGTGACGATTATTTGTGTGTTAAGTGGTTGTCTTGTTAGGTTTAAGAGTTATTTGACCTTGTATGACCCGTTTAAATGATTGAAGGGCTTAATGCTTTTAGTTATTTAGTGATCTGCCTATAATAAGGGAACTAAGATGTAGCATAAGGATGTTGTTATAATTATGATAGGATCACCTAATGACTTTGAAATGGATGTGTGTTTTGTTTAAGTGCTGTCGTGATCTGAAGGATAGTTTAGGAGCCTATTTGGTGTATGTTTTGCTGGTTAAAGGGTCATATCTATCCTTGGCATGTCCCAATGAAAAATGAAAAATGAATATCTGAGTAGTTCCTCAACTATGTGCATTCCCTTGCTTCTATCGATTTGGTTAAGTTATTAAGTGAGTAGTGATGAGGTTAGCATGACATGGATTGGCAGGTTGGATTGAAGATAGGTTTAGCATGTATGGGTTATTTAAATTAATGTGATGACCGATATATTATTTTGGAAACTCTTTGGCTATCTGTAAGTCGTTTGGTCATATTATCTACCTAAAACAAGCGCCTCTAATTAAGAACAAGATTAGTTGTCCTATTTAGCAAAACTTGTCTTATATCGTCTGATATGATAATTTAAAACTAGAAGCGAATGACTTAAGTGTGTTGATATGGTTGAGGTTTTGTGATGTTAATTATGATGGGAATTGATAAAGGGTAGCCTATGTGATGATTGTGAATTATGAATATTACCTAGATTCCGAGCCTGCTTTACCGATTTGGGGGTATGTTAGAAGACATGACGAAGCATGCCTAAATAAATGGTTATATGTTTGGATTAATCAAAAAGGAATATGTGGATTTTGCATGTTGGTTGATAAGGTTGTTGTATAGTCCGGTGTAATTTTAGTTGAATCATGAAATGACTTTTAAACTATTGTATGCATAAGTTAAGCGATAATAACCTTGTTTGGATTGATTTTGGAGTGATTAGTGTTGTTAGATACAATTCCGAATTGATATGAATCTAACCTAAAGTTAGGAGTAACCTATGACTTATTGGTTATAGTAAAAAGACCGGTGTGTCTTCTATTACATTTTTCATATAAGTACAATAGTAACCTTGGTTGAGTATAAGCTTAGAGAATATGTCGGCTTACTGTTTTTGGTTTTTCCATGTGGTATCCAATAATTTGAAATGATGTAGCCTACATGTGGTCTCCAATGACATGTTTAGCTTCAATTATGACTACATGATGTCCTGACTGTGCTATTAATATCTTGTTACTTCTATGGATGCGTACTGTGAGATAAACTGGAGTTTTTTTTTAAACCAAAGGACTTATTTTAGTTTATTATTGGACTTTATGAGCTTAACACTAACCCAAGAGGTTGTGATATGTCCAAAGGGAAGTTTAATTCCTAATTTGTTTTCTTAGGTATGTACTTGTTGTATCTATGTTCTTGTAACTTGAACTTTATGTGGTCTGAATGTTGAAGTTATGTTATGAATGCCTAGAAAAGAGTATTTCTGCACCCATTCATGTATCCATGTTATCATTGCCAATGTGTAAACCAATCCACCTAGTTAAGTGCATGTATAAGTAGGAATAAAAGCTTAGAACCACTATGCTAGTTGACATGTGCTCCTAACAAGTTAAAATGATAAACTTAGGCTAATTTCGGCATGATGGCCTTTAAAGGGGTGATTCGGAAAAATTCCTCTGGACCACAGTAATTACTCGCTTATATGGATTTGTTGGTATGCAGCCTCTTAGGGTATTTGTTGTGGCCCTGGATATGGTGTGATCATAGGTTAGGTGCAGATATTGAAGCAAGATTAATCCGGCAAGTATTTGATGTCTATTAACTATGGTATAAAGGGTTGTTTGACTTAGTATTTGCATTTCAAGTTGCTTACTTTTTTCTGATGTTAGGCTTTACATAACCATGTCCATAGGTGAGTGGCACAACCAATCTAGACCTGAATTTGGTAAATGAATCTGTACTAATTAAGGTGCCGACTGTTTATGCTTGAAATAGAGGCTCAGCATGGTCAAGCCCCATTTCTGCATACCTAACCAGAGTAGGTTGCATTTAGTTACTTGTTTTCATGTTGCCTAAGGACCAACTGGTTTATGAAATATCTAGCATGTTTAGACTAGTCTTTTTACTGTTGATTAGCTGCTGTTTTGTTGCTGCTACTGCTGTCCTGTGGGCCTTTAATCATATATTATTGCCTCAATTGGCACAGATGTTGCTGCCCCTTTTTCAGTCTCAAAGGTCCTGTTTTCAAGCATGTTGTGCTCTCCTAGTTATCTACATTCCTTTTTAAGGCTTGTGTCTCTTAAAATACTGAATTCTGAATTATAGTTCTTTATGCGATTGAGGTGATAAATGATGTGTGTTTAAGGTGGAACTGTCATATTTTGAGATAATTTTAGACCTTGAGGATTTGCTATACCTTAGCCATTAACACTTTACTTTGGGTATGACTTATTGCAAAAATTTTGGGCCATTCTATTTTGATTACAAAATGCTGCATTCTTATCCAAGGTGCTGCAGTATATGTTCTGCAGTACATGATCTTGATGAGCTGATGTCCTTTCCTCAATGATAAGACAGATACTACACTATAGGAAGACATTGTGATGTGTTGTGTAAGGTATAGGCTTGAGTGAGGGTGTCTTTGGGTTCTTTGTGCCATGGGGTAAGTAGTGGGTCTGCATGGTGACCAAATTTTGCTTTGCATTCTACCTCCTTTGTGGTCGCTGTTTTGACCGTAAATTGAGCTCACTTTCTGCTTTGTATTTAGTTTCTTGTTTTGACCGTAAATTGAGCTCACTTTCTGTTGTATTTAGTTTATTTTTTTTGACCGTAAATTGAGCTCACTTTCTGCTATATCTAGTTTCTTGTTTTTGACCGTAAATTGAGCTCACTTTCTGCTGTATTTAGTCTTTGCTTTTTTTGTAAAATTGAGCTCACTTTCTGTTGTATTTAGCTTTGCTTTGTTTTGGCTGATAATTTGGCTGTTATTTGAGCTCATTTTCCTACTTGTTATTAGTCGCTTTGTCTTTGGTGGTGTTTGACCGTTATTTGAGCTCATTTTCTTTGTTATTTAGTCTGTTTTGGCTACCAGATTGATTGCTATTTTGCTGTTATTTGCTACCGTAATCCCCGCTTTGTATTTTGGTGAAATTGTGCCCTGCACAAACACATGTTGCTTGCCTTTATTTTGAGACAATTTGTAGGCTGAAATTCGGCGGGGGCGAGTGAAAAAAATCGAGCGGTGTGTTCTTGCACTCTAGCCCAAGAACAGTGCAATAAAAGAATCAACTGCTATAAGTATAAAACAGTTACATGGCTAATTGTATTGATGTGTGAGCTATTTTAAATAACTATGTTGCGTATAGAACTCTAAAATTAGATATTAGGACCTTCTACCTTCTTTACCTATTGTTTGAATCTAAAGAATGTAGTCACCATGTGTTTATTTTGGTTCGCATATGAAACTGGAGTCGATTTCTTTAGACATAGTTATGGATGGATATGTATCCCGGAGAGAGTATAGACTGGTATTTTATTACGGGAAGTATGATATTGACATATGAGGATTTTAGTAATCGTCGGGATTTAAATAATTGGAGACCGGAAGTTTAATTATGTGTATAATTAATTAATTGTGGGATTAATTAATTAGGAAGGGGACAATTTATAGTGGGAGTTGGTAAGAGGGAGTTTTATAAACGATTTGGGGGTACCAGCCCCAAACCGATCGCCGATACCAGCCCATAAGCCATTCTTTCTCCATTTTTACCCATTTCTTCAATTCCATCTCTTCCACCATCAATCCTTCAATGTGCTCTCTTCATCTCTACCAAACTCCTTCACCAAATACATTTCTAGCAGCAGGAGCAAGCCTCGGTCGATGGGTTTTCTGAGATTTCGACCAAAATTGGGGATTTTCGGGAGCTTTCTTATAACCAGCGAAGGGGGAAATTCTTGGTATTCTGGGTTAAAATTCCAGTAGAACCGAACCATTAGCAAGCTTAGAAACTCAGGAGCTTTACAAGAAACCTTGAATACTACCGGATTCTGATGCGAATCGATTTGGGGGTCTGTTTCTGGTTGTCGGAAGCTGTGTCGAGCAAAAGGGTTTCCCAACGATTCTCGTCGATGTGTTTAATGAGGTAACCTTCCTTGTTCTTAATAGTATGTACAATTTTCTGAAGTCATTTCTTGCTATTAGTTCTAAAGACGATTGTCGAAAATGCGAATTTGGGTTGGGTGTTGTCGGGATCGTCGTTCTTGAGAGTTACTTGGGTTTGCATGTGAAATTGTGGTACTGTTTCGGAGATTTTAGTAGTATAAGAAGGAGGATTAAGAGAGTTGGATGTTTCACTACTTACATAGATTTCGATATATAAGGAATATAGGTTCTACGCGGTTAAGGTGTTCGTTAGAATATCCCTAAGAATCTGTTTTTAATATGTTGTGTCGATTACGATTTAAATCATCCGTATGATGTAGATAAGCATTCATAGGGGCTTACAAGGACCCGCGAAACTTAGATAAATTGGACAACAAGGTTGAAGTTCTAAAACGAGGCGTACGCTAATATTGAGTCGATTAATTCGTCTAAGAGGTATGTGAAACCCTTATTTCTTTCTTTTGGCATGCTTTAATGAAAGTACGGCGGACGTACTTAATTCTTATATAGTTTAATTCCTAAAGAGGATTGTTATGAGAAGTGCCTATGATTCTTCAGCAAAGAGTTTATTATGACATTATTGTAATGATTGTATGGAGAGTCAAATGATGATTTTTACTTGCATGGCACTCATGATATCTACTCGTGCTAAGTGTTACTACTTCACCTCACCGAGTCCCGGGCCGGGTTACGATTAGTGCACAACCTTGCATTGTTCACCGAGATCCTCACTAGAGGGCCGGGTTACGTAGGATGGATCCATAGATGAGATATGACTTTACCGAGTCCCAGGATGGGTCGGGTTATGATATGATTCCACCGAGTCCCGCATTAGTGGGCCGGGTTACGTTACAGGTATATATATGTATATGGACAGGCATACATGTTTTCCTGACTTGACTCTCATGTTTATAAGGCACAACTGACTTTTATGGTTTATGGCACAGTTGGATTTGGATCCTGATTTTTATACTAATCTCATGTTTCTGTTGGCTACTTATGATTTATTTTACAGCTTCATGTTTTACTTACTCAGTACATCATTTCGTCCTGACCCCCCTTTCCTCGGGGGCGTTTCATGCCCGCAGGTACATGTTTTCGGTTTGGTGAACCTCGGGCCTAGGTTCCTACTCGGCGAGTTGGAAAGCTCCTTTGATCCAGAGTTTTGTCATGTTGGTACCGAATCTCTTTAGAGCTTCTGTTTGTATTTAGGGGCACGACGGGGCCCTGTCCCGTCATATGTCGTTCTTCTTCTTATAGAGGTCTATAGACAGTGGTGGGTTGTACGTATGTAAGGGTTATGACTTTGTTTGGGTCAGTCATGTTATTGTATTCTGTGCTGGGGTGTTCCCATGTTTATACGTTACTATCTGGTGGCAGCCTTGTCGGCTTACTTGTTATTTTATATTGGCTAATTGTGACTCCTCAGGAGACAGGTACAATCTTGGGTAAAGGTAGCCTTGTCGGCTTGCCTACCCTGGCTTATATTGTTATTGCAGCGTTGTGCTGCCGGATTTCCGACTCATTAAGGGTTAGTTGGATTATGTGTGACAGGTTAGTATAATGACGTCATTAGGGCGGTTAGTCGCGGCCCGTCGGGTCGGGTCGTGACACTATGAGTTGGATCTACCGCCTGATTTGGAAGCAGTACATCCAGTCTTCCATGTATCTATGATGCGTAAGTGTATTGGTGATCCTTCCGCAGTCGCCGCCCGTAGATGATGTCCAGGTGACAGAGGAGCTGTCTTATGAGGAAAATCCCATAGCCATACTTGATCGCCAGGTCAGGAGATTACGGACGAAGGATGTGGCTTCCGTCAAGGTATTGTGGCGGAACAACAATAGGGAGGAAATGACTTGGGAGGCAGAAGATGAAATGAAGAAGAAATATCCTTACTTGTTCCCTATGACTCCGGGTAATGTAATTTAACTCCTTATTTGATCCTGGTAATTGGGAATTGTATATGAGTGATATATTGTGGCCATGTGTGGCATCTGTTGGTTTGCTGAATATAGACGGATAGGCATAGTTATAAAGGAGACTCTGCCGATTTTTTTTCTAGCATAAGACTTATTATGAACATTCGAGGACGAATGTTTCTAAGGGGGGAAGAATGTTACACCTCGTAAGATTAAGACGATAATTAAGAACGTCATTAAGGAAGTAAGATTCGGATATTGAATATAAGGAACGCTTACATATGTTAATACGGAAAATTAGTGTATAAACGGATGTTATCCCGGAATAGTTTTTCTTTAGTGCTATACATGTGACGATGAGAATTAATCCTAGTAGTTGAATTTATTCCAATATAGTTATGGAATAGTATTGTATTAAAATTGTGACATTGAGGATACGAGACTTTATGAAATTCTCGGGAATTAAAAGAAGTGGGTTTAAGATTTATTAATTGAAGAACTTGGGGGTCCAAAGGGTAATAAGAAATTTCAGATTTTTTTATAACCTACACTTTTCATCTTCATTCCAACTTAACCAAAAAAAAACTCTCATTCTCTCCTCCAAAGCTCAGCCGAAAAATACCCAACCCCATACCCAATTTAAGATTTTTATCTCCTCTTCTTAGACTACATTTTCACCAAAAATTGGAAGCCAAACAACACCAAAAACGGTGGCAAAAACAGTGTCAAAACAGCCACTGCTGGGCCGAGATTATGCCCAGAAATTTCGAATTTTTGGGATGAATTTTTGGAAGAAAAACGTGTAGGGATGATGGCTTAACATTGTAGAACACTTGCATGTCAATTGGAGTTGAAGAAGTGTACAAAAAAAGGGGGAAAATTACAAAACAGTGGGTGATATTCGGACAAGCAGTGGGCAGAAAATTGTGGACTATTTTGGACGAAATTTGAGGTATAAAATTCTTCTTTCTATGATATAATTGAAATGCATGTTGTTAGAATTAAGATAATGAATTTGTGTTAAGGAAAAAATGGAATTTAAGCAATGCATGTGACAATTTTGGGCTAGTTAACAATTTGGGACAGATTTTGGTGTTGTTGGATTCGTTGGTTATTGTTGTTATTATTATCACTAATTGCATGATGAAATTGAAAGTAAACATTGAGATTTAGTTGGAATTAGTTATATGGAAGTATTGAAATACGAAATTGGATTTTAGGAATTAAGATAAGAGTTATGGAATTATGACATGTTGTGGCCAAGAACTTGCGTGAAATTGTTGGATATGTTGTGATGTATATGGACTGTTTTAGGGACTGTTTTGTGGTGTTATAATGCTGAAAATTTAGTCACCATTATGCATGTTTAAGTGTGGTAATTGCTAATGTAAGTCCTAAAGGAATAAGGGTGTAGAAAGGCTTCACATTCTACCCTCGTTGTTGTTGGAACATGGACTGTTTTGTGGGCTGTTTTTTAATGTGGATTAAGAGGCTAAATTTACATGAGAAGTGGGTGTGTAAATTTCCTTTATTGTTGTTTTGGTTGTGCCCTTAATTGGTGCTTGGTTATTGATGTTATTAGCCTCGTTTGGAAGTTGTGGAAACATGTATAAACGGGGGAAGTGCTGCCCGAATTTTTATAGAATAAGAAGTCGTTATTCGATATAAAGTATGCTAGTGATCATAGAATTGACGAACGTATTACCATTATTATAGGTTGAAGTTCTAAATCGAGATGTACTATAATATTGAGTTGATTAGTTCGTGTAAGAAGTATGTGAACTATTCCTTCTTTCTTTGGCATGCTTTTAATTTAATGAAAGTACGGCGGACGTACATGATTCTTATACAGTTTAATTCCTAAAGATGTAGTTATGAGAAGTGCCTATGATTTTTCAGTAAAGAATTTATTATGACATTATTATAATGATTTTATTGAGAGTCAAATGAAAATTTTGATTGCATATGGTTACTCATGAAATCTACTCGTGCTAAGTGTTATTACTTCACTTCACCGAGTCCTGGGCTGGGTTACGTTCGTGCACTGCCTTGCATTTTTCACCGAGACCCTCACTAGAGGGCCGGGTTACGTAGGATGGATCCATAGATGAGATATGACTTTATCGAGTCCCAGCATGGGCCGGGTTACGATATGACTTCACCGAGTCCCAGTATGGGCCGGGTTATGATATGATTCCACCGAGTCCCGCACTAGTGGGTCGTGTTACGTTACAGATATATATATATATATATATATATGTATGTATATGTATATATATATATATATGTATATATATATATATATATATATATATATATATATGTATGTATGTATATATATATATATATATATATGTATGTATGTATGTATATATATATATATATATATATATATATATATATATATATATATATGTATGTATGTATATATATATATATATATATATATATATATATATGTATGTATGTATGTATATATATATATATATATATATATATATATGTATGTATGTATATATATATATATATATATATATATATATATATATATGTATGTATGTATGTATATGGACATGCACTCATGTTTTCTTGATTTGACTCTCATTTTTATAAGGCAACTGACTTTTATTGTTATGGCACAATTGGATTTGAATCCTGATTTTTATACTAATCTCTTGTTATCCATTGGCTACTTACGATCTCATTTGCAGTATTTCATGTTTACATACTCAGTACATTATTTCTTACTGACCCCCTTTCCTCGGGGGGCTGCGTTCATGCCCGCAGGTATAGGTGCTCAGTTTGGTGATCCTCCGGTTTAGGTTCTGCGAAGTTGTTTGGAAAGCTCCTTTGATCCAGAGCTTTACCATTTTTGTACGGAACCCTATCTTTTTTATTTATGTATATTTAGGGGCACGACGGGGCCTTGTCCCGTCATATGTCATTATCCTTCTTGTAGAGGTCTGTAGACAGTTGTGGGTTGCACTGGTGTAAGGTTCAGAAATCGGTTTCGGTCAGCCATATTATTGTACTCTATGTTGGGGGTGTTCCCGTGTATATGTGATATTATCTGTTGGCAGCCTTGTCGGCTTGCATGTTATATTGTGTTGGCTAGTTGTGACTCCTCAGGAGGCAGGTACATTCGGGGGTAAAGGCAGCCTTGTCGGCTTGCCTACCCTGGCATATGTTGTTATTGCAGCGTTATGCTGCCGGATTTCAGACTCATTAAGTGTTAGTTGGATTATGTGTGACAGGTTAGTATAATGTCGTCATTAGGGCGGTTAGTCGCGGTCCGTCGGGTTGAGTCGTGACAATTTGGACCCCTTTTGATCCATTATTGTTGCGATTTGAAGCCCCCCGAACCAGAATTTTGTGGGTTAAAATCATTTGTGGACACGTTGGTGGAAAGAAAGGCGGTGCCGGCACTATTTGTCGTCGACGCCGCCTGTTTCACCTTTCGAGTTTCTTCAAGAATCAACCTCGAACGGGATTCATAGAATGGTGGTAAGGGATTGCTTTGTTGAATGAACGTAGCCACACCATCAATTGTTCATTCAAACCCGCAATCAATTGTTGAACTAACCTTTGATTTGTCACCGGCTCACCAACATTTGTGAGTTGATCGGCAAACATTTTCAACTCTTGACAATATGTGGAAACGTTTGAAAAATCATCCAATTTAACATTGGTAAATTAGTTTTCAAGATATACCGCCCTAAAAAATTTATTATCTTGAAAAATATTTTGCAAACATTCCCAAGCTTGTTGGGCCGTAGAATCCAGTTCTAAAATGGTGTGCAAAAGGCCATTAGATTTTTTTTAAATCCATTGAAGGACTATAGCATCTAAGCGAGACCATAAATTTGTGTCAACAACGGTGGTTTCCGATGAAGAATTTGGAGGAATAATATGGTCTATTACTTTGTATGCTCGGCAGTAGATTTTAAATAACTCCGCCCAAGAAAAATATTGCCCTTTTTCCATTTCAAGAGTTATTGGAATAAAGTTCTTAACGTTGTTTACGACAAGAGCTGGATAGAATTTTTGTTTGTCAGCCATTGTCACTCAGGAAATTCATGAAAATTGGAAGAGAAAGGATAATTTAGTGTTTTAGAAGGAGAGGGTTGAAGATGATGAACCCTAATTAGGGTTTGCGAAAAAGATGCCGAGAAGGGTAGGGTAGGGTGGTTAAATAATCCACAAGAACTGAGGGACCTTTTGAATAACAGAAAAAACAACGAGAATCACGACGGCGACTAAAATATGCAAAATACATCCTTGGGAAGTCTGTATTTTCCCACCTTCCATAATAGAAGATGACAGAGATATTCTTGTGTTTCTTTGACTTGGTTCCTTCAATAGAAGCTTCAGGACAAACATTAAGGTAATATCTCTCAAAAGTTTCAGCCTTTTTTTTTTTTTTACATTTTCTCATGAAATTAGATGCCCAAAAATGGAAACTATGTTTTTACTCATTTGATTCATCCAAATGTGGATCTTGTTTAATTCCAAACTGTTAGTTTCTGAAATTCTAGGAAATAGAACTGAGAAAAGTTCTAAGATGTGTACTAACAAGATATGCAACTCGAGGTGAGAATTCCAATTTTCAATTTTGGTTAGCTGCAGATTGCAGGGGTGGATTCAAAATTTTAACTCAGGCGGAGCACAGTTCAAATATCTATTTCATAAATTTTCAACTGCATATGCATTAGTTACGTTAAATACAGTGGGCTCTGGCGAACTCGTCGCCAAGCTTAGTATATATGCCACTGTCCTCAAGAACTTTGCTTAATACCAGCAATTCAGCAGCCATCCCCCCAACATTTTGAACATATGAATAATTGGAACTGAATAGCGTAGTCAAAGATCCTTAGAGTTATTAGATCAATGGGTATGCTTAGTAGTTAGTTGTGGGGCATTCCGAATATTCTTCAAACTTCACTTAAAGCTAGATAGAATAGTAGCAAATAGCTCTAACAATGCGATTGTTTTGAAAGTCGCGAATGCTATAGGCAACAATTTTCGGTGTTCTTTTGTGAGTTGAAGTTTTGTATCAATCGACATTCAACATCCACATGGCATCATCAACCTTAATGGATCAGTACAGTTAAAGCCTGCTTCTCTATGTCTGCTCAAGCATCTTTTTTACTCTTAGCTATGTCTATATTAGAGTGTGTACAATATTATTTAGCCATATTTAGTCATATGTAATTATGGTAAATATATGATCTCTATTGTTTAAGGATTCCACATTGTATACCCTATATATATTTTGTATTAATGAGAAAGGCTCACCAAGAGAGATTAATACAATTCTACATGGTATCAGAAGCCAAAAATCCTTCCCAACCTAAAACCTAGTTTCGGCCGCCCACCTCTGTCCATTTTCCAGCGGTGATTCCACCGTATACCACCGGTATACCTTCGATATACGCCGATATACAGCTGCCCAGCCCTCAAATTCTACTAAAAGCATTGTATACCGCGGGAATACTGTTGATATACAACCTCCTTTCTTTCCATAACTCTCAACCAGGCTGTATACCTCTCGTATATAGCCTATACACTCTGTATACGACTGATATACCCTCGATGCCACTGTATACCACCTGTATACGGTCTCCCTAAGCCGTTATACACCATGTATACAGTTTTTTCTGCCCATATACACTGCACCTACATCCCGAACCCCTCTCCTATTTTTTTCCACTCTCTGGCAGCCTTCATCACCGGAAACAGCATTGGAAGCAACGGTAACCAGCTGCGCAGGATTGGCAGATGAGACTGGCTTGCAAACTGGGCCTCCAGCAGTAGCCCAACAGCCGCAAAAAATAGCCCAGCAACTGTGGCCTCTAGCCATAGCCCAACAGCTGTAGCCCAATTTACTACAAACAGGTCATCCGCCTGAAATACCTCGATGGGACACTGTCACACGACCAACTTCCATGCTGCCCCAAATCGGCCCAACAACTTGGAAAATATACATACAGGGCACCCATATCTGGCCCAATATTCTGGGGCCCGACAGTCCATTCCGAGAATTTCCCAATCCAATTTGGGTTAGGCATTCAACACATTGACTCCTCGGAAGCCCGATAATGCGTGTTATATGGATATGGGTGTCACGTCTCATCTCACCAATAATTCTGGTAATCTTACTCAATTGTGAAATTTAAATACTCCGCAGTTTATTATGGTCGGTAATGACCATCACATTCCAATTCAAGGATTTGGCCACACCTTTACCCACCGCATCCCCACTTTTCTCTTAAAACGTCTTTTATGGCCCAAACATCATCAAAAATCTAATTTATGTTCGAAAGTTTGCCACCGATAATTCTGTCTCAATTAATTTTGACTCGTTTGGATTTTTCTGTAACGGACCTCTGTATCGGGAAACTCCTTACGAGATGCAATAGTGAGGGGGGCCTATATCCGTTCCTACCCACATCCGCTGCTAGTGTCACTCCTCCCACCGTTTTAACAACCATATCTCCCTCTACGTGGCATAGTAGATTTGGTCATCTGGGTTCTCACGTTTTTTATTCTCTTAGCAACCGAAATTTAATCCAATGTAACAAAGGGAATCTTTCTCATAGTTGCTCCTCGTGTCAGTTAGGAAAATACGTTAGACTACCATTTACGGCTTCTATGAGTACTACTTTCTCCCCCTTTGATATTATTTACGTTGATTTATGGACATCCCCCATAACTAGCAACTTAGACCACAAATACTATCTGGTATTTTTGAATGATTTCTCTCACTTTCTTTGGGTCTATCCATTAAAACTCAAATCTCAAGTGTTCTCCAAATTAGTTAAGTTTCGTACACTGGTTAAAACGCAATTTGAAAAAGATATAAAATCATTTCAATGTGATAATGGTCGAGAGTTTAATAACTCCCTATTTCATAAATTTTGTACGGCTAATGGAATGATCCTTCGTTTCTCGTGCCCTCACACCTCCCCTCAAAATGGAAAAGCCGAAAGAATTCTTCGAACCATTAATAATATGATTCGTACCCTCTTTTTTCATGCGTCTCCCCCCTACTTTTTAGGTATATGCACTAAAAATGGTAGAACACATTCTCAAGATTCTATCTACCCGTGCGATTCAAAATAGGACACCCACCGAAATTCTCTATCGTCGAATCCCTACCTATGACCATCTTAGAATTTTCGATTGTCTGTGTTACCTTAATCTGACATCCACGGCCCTCCACAAATTGGCACCCAGATCTACTCCGTGTGCCTTCCTAGGCTTTCCGTCTAATCATAGGGGGTACCTGTGATATGAACTATCCACCGACAAAATCATAATCTCACGCTATGTCACTTTTGTCGAGTATGTTTTCCCGTTTGACAACATTTAAAAATTTTAGAGTCACTGATTATAAATTTTTTGATGATTTGGACACATCACCGCTTGTCCACCAAGCTCTTCGACATGTTACTACTGTTCCAGCAGCAGTCAACACCATGCCGCCACCACCTCCCGTCACCGCCGCTACCGGCGATCAATCCTCCGCCACCACCACCACTACCCAATCACCGTCACTACCTCTCACCGCTGCCACCACCGGCGGCTCACCTGGACCATCACAGTCACCATCGATTGCCCCCTACCATAGGCAACCTGCCAGATCTATCTCCGTCGATCGTCGAAAACCCTCTTCCACTCACCGGCACCTTCTGCCCGTATATCCAATGTGGTCACAAACTTCTGCCGCCATTACTTTCAACCGACAGAACCCTGACACTGTACCGGCCAACCCCACCCAGCACCGTACCCACACCCCGACCCACATCAGAAAATCACCAACCCCATACCCTCTTCTGATAACCATCCCGTCCCTAGTCATGTCACCAGAACCACAGATCGACGTCGGTCCCCTCAGATCGATGACTCTACCATGTCCGCCGATACAACCAGAAACCAGTACCCAAACCTCATTACCTGATACCTCACCCACACAGAAACTCAATTCGATCAACCCCTGTAACCAGAACCCAAAACAACCGCAACAGACCCACCCTACCCCCGCCTCCACGCACCACATGGAAACCCGTGCCCAACGCGGGATTTTCAAATCCAAAGTCCATTTTAACCTGTCTACACAAACAATATCCCAAATTCCCCAAAACCCAAAATTAGCCAAACCAGACCCCAATTGGAATGCGGCCATGTGTGTGGAATTTAATCCTTTAACTAAACATCACATTTGGGATTTGGTTCCTAGACTGGATGGGGTGAATGCGATCCAATGCATGTGGCTTTTTCGTCAAAAATACAGAGACAGTGGTGAGCTAGAGAGGTATAAGGAGAGACTTGTGGCTAATGGCACAAATCAGTAGGAGGGCATTGATTGTGGTGAGACATTTAGTTTGGTTGTTAAACGACCTATATTCGCACAGTTCTGAGTATTTTTATGGGTAAGCACTGGTTGATTCATCAGCTTTATGTAAAGAATGCTTTTCTACATGGGGATTTAAAAGAAACTATTTACATACACCAGCCGCCTGGTTTTGTCCATCCTGTAGCCCCTCAGTATATATATCATCTCCGTAAGTCACTTTATGGCTTGAAACAGCCCCCTAGAGCGTGTTATGATTGCTTTGCATAATATATCATGCATATTGGGTTTGTATGCAGCAAGTGTGATAATTCTCTATTTATTTTTTATAGAGGTAGTGGCATTGCACATTTATTATTGTATGTGGATGATATTGTGCTTACTGCCTTATCTGAGTTGTTGAAAAATGAGATCATTGCATTGCTCAAAACGCTATGACTGACTTGGGGAAGTTGAGCTATTTTTTGGGGATTTCAGTGACTAGATCTGTAGATACTATGTTTCTTTGTCAGCGTAAGTATGCAGAGGAGATTGTGTACATGGCTAATGTCGCGCCCATTTTTTCCGACCCGCGAGAGGTCAAAGCGGAGCACAACGTATCCGGTGATTCCTGGGTATAATGTTAAGGAGTCGCCACCTAATTATTCTAAGGTGAATTAGGGCACCTAAATGTTGACTATAAATGCTGCAAAATAACTCCAATTTTAAGGTCTGCGAAACTAATGAGGTTCTAGGTAAGGGTTCTTTATTATCCTAAAGGGAAGGGGTTATGCATCCTTTAAAATCCGCTAACTTGCGGTTATCCGGTCAAACTCAGGTTAATTATTGTGCTAAAAAAATGCCTATTTAAAGGTATGAAGTTTAAGAAAAGGATATTGTAAATAACTTATTTAAAAGATGCATTTTTGCCAAATTGCATGGCTATGTTTATAAAAATAAATATAAAATGAGTTTGTTAGCAAAAGTATGTATTGCATGACATAACTTATAAAGTGTATGTAAGACTGAAAAATGTGTGCATTTGTGAGATATGACTTGTAAGATGCATGTAGAATAAAAGTGCATACACATTATTTACAAGGTGCATGTGACCTGATTTAGATGAAAAGCATGCATTTGCATTTAAAATTGATTTTGACGAAAAGTAGACGTTATACACATAAAGTGTGCATTTTATAAGACATTATTAAAAAAAATAGATATAAAGTTCATGTGTTACAGAAATATGTATTTGGCTATTTAATAATAAAAGAAGCAAATTTTATGAAAATCTTTCAATGTTGCAAATCAGATAAAATGCAAACCTTATTTTTGGATTAAAGAAAGTGAATAATAGATAGCCAATTATTTTTTTTGAAAGAGATTAAAGCATGCATAACGAGCCTAAAAATAGAATAAAGTAACTAGCGGCTAAATTCTGAACCTACAAGACGACCCTAAACAAATAAAGCTAGCGATGGGTTTCCAATTCAAACGAGCCTAAGAAATAAACTATCGACAGTTAGACTATCCTATTCATTCACCTATTCGTGACCTAATTATTCTAAGCATTCTAATGACAGTACATAATTAAATAATTATTACAACCCAAATAATAATGAAAGACAGATTAGACAATAAATAGAAGCAGCGACTAGGACGGATGACGATATCATCAGCACCCTATTTGTTTTGAAGTTCCGAGACCGGAGAATGCAATGAACGCGGATGTGGTTCTTCGTTTTGGACGAAGTCATGATGAGTCTCATAACAAGACTCTTCGTTGCTCCCGATGCATTTCATGTAAATGAAAGAAAAGGATTAGTAGACGGAACATGAAAATATATGTATAAGAAATGTAAATAAATAATTCATCAAAAAGTAATATATTATTGGGCCCCAATGAAAATTAATGTGTTGTTGGGCCCTCAGGCCCAACGACTCAAATAGTTCACGGGATTAATGAAGTATGGGCCCATAGGCCCACGAGACATGCCAAAGAAAGAAGGAAAAACACATAGATTAATTAGTAAAGCATATAATTATATTAACTATGAACAAATATAAATTAGCATTTTTATCCTACATATTAAACTATTTAAAACTAGACAAATAGTAGACCCAAAGATATAGAAGTTCATGAGATATTCAAGCCATGGGAGTGATCATATAACCATTTGAAACAACATTTCAAAGATGCAAGACCAGCTAACATACAACGGGGGCCAGGCTACATATACCATTTATCTAACATGCTTCAAAGACTCCTTAATTCAGATATACTTCAGAGAAGCCAAGTCTAGTTAACACATATGATTAGCAACATACAAACAAAACCCAAATATGGAATACATACTCTAAAGACCTAAAAAAACACAAAAGTACTTCATCAAATCTATCCCCTAATTTATACAGAGGCATGGTTACCATGAAAAAAAAAAGGTATTAGACATATTGTCTACTAGACAGGCAGGGCAGATATGTGATTGGCTTAACATATGTATGAAACATGCAAGAAAGTCTTATGGATCAAGAAGAGGCAATATTCCAGGCATATAGAGTCATTTGGGGGTCGAGGCACATATATAGAATCTTAGGCATGCTAGTAAGGACTCAAAGCTAATGTCTATCCTATACAGCTCATTAATCATAAAAATATATGAACATGTTAACCATACCTATCTCCAAATCTTCAAAACTAAAATTGTATTACTAACATTCATGATCTCAAACATGTAAAAGAATCAAACCATAGCCACATATTCAGACTTCAACTATCACAAGTTCACAACCCCTAACTTTTAAAACAAAACAAGCACCAAACTGGTCATGCTTATCACAACCTTCACTAAACAAACATTTAAAAATAGCACCCACATCATATAGTGCTAAATATAAACCTTAATACATCATGCCAAGGCATAAACAATCAACTAAACAAGCCAAGATCATTTGGTGTTCACTAATGAAGCACACAGACCCTTATAAACAAGTATTAAACATCATATCATACTAAGCATAAACAAAACCCTTCTTAAACATTAATGGATAATCAAACAGGCCAATAACTTAGAAATTGACAAACACAACAACACAAAATGATCACCTTATCCCGTAATTAACAACAAAACATAAAAAATGTAGAAAATAAACTAAGAGGAATTTGTGTTTACTGACCTTCTCCGGGCAGCGAATCGAGGCGTGTTTCGAATCGTTGAATCCGTTTGGAGACGTTATTTTGGAATTCTGATTTTGCGATTTCAGAATTCGGATTTTGGATGCTGATTTTCTGATTTTCGGATGATGATTTTGGACCCGAAACAGAAACTCGACCCGACCCGAAAATGTGAAGAACGAAAATTAATGCTAATGCAAGATGGATTTAAACTAATATTCAAAAAGATTTTTTAGATGAAAAATTAGGAACCAAAAAAGGGCATTTCATATTTTTAACCCGACCCGAGAACGTGAAGAAACAAAAGAGGGGTTTCGGATTGAAATTAGGAACCAAAAGGAGTATTTTATAACAAGAAAATTAAGAATAAGTCGACCTTTTTCTTTGTTTTTCGGATGTTTTCCTTTGTATTTCGGGTTGTTCTTCGAACCAGCTTTTGACCTCTTCTTTTCTTTCTTTTTTTGTATTTTTTGGACCCGAAAAGAACTCCCCAAAATCCCCCCTTTAACAGTGAACAAAAGGGGGGTATTTATAGATGGTTTTCGTACCCCTCGACGTTCAAAAACGAGTTCGAATTTCAAATAAAAGGAGCCAAAATCGCGGATTTGAAGGGGCATGGGTCGCGGATTTTGGGGGATATGGTATGGGGGTTGACGGGTTGGTAGTGTCAGGCGACAGAGGTGTTTGGTGGTGGTGTCAGATCGGCGGATTTTGAGGGTATGGGGCTGGTGGTGTCGGCGACCTCGGGGGAAGGGTCAGAGGGTGTTTGTGTTTTAGGGTAGGGTTTGGTTAGGGGGATAAAAGGGGAGTTGGGTTTGTATCCGGTTGGGCCCATTCGTGGGCTGGCCGGTTGGGCCCTATTTTTTGTGGGATTTGGGTTGGAGTATTGGGTAGAAATTATTTTGGATTTGTGGAAATAAAATGGGTTATGGATTTAAAAATATAAAAGGGGTTTAATATCGAAAAAGCTTTGAATAAAAAATGTAAAATTATTTAGAATATAGTATAAGATGTGATAATAATAAAACATAATATTTGTGAAATGCTTAATGCTTAATTAAAAATAAAAAATATGATGTTGTTTTGCTAAAATAAAGTAATATAGAATATTAGAATAGAAACTATGATCATGATTTAAAAAGGCAAATGGTTGTAGAAATACGAATAATAATAATAATAATAATAATATTGAGAATAATAATATATATGTATTTATATGCATATACGTATATATATATAAAAATATTTTTTAAGGTATCAAAAATATTTAAAATTGTAAATAAATCGAAAAAGATGGGACAAAATTGGGTGTCAACAGCTAAAATGGCAAATTGCAAAATCATGTCTACTCCAGTTGACTCTACATCAAATTTTAATGCTTTGGATGGTGATCCAGTGTCATATCCCACTCTCTACCGGAGTCTTGCAGGTGCACTACAGTACCTTACTTTCACCAGGCTTGATAATGCTTATGTTGTTCAGTAGGTATGCTTATTCATGCATGCCCCCATGGAGCCTCATTTTACTGTCCTTAAAACTTATCATTCGATACGTTAAGGGCACACTTATTTATGGACTGCATCTATACCCCTCAGCACCGACAAAGTTGTTGTCATATACGGATGTTGATTGGGCAGACTGTCCGGACACACGACGATCCACCTCAGGCTATTGTATGTTCTTGGGGGATAATCTCATTTCTTGGTCTGCCAAAAGACAGGCCACATTATCCCGTTCGAGTGCTGAAGTAGAGTACAGAGGTGTTGCTAATGTTGTTGCTGAGAT
Source organism: Anisodus tanguticus (assembly GCA_034509755.1). Lineage (NCBI taxonomy): Eukaryota > Viridiplantae > Streptophyta > Magnoliopsida > Solanales > Solanaceae > Anisodus > Anisodus tanguticus. Next base: position 21,162,839 of record CM067551.1, read on the forward strand.
CTGTTGGCTCCAAAACCTTCTTTTGGAGCTTCAGCGTCCGTTGCGTAAATCGTCTTTGGTTTATTGTGATAACATATCCGCCATCTATCTATCTTATAATCCGGTTCAGCATCAGCGAACCAAGCATATTGAGATGGACATCCACTTTGTTCGTGAGAAGGTTGCTCTCGGTCATATCAGGATATTGCATGTGCCTTCTTCTTATCAATATGCAGATATATTCACAAAAGGCCTTTCTAGACAGCTATTTCTTGACTTCAGATCCAGTCTTAGCGTCCGACCTCCTCCCGCTCAGACTGAGGAGGTGTATTAGAGTGTGTACAATATTATTTAGCCATATTTAGTCTTATGTAATTATGGTAAATATAGGATCCCTATTGTATAAGGATTCTACATTGTATACCCTATATATTTTGTATTAATAAGGAAGGCTCCCGAATGAAGATTAATACAATTCTACCGTCTATAATTTCCTCATCTTACGTTTTTTGCAAAAAAATTATGTTGGTTATTTCTGAATTACGCTTTATCTTTTCTACTTTTAAACTGGTCTATCTATACATGTATGTTCTTTTCCTGGGATGGGCGTTTGTAGTACTTGAAAACATGACATCGAGTTAAGTAGAGTGCTTTGTTATTTGTTGTACCTTTTATCTGTTAGATCAACACAAGATTGACATTTCCCTATTTTCAGTAAAAGTGCAACAAGATAATGAAGATGGAATCAAGGAAATCGCGTCGAGGTGGTGGGATAGCTTTTTTGGTCCTAAAAACTCCAACCACGAGTGGCTTTAAGAAAATCTTGAAGGTAAGCTATATTACTTGCAGAAATTATTGTAGAATTGTATTAATCTCCCTTGGATAGCCTTTCTCATTAATATAAAATATATATAGGGTGTACAATGTGGAATCCTTATACAACAGGGATCTTATATCTACCATAATTACACAAGACTAAATATGACTAAATATTTATAATTGTACACACGTTAATACACCCCCTAAGTCTGAGCGGGAGGAGGTCAGACGCTAAGACTGGATCTGAAGTCGAGGAAGAGTTGTCTAGGAAGGCCTTTGTAAATATATCGGTATACTGATATGATGAAGGCACATGCATTACCTTGACATGACTGAGAGCAACCTTCTCACGAACAAAGTGGATATCCATCTCAATATGCTTAGTTCGATGATGCTGAACCGGATTATGAAAAAGATATATGGCGGATATGTTATCACAATAAACCAAAGACGCCTTACGCAATGGACACTGAAGCTCCAAAAGAAGGTTTCGGAGCCAACAGATCTCAGCAACAACATTAGCAACTCCTCTGCACTCTGCTTCTGCACTAGAACGGGATAATGTGACCTGTCTCTTGGCAGACCAAGAAATGAGATTACCCCCTAAGAACACATAATAGCCTGAGGTAGAGCATCGCTTGTCCGGATAGCCTGCCCAATCAGCATCCGTATATGACAACAACTTGGTCGGTACTGAGGGGTATAGGTGCAATCCATAATCAAGTGTGCCCTTAACGTATCGAATGATACGCTTAAGAGCAGTAAAATAGGGCCCACTGGGGGAATACATGAATAAGCATACCTGTTGAACAACATAAGCAATATCAGGCCTAATAAAAGCAAGGTATTGTAGTGCATCTGCAAGACTCCTGTAGAGAGTGGGATCAGACATTGGATCACTATCAACAACACTAAGCTTTGATTTAGAGTCAACTGGAGTAGACATGATCTTGTAATTTACCATTTTAGCCCTGTACACAATCTCATTTGCATACTTACACTAACAAAGAAACATAGTATCTGCAGATCTAGTCACTGAAATCACACTTGCTGCATACAAATCCAATATGCATGATATATTATGCAAAGCAATCATACCACGCTCTAGGGGCTGTTTCAAACCATGGAGTGACTTACGAAGACGACAGACATACTGAGGGGCTGCTGAATGGACAAAACCAGGCGGTTGGTGCATATAAATAGTTTATTTCAAATCCCTGTGTAGAAACACATTCTTGACATCAAGCTGATGGATCGGTCGGTGGTTACCCATAGCAATAATTAGAACTGTGTGAATGATAGCCGACTTAACAACCGGACTGAAAGTCTTACCACAGTCAATACCCTCCTGCTGATTGGTGTCATCAGCCACAAGTCTTGTCTTATATCTCTCAAGGTCACCACTGTCTCTGTATTTGTGGAGAAAAAGCCACATGCATCGGATCACATTCACCCCCTCCGGTCTAGGAACCAAATCCCAAGTATGTTATTTTGTTAAAGTATTAAATGCTCACACATGGCTGCATTCCAATTTGGGTCTAGTTTGGCCAATTTTCGGTTTTTGGGGATTGGGGATATGGTTTGTGTGAATAGGTTAAATTGAACTTTGGGATTGAAAATCTCGTATTGGGCATGAGTTTCCATATGGTTGTAAAGGGGCAGGGATATGTGGGGTAGGTCTGCTGGGTGTCGGTCCAAGGTATGGCTTTGGGATTGCATTTTGGTTTGGTATTGGTATTTGTGCAATGTCGGTGGTTAGGTTTGGCAGTGGGTGCAAGTTGATGGGGGTGACACAGTTCAGAAGGTGTGGACTGGTGCTGGGGACACTAGTTGGGTTGGGTAGGCTGTTGGAGGTGGTGACGGTGCAGATTTGGAGGGTGGAACTAGTAACAGGTGGTGGTGGTGATGTCGGGTTTGGGTTGTCGTTGTTGTTACGGTACTGGTGTGGTGGAGCTTGATTTGGGTTGGGTTGGTCGATCGAAGTTGCGGTGGTGTGTGGTGGAGACACAGGGACTGGTCAGTGAGTGTAGGGTGTGTCGGTGGTTTGTGACTGAGAGAGGGTCGGCTGACTGCCGGTGATGACAAAAGTTGTAGTGGTGAGGGGGAACTAGACTACTAGATGACAGTTGGTACCTTGACTGGCGGCAGTGACGGTGACGGTGAGACTGTGGTGGCGGTACGACATAGTTCGTGAAGAATAACAGGAGAGGTGTCAAACTCGTCAAGGAAGGTGTAGTCCGTGTTGCGGAATTTTGAATGTTTACAAACGGAAAAATTATCTTGTCAAACGTGACATGACGAGAGACGTGAATTTTACGAGTGGACAAGTCATAGCAGAAATAACCCCTATGGTTAGGCGGGAAACCTATGAAGACACATGGAGTGGTCCGGGGTGCTAATTTATTAGGGGCGGTGGATGCGAGATTAGGCTAACAAAGACAATCGAAAATTCGAAGGTGGTCATATGATGGGATTCGACGGTATAATATTTCGGTTGGAGTCATGTTATGAAGAGTACTAGTAGGTAAAATATTAATGACATTCTACCATTTTGACAGCATAGACCCAAAACGCGGGAGGTAGAGAGGCATGCATCAGGAAAGTGAGAACCATATTATTAATAGTGCGGATGATTCGTTCTGCTTTGCCATTTTGAGGGGAGGTGTGGGAAACACGAGAAACGAAACACCATGCCATTATTTTTGCAAAATTTGTGAAAGGTGGAATTATTAAATTCACGACCATTATCACATTGAAAGGATTTAATGGCTTTTTCAAATTATGTTTGGATAAAAATGCGAAACTCAAGAAATTTGGCAAAGACTTCTGATTTAAATTTAAGTGGATAAATCCAAATAAAATGAGAAAATCATCTAACAAGACTAGATAATATTTGTGACCCAGTGAGCTAGTAACAGGTGAAGTACATAAATCAGCATGAACGATATCAAAAGGAGCAATGTAACACTAAGAGATGATTTAAACGGAAGGCAAACATGTTTTCCTAACTGACAAGAAACACAATTTTGGGCAAGTTTCCCATTATTACAACGAATGAAATTATTGCTTCTAAGAAAATTAAAAATAGGGGCTCTTGGGTGTCCAAGCCTATTGTGCCAAGTTGACGGAGAGATAGTCGCGAGAGATATAGGAGAGCAATGGCTGGCAGCGGAGGTGGATGGGAACTGATAGAGATCCCCCGTTCTATTGCATCTCGTAAGAGGTATCCCCGTGCGAAGATCCTTCACAGTAAAACCAAACGGGTCAAAGTCAACAGAGATGGAATTATTACGAGTAAATTTTATGACATATATGAAGTTCTTAATGATGTTGGGAGCATACATGACATTATTTAGGGAGAAGGGTGGGTGAGGCGGTTGGGTGTAGGTGGTACCATACCCCTGAATTGAAATGCAATGACCATTATCCACATTAATATATTGAGGATACTTTAAACGAAACAGTTTGGGAATATTACCTACAGTCCGGGTGAGGTAAGATGTGGCTTCCATGTCCATGTAATAATATTCGTCGGGCTGTTGCAAGGTCATGCTGCTGAAGGCCTGGCCCAATTCAGATGGGCCAAATCGTTATAATAAGAGGGTTGTTGGGCCTGGGCATAGTGGGCCTGGGCATAGTGGGCCTGTACTTGCTATGGGCGGAAGCTGGGAAGTGGGCCGAGTATACCCGGCTGCTGGACCTGTTGGTTGATCGAGTGGGTTGTCTGCTGTTGTGGGTAATAAACCGGGACAGAGGCCCAGTGGTGGGCCACTTCCCTGGGCCAGCCTAATTCGCTGGGACTGTTGGCGGCTGGGGGCTGGCCTTTCCTCCACGTCCTCAGCCTTGTCCCCCTTTGCCACTGCCCTACCTATTTCCACCTCTGCCACCAATGCGACCACTCTACTGCTGGTGGTTGTCCGACGATGGTTGGCCGACGGCAGAGGCGGTGGGACTGGCGGGAACGTCAACCGTTAGTGCTTTCTGGTTGTGTTCGTCCTATTATGCACGTTGTGTTTCTTCCAACAACAAATGCGACCGAGCCTTGTTGAAACTGGGAAGAGGATCGACTTGGTGGATCATCGTTGCTAGTGTATCATACTAGACGTGTGCTGTTGAACTGTTCTTCCAAATACACGACATGTGTATGTTTGTTGTCCTGAAAGATCTCCTCCAAATGGACCCAAAGTTCACGTGCCGATGTACCTGATTCCATAATCATATGAAGTAGATCTTTAGAGATAGTACCATAAATTCATTGTTTGACAATAGCGTCAAGACGATGCCATGTCGTGTCGATGATGTCAAGAGGGCGAGGAACAGACTTATCAGTGTGGTCAAGCACGTTGTACGCGCAAGCGTGAATATAGAATAGTTCAACCCATTAAGAATATTGACCATCCTCATGATCAAGAATTAAATGGGCAAAATTCTTGATATTTGTGATGGTAAATGCCTGATGGAATGAGGGATTTGAGGAGGACGGTGGTCGTCGAAGACAACAATAGAAGATGCGGAAGCTTTTGGAGTGGTGGGAGCAGACATGGTAGCCACAGACAGGGAAAAGAAGCCGTGAAAGAGAAGGAAACAAAATTGACGGAAAAAATGTCTGACGGGCGGCGGCGAGAGTCCCGAGAAGGGGCCTGCGGTGGCGGAATTTCGTGGAGAGAAAATTAGATTTTTAGGGTTAGATTACTGATACCATGTAGAATTGTATTAATCTCTCTTTGGAGAGCCTTTCTCATTAATACAAAATATATGTATATATGGTGTATAATGTGGAATCCTTATGCAACAGGGATCTTATATCTACCTGTAACATCCCGTACTTTAGGGTCACGGTTTGAACCGCTAGGCGTATGAAAAAATCGCTAGGCGTGTGTAAATAGACCCGAGCGTTGGGAAAACTTATGTTATATTTACATATGCTAATAAAGAGATTAGTATATAAAAGGATTAACTCCGAAATAATTTTTAACGTAAGAAATGTGACGACGGGAAGCGGAAATAAATTTGGTGTATGCACAAAGAGGTTATGGACGAGTGTCATATTACAAATTACGACATTGAGTATATTGAGGTTTTATAAGTTATTAAGATTTAAGTGAATTGAGATCACGAAATTAATTATGTGTGTGATTGATAAATTATACAAAGGTAGGTCCCTTAATCAATTAAATAGGCTGCATGTTGGGGTATAGATGGCACGATTAAGGTGCCCCCACCGCCAAAATATTGGCTAAGTGGGGGGCATGATTATGAGTAATCATTTCGAGGAATATACATTTGAGTTTGAGATTTCATTTTCGTTCAACATTTCATTTCTATTTATATTATCTTGTTCTTAGTAGTTAATATGTGTGCAGTCGTTTGCTGCTTCACTAGCCAAGCGAATTCCTATACAAAAAAATAACTCTCCTATATTAATCACTTAGCTAAATGCCCCTCTGCTGATGATGAATTAGAGCAAAAACAATTAGAGGGAACTTGCTTACTAACGTCCAGCAACAATAAATGGAAATTTCCATTTTAAGTGCAATTTCGAATTATTAAGCTTGGATTCGAGGTACGTTAAGGCAAATTATTTCTTTCTTTTGGCATGTTCCATGTAACAAAATATAACTGTGATATTGCTCCATAATTTATTCTACTCTTAGTAGTTAAGAATATTCATGTTATTGATTCCTATGCTAAAAGCATGTCTAAATATTTTCCTAAGTCCTTATTTAATAAGGCATACGGAAAAGATGTTGATATTCACAATGTTATACGAAAGGACAAGGATATTATTGTCATCTGATAAATTCAGAAAATGTTTTATTGTCATTCATGCATTTTCACTTGCATTGCATTCATATAATACCCTGGACCACTTGTGCTATGCACACTACTATATGGTGAATATTGTATATATATCTATGGGAAATGGGAAAAGGGAAAGGTGTTATATACGCACACCACCTGCAACTGGACATACTATCACAAAAGAGCCCTAAGATGCCACATATCGAGCCTGTGTGGTCAAAATGGATGCCTGTGTGGCCAAGACGATTTGATAATATTGAAGCATGTATGGCTTATATGATATAACCGAATGCATGTGTGGCGGTTATGGATAGAATTCCTGTGTGGACATTAGTATACCGCATTTGCATTATGTATACATTCATTAATCATTACATGGTATGGTGCCCACAGAGGCAGTTACGGTAAGGAAGAGGCCCGATGGGGCCGATGTATAAGTATACTGCATTGTGCATAACATTTAGGCATGTGAATTAGGGCCCTCATAGGCATTTACTGTTGGTCAATTATTTCTGTTTCAGTTGTTTATATATCCCTGTTATACTATTGTTCATGCCTGACATACTCAGTACATCAGTCGTACTGACGTCCCTTTTGTCGGGGACGCTGCGTTTCATACCCGCAGGTTCACATAGGCAAGGTGACGGTTCACGTTAGTTGATTGCGGATCTAGCGGCTTTTTGGAGTACTCCCCTTGTTCGGAGTGTTGGTCTAATTTTGGTACGATACATTTTTGCTTGTATATATGGGTATGGCGGGGCCCTGTCCCGACCTTTGATGTTGTTACTCTTAGAGGCTTGTAGACAGGTGTCATGTGGATAGTGGTCTTGTATGGCCTTGTTGGCCTTGATATGGGTATGTATATATATAAGATGGTTGCCTGATTTTTCATAATTTTCTTTTGGCTTAGTCCGTAATTAACTATGATTAGATGTTAAATGTACAAATGGTGGTACCCGGCGGGTGGGATCCGGGTGCCCGTCGCGGCCCTCCGATGTGGATCGTGACACTACCATAATTACACAAGACTAAATATGACTAAATATTTATAATTGTACACGTTAATACTTATCTTTAGGCAAATCCTGAAATACAGATGATTGTAGCAGAGAGAGATCAGTTGAAAGGCATAGTCGCAATGCATGATGTTGAGACTAAAGAAAATTGGATTGATCAAACTGAACAACCATTTGCACCAAAATGATGTGTAGTGTGTTGAGTTGGTTGCTGAGGGGCGCATAAATTGGTAGAAAGGTTGAGATTGAGAGTTCAACAATCTGTAGAGAGACAAAAATAAATTTTTCGTAAAGGAGCTGAAGAGAAAGGCATTCGTGTAAATGGCCTCACATCATCTTTTCAACTAACGATGTGGGACTTTGTTCGACATCCAACAATTTTCCCCGCGAACTAAGTTCTATGTGGCCTACTACCATGATCCGCGAGCCAATTTCTGCCCGCACAATTACTTTGAAAGACCTCACACTATTAAGAGATTCCTACACCTTTATGTTGGCTCCCAATATTTGCAGTTATCAATGTGGGACTTTGTTCGCACAAAAACACATACCCAGTGAAATCTCAGAACGTGGGGTCTGGGGAGGGTAGAGTGTACGCAGACCTTACCTCTACCTTGGTAAGTAGAGCAGCTGTTTTCGAGAGACCCTTGGCTCAAGACAAAGCATAAGAACAAGCAAAGCAAAAGCAAAGTAAGAGAAACGGTCAGACCCGGTCAAAAAAATTTAAGCAGTATGAAAATGCTGGTATCAAAAGCGAATAAGCAATGCTAGCGCATTCTGAAAAAGTAAGCAGTAACTAGCGCATGTAGATAAGCTAAACAAAATACACTAAAGGACTCGTAGCAGCAGAAATCAAACTGCAGGGGACTAATAAAGCAATATTGCGCCTATTAGTATGATAGGCTAAGCGGGCCTACAATAATAACACTATAACTATCAGTTCACGATTGTAAGTAGGACTACGCTTGACTACCTACTTTCCTTCTACCCTAATATGTGTCCTCCACAACCCCCTATCTAAGGTCAGGTCCTCAATAAGTTGCATTTGCGTCATATCCCGTCTAATCACATCTCCCCAATACTTCTTCGGCCTACCTCTACCCTCCTGAATCCGTCCATAGCCAACCTCTCACACTTCCACACTGGGGCATTTGTGTCTCCTCTGCACATGCCCAAACCATCTCAACCTCACTTCCCGCATCTTATCCTCCACCGAGGCCACTCCCACTCTGTCAACCAACAAACAATTCTTTCTCCTATATTTTGTCTACAGCACTCCCCCAACTTATTCCTTACTTTTGTTTCAGAGTTCAACAATGTTGCACTTTTCTTGTTAGTAAATGGCATATTGGAATTTCAACATTCTGCTTTAGAGTTTCTACTAGTGCAGGTGCAGCAATATCAATCTAGCTTGGTAAATATTCTTTGGTTTCGAATTACAAATTTCATATTCAACTCAGACATGTCAATGTATATGTACTTGGTTTAACTAGAAAACAGTCGGACATGTCAATCTATTTGTACTTGATTTAACTAGAAAATCTTGTATCGAAAAGCTAAGCCGATGACCGTTGAAATTCCAAAAAATAAATAGAAAAAAGACGCGCCAGGTAGGGGTTGAGAACCTACTACTTTCTGCTTAGGAAACAGGCGCTCTATCAACTGAGCTACATGCGCCTGTTTGCTTAGACTTTTAGGTACTTGTTTTATATAAAACACAGCCAAACACTACACAGAACACACACATATATACGATACTCGTGAACCCGTTATTGAATCCACTACTTTCTACAGATAGAGGTTGAGCTCGTCGGCTCCTAGACCAGTTGTGATCTTTAAATATATGTATTCTAAAAATCCGTCCCCTTTTTAAAGAGAAACTTGTCTGACTTAAAAGTTATGATTCTTAGTATATTTTGAATTTATTGTATCCTGAAGAACCTTGTCTCAACTAACATATATAATGTACGTACAATATATTTTTAAGGACAACGGCTATTTTCATGCTCCGACGCTTTCTTTTACTTCTGTCTTTTTCTTTCATACATGTTTTAAGTATTTCAATTTGCAATTGTTGCAAGTAGATATATTGCAGTGGGAAAATAGTACGTATGAGTAAAGAATCAGAAGAGAAAGAAGAAGCAAAGAATGAATTCATAAAATTGAAGACTTTGGATGGAGAACTTGGAGAAAAATCTCACTTTGTTGGTGAGAAACTCAAATTTGTGGACGTGGGCACGTGGCACTTGTCCCCTTTTAGACTTGGTTTTACTCTTATGAGAAATATGGAAATTTAAACATAGAAGTAGAGTGCCCAAGGCTTGTTACATGGATGTAAGAGTGTTTGGAGATCAGCGGCCGGATTCAAGATATTAAGATTGTGGGTGCTCACTTCTTTAACATAAATAGACAATTATTTAAACGTTAAAATTTAAAAAGCTAACCAGAAAACGACGAGTAATATTATTATTACGAAAAGGACTTCTAGTCACAAGTTATATTGAAAAAACTACGGTTAATATTATTATTTTTTTTAGAAAAAAGATGCCCTATAGTCACTGAGACTTGACGATTTTTCATATTTTGAAGGCGCTGAACAGTTATATCACTACTTACAATTGCAAATATGTTACACTCTAAAAAATTTAGAAGCTAAAGTTTTTTTGTCTAATGAATGAGATACAGGAAATAGAAAAAGTGAAAAAATAAACTAAAAGAGATGGTCAGGAAAAGATAAAGACTGAAAAGAAAGAAAAATGAAGAGAATGCTTCAGCCGAGAATCAAACCCACGATTCCCATGTGCCGAGCGTTAAACTTTAAGCTTCAACCAAAGCACCCACCAGGCCTCTTTATCTATGGGTGCTCAATAGTTTAGAATATTAAATATTTTCTGTCTAACTATACACATTCCGCGTCGGGGTCAGTGGGTGCTTGAGCACCCGGAACCTACAACCTAGCTCCGCCCTTGTTGGAGATGGAGAGTGTCTTCAAATCACTTCATGATCCTCTTTAAGGTCTATGACTCCGAGTTGCAGCTTTATCCCCGAAACCAGTTGTAATTATTAATTGTTACCACTTAAAAGTTCGTAGTTACTCAGTTTCAGTTTATGTGACACTGTTGTTATGTGACTTTTCAGGCCTATCCCGGAAACTTCAAAGTGATGATGGGCATATTGTTTATGTTTTAATGTTAATTTATCTCCATTACCTCCTTCTTTTGACGCGTTTTGATTTTAAAATATGCCCAACTATGCATATTGTTGAATTTTATGTCACAGGAAGCTTATGTCAGAGTTTAAGGCCATGTGATCACATTAAGTTAGCATTTTGTCGTTTCAGTTTATGTGACGCCATTGCTATTTAGGAAGTGAAAGATATTTTTTCTTGCTAAAGAAAAATATATAGCTAGCAGATTACCATTGATTTACTAATTTCTTACATAATTTCCAATTAATGCAATCAATGCAAGATTTGCCTGTTTTACTGAAAAAAACAATGTCTTGATTATTTTCATTAATGAATGAGTATATATACAATTTACAATTTTCATAATATGGAAAATTCTATTCCTATTCTACTCCCAAAACCATATTCTATTTGTACAATAATTCTATAATTATGGTAAGTGTACAATGCTAATTATTTACAAAAACTTATTACCAAAACCATCATATATACGGTGTGTATACCGTGTATATCACGGTCTCCCAATTATTTTGGGTTTCCGTGATATACACGGTATACACAAGATAGTATACCGTGTATATGATGCATGTATATTATGGTATATTTTCATATACAACTCTCTGGAATAATACCTTTTATTTATGAATAGGCTCCCAAACTGAGAGTGCATACATGATTCTTCCCTTCCACCCTTGCAACATCCAGTTGCTATCTTCATCTACTAGAAAATCCGTGTGATAAAACATTCTCACCTTGGCCTTCACTTCATTTACGATGTCTCGATCCAACAGAAGTTGTCTGAACCCTGCTATCTGATTCCTCACTGACCATTGACTGTAACTTTCCGGCCTCTCAACTCTTTCCGTCCCTTCGCAAGCTATAACGTTCATTGTATCTCTTCCGAATACTTCCTGCTCAAACTTCATCCTATCTTCATCTTCTCGTGTCATAGTGGCTTCAAACATGTCAAACTGTGACGAGAAATGAAATAAAGCCTCCCGGAATCTTGTAGTGAAGAAAGAGGCATTATACATGGCATTAACGGTCCCATGAACGAAGTAATGTGGATTTATATCCTTGATCAAGTTAAAAACACCATCTCTTGGACTTCTATTGTTTTGAGTTGCTACTGTTTCACCCGGGACATTCTTTAGCCTTTACAAACAATTGACCACCAACATTTCATCTCTGTCAATTTCCAAATCTTCTAGTTTAATATCATCCCATTTCTTCGCTATTGCCTTATACTCAAAAGGAACACCAAATCTCTTGCTAAAATTCTCCAAGCGGCGTCCTGTTTCCTCAACCATCTCAGCTGGTCGAAAACCTCGTTGAGGGAAATCAATTCCTGTGATCTTAAGCTTTGGAGGTCCACCTGGCCCAAGGGACATCCCATGTACAATACAAGGCCATTGAAATCCATATAGGATTCCGAAATCTATTATGTGAATCCTTGGTGATTCACTTGTTAATTTCGCGATAGACTTGTTAGCAAATACGTTCGACATCCTCTTGAATGGACAGGATGTGATGTATACCTGCTGAAAAATAATTCAAAGTTGTAGGAAATCAAAATTGGTTAGAATTGTTGGAAATTTACTAATGTGGAATTAAGTTTATCCCATTATTTATGACTCGAACAATTGGGGCCCCGCATGTCGGAAATGTCGTTTCTACACACGTGTACACGTAGTGCCAAGTATCGTAAATTTCATTAGTGAAAGAGATATTGCTACATACGTAATACGTTTGGGACATAGAATGATGGACGGTTATTGGCCAAATGACAAGTATTCCACATTGGTAAACGAAGGAAGAAGAGTACGAAGTGTAACATGAAACGAGTCGGAAATGGCCACGGAGTCGTGAAGGGCCGCGACGCAACACCGTCGGAGCCGCGGCGCCGGAGCACCGTGGCGCCCCCATGGCAGCGCCGCAGCGCTAAATGGTGGCTTGGGATACTAGAGCCAAGGCGTCGCGACGCTAATTCGCAGAGCCGCGACGCTTCGAAGGCAGAATGCTGCGACGGAAAGATGGAAAGGTATGACTTTTGGGCTGGTTTTGGAGCATTGAATCTCCATTATTTGGCACATGAATTCAGCCATTATTTGGATGAATATAACCCCTCAATAAGTGTCATTACATGGCTATTAAAGACCATTAGTTGGCTAGTTGAGGGGTCATTTTCTTACACTATAAATTGAGGCATTTGGCTCAATTGTTCAACACTTAGAAATTTTATGAAATCTTCTTCTTCCTCTCTAGCAAGTTTTCTATATTCAAAGTTCTTCAAGAGTAACACTTGAGTTTCCTTTGCTCATTTGTTAAGTTGTTGTTGTATCTTGGGAGACTATTGCCCAACAACGTAAAAAGATATATACGGGGCAATCTTGTCTTAAAGACAGAGTGACCACTCGTCTCAACAAATCACAAGGAGTTTGTAATCGTTCTTATTTCCAGTTTGTTGTAATCTTGTGTAGTTTATCCTTTCTAGCATTTGTAATATTTACTTACTTCCTGTTTCCTGCAATTGTTATAACCCACAATTTTAAGACAAAATTATTGTAAGTGCTTAGAAAGATGACTGGAAGAGAACAACTCGCTTCTGATCCTGCTACTGCTACTCAAAGCAACCCCTCTGCCTTCCCCACTGCTGCTCAAGGCACATCCAATGCCTTCACTACTGCTCAAGGCACACCGAACGCCTTTCCTGCTGCTCAAGAAAATGTTACAGTTCCTCCACCCTCTGGATTCCACCATGAACGCCCAGAAAAGTTCATGGGCTCCAACTTCAAGAGATAGCAGCAGAAGATGTTGTTTTATCTGACTGTTATGGGAATGACTCATTTCCTAACAGAAGATCCTCCACAAGCTGGAGATGAAGTGGACCCTCAACCTAATGAAACAGTTGAAGGGGGCCTAGGTATCTATGTCGTTAATGGCATGAAGATGGTTTTTGATGCATGGAGTCATAGTGACTTCATGTGTAAGAACTATATTTTGAACTGTCTGTCAGACCCACTCTACATGGTGTATTGCACCATAGGCACCGCCAAAGATTTATGGGAAAAACTACATAAGAAGTACAATGCACAAGATGCTGGTATGAAGAAATTCATCGTTGGAAAATTCTAGAAATTTCAAATGGTGGATAGAAAAACTGTGATGTCCCAAGTCCAGGAATTCCAAATGATTCTACATCACCTGGATTTGGAAGGTATGAAACCAAATGAGCAGTTTTTGTTGCATCACTAATTAAGAAGTTACCTCCCTCATGGAATGAGTTACTTAAAACTCAAGACAAGGGAAATGACCTTTGACAAACTTATTATTAAACTCCAGATTCAGGAAGATAATAAGAAGGCCTTGCCTAGGGGAAAACAACTCATTGAGGAAAAGGCAAATCTGGCTGAGGCCAAAGGGAACCCAAGCAAGAAGCGCAAGTTCCAGAAAGACGGCAAGACCCAGGCGACGGAGAAGTTCAAAGGGAACTATCACCATTGTGGGAAACCTGGTCACATGATCAAGGACTGTCGCAAGCTTAAGACTGAGCAACAAGAAATGGCCAAGGCCAAAGGCAAGGCACATGCTAACGTCGTCAAAGACACGCTTCTTGACGACATGATTGAGGAGTTCTCGGCGGTGGTGCTTGAAGCAAACCTTGTTGAGAATCTCATGCAATGGTGGATGGACACGGGTGCTACCAGACACATTTGTTCCAATAGAGATGCATTCTCCACATATACACTAATTACAGACAAGAAGTTATTCATGGGTAACAACGCTTCCTCTGTCGTGCTGGGGGTAGAAAATGAAGTCCTGAAAATGACTTCTGGAAAGGCGATCACTCTGAAGGAGGTGATGCATGTCCCTGAGATTATGAGGAATTTAATTTCAGGTCATTTATTGGTTAATGTTGATTTTAGGCTAGTATTTGAGTCCAATAAATTTGTAATCACCAAGAATGGAAATTTTGTGGGAAGAGGCTTCGTCTATGAGGGCCTTTTCAAAGTTAACGACATATCTGTAATGCGTCCAAGCAATAAAATTGAAGTTTCATCTTACTTGCTTGAGTCTTCTAATTTATGGCATCATAGATTAGGACATGTTAACTACAAGTCCATCCAAAGGTTGGTAAAGTTGGAGTTGTTGCCGTCTATTGACGTAAACCCTCAACATAAGTGTGAGGTGTGTGTAGAGGCAAAAACTCACAAAGATTCTTTTTCGATCTGTCGAAAGGAATACCGCTCCTCTAGAACTTATTCACACAGATATATGTGATTTGAAGTTTGCACAAACTAGTGGGGGAACAAGTACTTTGTAACATTCATTGATGATAGCACAATGTATTGTTACCTTTAATTGTTGAAAAGTAAAGATGAAGCCTTTGAAGCGTTCCGATGTTACAAAGCAGAAGTTGAAAACCAACTAAGCATGCAGATTAAATCCATTCGTAGCGATAGAGGGGGATAATAAGTAGCGCCATTTGAGGAATATTATGCTGAATCGGGCATTGTTCATCAAACGACGGCTCCATATTCACCTCAGTCGAACGGGGTTGCTGAACGCAAGAACCGTACATTGAAGGAAATGATGAATGCCTTGCTCATCAATTCCGATCTTCCCCAAAACATGTGGGGAGAAGCCGTCCTTACCGCTAATACGATTCTTAATAGAGTCCTACATAAGGGTAAGGACAAAACTCCATATGAATCATGGAAGGGAAAGAAACCCACCTATAAATATTTAAAGGTGTGGGGTTGTTTGGCAAAGGTCGAAGTGCCCAAGCCAAAGCAGGTCAAGATTGGGCCTAAGACTGTAGATTGCATTTTCATCGGTAGGCAAATAACAGTAGTGCTTATCGCTTCTTAGTGCATAAGTTAGATATTCCAGATATCCACGGGGGTACAATCATGGAATCAAGGAATGCTCAATTCTTTGAGGATACTTTTGCTAGAAAGGAAAAAGACATAACCTCTCGCAAACGAAGTTATAAACAAAGCTCTCAGGAACCAGGAGTCGTTGACTACCCGGATCTAGATGGTTCAGATCTAGTGGACTTCGAAGTGGCTAATATCCGGAATCTAGTGTTCCAGATTCTCAGAACTTGGAGATTCCAAAGATGGAACCGAGGCGAAGTAAAAGGGCCAGGAAGGATAAATCTTTTGGTCCTGACTTTGTAGCTTATATGGTTTATGAAGAACCAAGGACAATTGTTGAAGCATTGTCAACTCCAGAAGCACCGCTCTGGAAAGAAGCTTTTGAGAGTGAAATAGACTTCATCCTGCATAACCATACTTAGGAGTTGGTTGATCTTCCTCCGGGAAATAAATTGTTGGGTTGTAAATGGATACTCCAATGGAAGTATAAAGCAGATGGGTCTAAATATAACTCTCACATCTTCCCATCATCTACTTAGTTGTCTCAATTACATCAATCTTGAACTACGTCCAGCCAAGTATTCTTGCCATTACCTTTTCGGTCGAGCGCTAGGTTCAAGCAACTTCATACCACTTCGTCCCTTTCACTCTTCAACCTGATCTCTACATTCATAGCTTGAAAAAGCAAAAGAAGGTACAAGGCCAGGTTGGTAGTTAAGGGCTATCAGCAGAAGGAAGGCCTTGACTATTTTGACACGTACTCTCCGGTGTCTAGGATGACGTCCATACGAGTATTCATTGCGATCACAGCATTGCGTGACCTTGAGATACATCAAATGGATGTCAAGACAGCCTTCCTAAATGGCGATTTGGAAGAAGAAATTTATATGGAACAACCCGAGGGGTATGTGGTTCCAGGGCAAGAGAAGAAAGTCTGTCGACTTGTCAAATCTCTGTACGGGCTGAAACAGGCCCCGAAGCAATGGCACGAAAAAATTGATTGTACTATACTATCGAAGGGATTCTCCATTAATGAGTGTGACAAATGTGTCTACACGAAAGGTAACTCTGACTCGTTCGTCATGATATGCATGTACGTATATGACATGTTGATCACAAGGAGCAGTCCTAGCTTGATCCTAGAGACTAAGAACATGTTGAAACAATGCTTCGACATGAAGGATATGGGTATCACAGATGTCATCTTAGGGAGAAAGATCTCTAAGACGTCTGACGGACTAGTCTTATCTCAGTCTCACTACATCGAGTATGTGTTGAGAAAGTTCGAGATGTTTGACAGTTCGCCTATGAAGTCAACACTGGATAGAAATCAAAAGCTTGATAAAAATCATGGTGCACCCGTATGCCAGGAGAAATATGCATAAGTGATTGAGAGTTTGATGTACATAACAAATTGCACCCGACCTGATATTACTTATGCAGTTAACAAGTTGGCTAGGTTTACCTGTAATCCGAGTAATGATCATTAGAAAGCGTTGAAACGAGTACTACGATACCTGAAATACACGTTAATGTACGGGTTGCATTATTAGAGATATCCAGTTGTACTAGAGGGGTATAGTGATGTAAACTGGATATCTGATATAGAGAACATAAAGTCCACTATTGGGTATATATTTACAATTGGTGGTGGGGCTGTGTCTTGGAAATCCTCTAAGGAAACTTGCATCGCCCGATCCAGGATGGAATCGGAGTTTATCTCTTTAAACAAAGCAGGAGAAAAAGCTGAGTGACTTCACGACTTCTTAGAGGATGTCCCTTATTGGGACAAACCCGTACCTTATGTAATGATCCACTGCGACAGTCAGTCGACTCTAGGAAGGGTATGGAGTTCTATGTACAACGGCAAGTCTCGTCATAATTGACGGAGACATAAGACCGATAGGCAGCTGATCATCACAGGTATAATATCTATTGATTAAATAAAATCAAAGGATAACTTAGCGGACCCACTGACAAAGGGCTTACCCAAAGATCAGATATTCTGCTTGTCTACGGGAATGGGATTAAAACCCAAGCTTTAAGGACGAATACAGTGGTAACCCAACCTTACTGACTGAAGATCCCAGGAATTTGGTTCAATGGGAAAACTAAGCTGTAAAGGATCAGTTGAGCGCTTCGGTGGAAGCAAGAGCACTTCGGGTTATGATCCCTGGAAGGAACATAAACCTAAAGTCGTTCCGCGATAGACGTTAAGTGCTATCTAAGGTGTGGGTAAATGTTAAGTTTCCAAAACCTTAAATGATCCTCAACGGTTGGGGTTAGGTTTGGGGAAACTTTTAATGGTTCCTAACACTTGTAAAGTGGGGAATAGTAGGATACCTTGTAGGAGACCACCTATTTAAGTGCGAGGACATGCCGCCTCAAATGAATGCACTTAAGAATCCAATAAGTGTCCACGGCCACAACGGACAAAAAATTATGAAGAACAGAGTAAGGGAAGTTGTTGTGTTGGCACCGTTGACTTGGCTTACACTAAACACTGACGGTTCAAGACATCACGTTCATCGTGTAGTAAGTAAGTCCGATGGTATTCAACTATGGAAGGTTCAAAGCGGAAGCTACCTATCCAGATACAACATCTGTCCGCTGAAAGATTGCTGGAAATACGCACCTTGTGAGTGCGCCAAAATCTCTTTCAAGAGGGGATTGTTAGAAATTTACTAATGTGGAATTAAGTTTATCCCATTATTTATGACTCGAACAATTAGGGGCCTGCACGTCGGAAACGTCGTTTTCACACACGTGTACACGTAGTGTCAAGTATCATAAATTTCATTAATGAAAGAGATATTAGTACATACGTAATACGTTTGAGACATAGAATGATGGACGGTTATTGGCCAAATGACAAGTATTCCACGTTGGTAAACGAAGGAAGAAGTGTACGAAGTGTAAGATGAAACGAGTCGGAAATCGCCGTGGAGCCGTGAAGGGTCGCGGCGCAACACCATCGGAGCCGCGGCGCCCCCATGGCAGCGCCGTGGCGCTAAATGGTGGCTTGGGATACTGGAGCCGAGGCGCTAATTCACAGAGCCGCGACGCTTCGGAGGCAGAATGCTGCGACGGGAAGATGGAAAGTTAATGACTTTTGGGCTGGTTTTAGAGCATTGAATCTCCATTATTTGGCACATGAATTCAGCCATTAGTTGGATGAATATAACCCCTCAATAAGTATCATTACATGGCTATTGAAGGCCATTAGTTGGCTTGTTGAGGGGTCATTTCCTTACACTATAAATTGAGGCATTTGACTCAATTGTTCAACACTTAGAAATTTTCTGAAATCTTCTTCTTCCTCTCTAGCAAGTTTTCTATATTCAAAGTTCTTCAAGAGTAACACTTGAGTTTCCTTTGCTCATTTGTTAAGTTGTTGTTGTATCTTGAGAGATTATTGCCCGACAACGTAAAATGATATATACGGGGCAATCTTGTCTTAAAGACACAGTGTCATCACTAGTCGCAACAAATCACAAGGAGTTTGTAATCGTTCTTATTTCCAGTTTGTTGTAATCTTGTGTAGTTTATCATTTCTAACATTTGTAATATTTACTTACTTCTTGTTTCTTGCAATTGTTGTAACCCACAAGAATTTGATATTTTAATTCATGTTAAAATAGAATTTATAGTCAAAATTATGTAGGAATAGATTTTTCAGTTTTAGTCAAAGTAGGCTTCATACTATTGTGATGTTACTGGCTATTTTCGAGAGTGAAGAATTGTAGAAAGCATACGAAGTTCCTTCAACACCTGATAAGCTTTTAAGAAATCTGCAGCTGATATTCTCCTACTTGTGGCCAACGTTGCGTCATCGCCAGCAAAGCGAGCTTCGAGGGCATTTGCAAAGCAATAGGCCAATCTTGCAGTAGCGTCGCCAAAGGGCGACGAGTGCTGCCTGACTTTGTTGAGAACTTCCATAAAGGTCTTGCTGTTGTAGCTAACTGCAGCCTCCGCGCAACGAGTTAGGAGACTGGTAAGATCTACTACTTCATTCGTCTTGGCACCTTTTTTGCTGCCACGTGGTCTACCGCCTTTAGATTGCTTTATAGGACAGCTCTTTTGCTTGTCCCATGCTGCATTATCTGATAATGTTGATGATTTTGATCGATTCTCGTAGAAGGAATGATTCATTCCTGGACAAAGAAGCGCCTTATCGTAATACTCCTCTGTTTCTTCTGTTCCATTACTCGCAAACTGCTTCAAGTTTCGCCCTTTTGAAGTGTCACCATTTTCTTCTCTATTGTGCTTCTTTTTCTCTCCCTCTGACCTTGATTTTCCCCCTTGATGATTGTTGTTTACATCACCATCATTGGAAGTAATAGCAGCAACTTAATTGTTTGCATCTGGTGAGTTTACATCACCAGTGTTGGGAGCACCGACAGCAGCTTGATGATAATTGTTTAAACCAGAATAAAAAAGTGGACACTGATCACCACCTAGATCAGAAATAAATCTGGACTCAACAAATTGGTTCACATCATCGCAGTAATCGTCTTGCCAATGAGTATTACTATTAACAAAATCACGATGAACTGGAGGATTGAGGGCATCATAAAAGGATTTTTCAGCAGCCTGGAGAGCGATGTAATCTTGAAACATACAAGGCCTATTTTCCAAGTCATCTTCTTCCATAAGCATTTGTGTTGAAAACTCCGTCAAAGTAATCGCCTGCTACTACCGTCTGATCACTAAACAAACTTCCTAGAATCTTTCATAAGCCCGACACAAATTCGTCCGGAGAATTAAAATCGATGTTGTAAATTGTAATGCAAACAATGAATGAAGAAAAATTATTGTCATGTTTAAAATATATTCCGTGATAGAATAGACAGCCAAACTTTATTTAAATACATTTTCTTGAAATAATGGTTATCCAAACGCATTCTCTTGAAATAATGGACAGCTAATTACATTCTGTTAAACTAATGAACAGTCAAAGTTCACTACTCAGATTCAATAATTCAATACATCAAACATATTTGATATTAACCTCTAGTTGTCATCTATCTATATAAAGTGGTTTAGGGTTCTTTTATCAACACACTAAAGATTATCTTTCCTTCTTCTTCAAAAGTTCTTCTTCTCTTGCTATCTTTTTTGTGCAAATTTCAAACTTAGCTACTAGCTAGTGCAAGTGTTTGGAGTGTTGCGGAATATTGTGGAGCGATCGGTCAAAACGATTTGCACCACAATCGATCCGAAATTATTTTTAAAACAGTGGCTTGTCACGACGCAGCATTGATTTGATAAGTTATTTTCTTGGTTTACTTATTCTTGATCAATATTGTTCTAATTTTTCCTACAATCGAAATAGAATTTTAAATTTATGAATTTGAATTTTAAAAATATAACTTAGTGAGTTTTGAATAATTTTTTTATAAAATATTAATAAATTTATGTGTTCATACAAGGTACAGCAAAAGCTACTGATTTATATCGAATTCGTGGACTTGTAATGACCTTATTGGCTCCTAACAAGTACTTGCCATCTTTATCTAAATTCGGGTGCACAATTTGTCGGGTGTATAATATTCAACGAACATTCAGCCCATTTCCCTTATTTTTATCTGTTTTCCACTTAAATTAATACGTATTACCGTTGAAACATGTAAGAAACTAGGGGGTGCACGGGTACAGGGTACTCAAATACCGATCAGAACCGACACTAACGGGTAAGTTTCGGGTAGATATATTATAATAACGGGTAGGTTCCGAGTAGTAAAATTAGGAACCGATCAATGTCGGGTCCGGTTCCGGTTCCGACAAATAAAGACAGGGTACCCGGAACCTATGAAATATTAAATATTTTTACTTTTTTAATTCCAAACCTATCAAGATAACACTTCCCTTACACGAGATGGTCCAAAAGTTAGTGAAGTCCTTGAGGCTTGAGGAGAACTGATATAGTTCTTCAGGCACCATCAAACATAATGGTTAAAAGATGATATTTTGTATGTATTGTTGCAGAATCCTTTAAAAGTTTCACTGTCTATTATCAAGATAGTTGTTTGGGCAGAGGGTAAGGCAATTGCTTATGTAGTGATTGATTGATGCTCAAATTTTAGTTCATTGGTTTGTTGATAAAATTAGAGGGCTGTGAGTTATGTAGAATCCTGTAATATAGTTGGAACTATGAGTGAAATTGCTATTCTCGAGATTCATATGATGTGAAGACATCTTAAGAAGTTATTTCTTTACAGGGTACCCGGGAACCTACCCGGAACCGCAGGGTCCGGATAGGTTCCGGGTAATGATTGCTACGGGTAGGTTTCGGGTAGTAAATTTAGGAACCGATCTTTTAC
Source organism: Anisodus tanguticus (assembly GCA_034509755.1). NCBI lineage: Eukaryota > Viridiplantae > Streptophyta > Magnoliopsida > Solanales > Solanaceae > Anisodus > Anisodus tanguticus. The sequence goes on from CM067551.1 coordinate 21,184,845, forward strand.
TGGGTAGGGTTCGGTTAGTTCAAAAAAATTAGGATACCCGGACCTGCTCACCCCTATAAGAAACTCCCTTTACACCGCTTCCTCCTTGAAAGTGCATATTATGTATTTACAATTACGAAGTGTATCATAGCTAAAATGAAAATTTCGTGACTAAATACTTTAATCATAATAACTTCTCATAGCGTATCGTAAGTAAGAAATGGCGTAGCTAAAAGTTTATTACGAATTTTTTTAGATGTTATGTAGCTAAGGATTAATATTTATTACTAGTTACTACTGTGCTTGTGATGTAGCTATAAGCATTTTGTCAGGAAGAATATATATTTGTAGAAGATGATTTTATGATTTTATTCTTCGTTATGATGTGTTAGCATGTGTATAATGTTACATAATTTACCATATTTTGTATTGTATAATTATGGTAGGATTATAATCCTTTTTAGAGAAGGATTCTATTGGAAATTTGTCTTTGGTGGGGATGTGCGTCCACCCATATTTAATGACTTAAACACTAGGGTTTCGCATGTTGGAGGCTTTGTCTCTTCACACATGCATAATCTACTAAGTGAGTAGATGACCGTAGGGCCAAGAATCGTCAAATTTTGTTGAGAAATGAAAGAGATATTGGTCCACGAAGTAAGGTGTTTGAGACATGGAAATATGGTGTGGGACAAATCTACTACATAGTGGGAAAATGAAGAATTGTTCTCTTTATAAGTCTCAAATTTGGCTAAGGGTTTGGGACCCCAAGGGGTAACCCATGTATTTGAAGGAGGGAGGACCTAGATGTGCTTGGGTTCAAGGCTAAGTCCACACGCGTGCCGCTGCCCGCCCGTCCCGCCCCGTCCGGGCTCGGGTCGTGGGCCTTGGGCTTCTTCTGATGGACCCTCAAATTGTTTAATATTTACAGTTTGGTCCCTGGAGTTTCTGTTAAGATGAAATTGGGAACGACGGAAGACAGAAAGTTGTCACGCCCCGACACCGCCTCGGTCCCGCCCTAAACCCGAGTATTTAAAAAAAAAACAAAATCGTGGTATCAGGACTCGAACCGGGATGGGACAAGGTCTCGTCCAGCCCCAGGCCCGCCAGTCCCGATCCCGCCCGAAACCCCCCTATTGCAAAAATAGTTGTTGCACCAACGACCATTTTACATTTGGCCATTGTGCAACGACCATTTTTGGCCTCCCCCCTACCCCGTTAATATTTATTTTTAACCATAAGTTATTATATTTACACTTTAACCCAATTTTCCAACTATAAATACCTCATTTTCTCTTCATCTTTCTCACAAATCTTCCTACAATCTCTCTAATCTCTCAATCTATCTCTCTACAAGTCTACATTGTCTACTAAATATTCAACTTTATTTATTCATTTGGGAATTGGGAGTGAAGTTGACAACTAGCTTGAGGATCTTCTATCGAGCAAAGTTTCAATTTTCAACCTCTCAATTACACGTCGACGTTACGTCGGCGTTTGGTACATTCGTTCCTTCATTAAATTATTATTGTTTGTTTATTTTATGTAGCGCACTTAATTTCATTTACTTTAATTATTTATTAGTATAATTATAAATTTATAATGGAAGGATTTAAACGTATGCTTACAGGTAGGGGTCATGCTTCTTCTAGTAGGGGAAACAAGGGCAAGGGTCCTATTTCTAGACAAAATCTTATTCCTACACAGGATGAATTTGTTGATACTGAACATTTTCCTACTTCCGCATTTATATTACAAAATCCAGCTGATATGGTTGTAGAAAACTTATAACTTATTTTTTAACTCTCATAATCAAAATCCAGCTGATATGATTGTAGATAGCGATTGGGGAAAAAATTTTGAACTTATTCTATTTTTAGAGAAATTTTTTCAAGCAACAAAAGAATTTTCCGGTATATATTATCCTACTATTTCAACTATGTTGTTTTATTTAGCTCTAATATTGTTATTACTTAGTGAATATATGGAAAAACCATCTTATATGACAGCTATTAAAAAATGTTTATCAAAATAAAAAAAAATTTTATTCCTATTCCCACTATTTATATTATTGGTGTTGTATTAAATTCGACTATTAAAATAGACGGTACTAAATCACTTATTGAAACTATTTACGATTGTATAGAAGTACTACCACCACCAAGTCCCAAAAATCCAAATCACTCACCACCTATTGAACAAACTAAAGAAGAAGTGTTGTCTAGCGTAGAAGACCAATGCAAAAAAATATTTATGTTTTACCACCAAGAAAGTGCTAGTAACCTACCTGCTTCCATACCATCTTCTTCTTCTTCAACACAACCTCACAAAAGACATGCTCTTTCTGCGGCTAGTATTGAAAGCCTCAGAAATAGAATGTACGGTCGTACCACTACTAACCAAATTAGCGAGTTTGATATTTTTGTTTTGCAGGGTTCTGTACCGTACCAAGAAGTTCTCAATTAAGAAGGACGTGAAGACTTGCTGAAATACTGGAGGGGGAATGAGAAGACCTTTCCGACAATTTCAATGATGGCCCGAGATGTTTTGAACATTCAAGCGTCATCTACTGCGTCTGAAAGCGCTTTTTCTGCCAGCAAATATCAAATAGGAGAGCACAGACACTCATTAGCCGGAGACAGCTTGGAGATTGTAGTATTATTCAGAGATTGGATAGGAGCGGAGCGGAGAAGGTGCGGTCAACCGGAGATCAACGAAGAAGAAGACGAAAACTACAACGAAATCTTATCCGAATGTGGTGGAAGCGACGTGGATCAATTTGACCAACAAATACCAATTTCAACCGAAGAACCACAAGAAATTATCAAGAAACTAGAACAGGTTTTTTTTCAGAATGTAATTTTTTTAATTGCAATTTTACTAAGTAATTTGCAACTTTTGAACAACACCACAAAGTTGCAATTTTGACAATTGTATTTGTATTACAAAAAAATAATATAAGAGGCACAAAAATAGCCTTGGGATATTTTTATTACAGTATCTTGTTTAATTATTGAGTTTTTTATATATATGTTATTTTTTAAATTAAGTGCAAAAAAAAAACCTGCGGGATCCCGACCCGATTCCGACGGGATCGGGATCAGGGCGGGACTACGGCAAATCCCGCCTATTCCGATCCCGCCTTTTTCCCCCATCCCTCCCGACCCGATCTCGCCAAACCCGGCCCACTAGCCACCCCTAAATAATACACGTCTCAAAAAAATTTCCAACATGTACGAATATTGCTAACAATTGAAACTAGTTGCAGACCAATTATCCAACGTGGGGACGCCCGTTTCCCACACTAAGATGGTCCTACAACTTGTTGCGGGTTTACCGAAAGGGGAATTTGATACTCTCGTAACTATGATTCAACAAGCCGACCCACTACCGAGCTTCAACAAGGCACACTCTCAATTGATTTTGGAGGAAACCAGGCGTACCAAGCAGGGCGAACACAACCAAAAGGCATTAGCAGTTGAAAACACTCTGCCATAAAACAACACCGCCGTCCAACCACCACTACCTGACAGCCAGCCGCGGGACAGTCGCGGTGGTAAAGGCGGCCACGGCAGAAACATCGGCAAAGGGAAGGGGCGTGGCCGCGGTAGACAGGGCCAGCAGTAAGCCCCTAATTCTGGATAGTGGGTCGCCACTGGCCAGTGGCCCATCAACACACAGTGGGCTGCATTCCATCCACCGCAATACCTGGCCTTGTAGGCTTACCCTCCTATGGGCTTGTTGGGCCCCAGACCAGGCCCAAGACAGACACCCTTTTCAGCACCTGGACCATGCCAACAGCAGGCCCACTTCTCGTCCCAACAGTAGTTTCTCATGGGCCTGGCCCCCACCGATTTGGGTCAGGCATTCAACTCATTGAATATGCATCAGCCCAATGAAAATTGGTACATGAATACGGGGGCCACGTCTCACCTCACCCGGTCTGCAGGTAATCTTTCCAAACTGTATCGTTTGCAATATCCTCAATATATTACCGTTGGTAATGGCAATCGCATTCCAATTCAGGGTTATGGTTCCACTTACACTCAGCCACCTCACCCACCCTTTTCCCTTAACAACGTCATGTATGCTCCAAACATTATCAAGAATTTAATTCCTGTCTGTAAATTCACTCGTAATAATATTGTCGCTTTTGAATTTGACCCTTTTGGTTTTACTGTGAAGGATATTCGTACGGGGACACCTCTTACGAGATACAATAGCACGGGGGATCTCTATCCATTCTCATACACCTCCGTTGCCAGCCCGTGCTCTCCTATTTCTCTCACTGTCGTATCTCCGTAAACTTGGCATAATAGACTTGTCCATCCAGGCACTCCTATTTTTATTTTTCTTAGAAGAAATAGTTTCATTCAGTGTAATGGAAAACTGGCCCAAAATTGTGTTTCTTGTCAATTAGGCAAACATGTTCGTGTTCCATTTAAGTCATCTCTCAGTGTTACGTTTGCTCCTTTTGATATTATTCATGTTGATTTATGGACATCCCTCATTACTAGCTCTCTTGGTCATAAATATTATCTTGTCTTATTAGATGATTACTCACATTATATCTGGATTTATCCAGTAAAATTCAAATGAGAGGTTTTTGCGAAATTTCTTAAGTTTCGTATTTATGTCAAAATGCAATTTGAAAAAGCCATCAAATCTTTTCAATGTGATAATGGTCGTGAATTTAATAATTCCACGTTTCACAAATTTTGCAACAACAATGACATGGTTTTTCAATTTTCGTGTCCCCACACCTCTCCTCAAAATGAAAAAGCTGAATGTATCATCCGCACCATAAATAACATGGTCCGTACATTTCTTTTTCATGCATCTCTTCCTCCCTCCTTTTGGGTTTATGCGGTCAAAGTGGTAGAATACGTCCTTAATATTTTACACACTAGCACCCTTCACAATATGACCCCAACCGAAATTTTATACTGTCAGATCCCCTCCTATGATCACCTACGGATTTTCGATTGCCTTTGCTATCCAAACCTTGCCTCCACATCCCCTCACAAATTAGCACCCTGAACTACTTCGTATGTCTTCATAGGGTTTTCGCCTAATCATATGGGCTATCTGTACTATGACCTGTGAACCCGTCAAATTCACGTCTCACATCACGTTACGTTTGACGAAACCATATTCCCTTTTTTAACATTCAAAAATACCAAAAATGGACTACACCTTTATTGACGAGTCCGACATGTCCCCCGTCATCCTCAGTTAGTTGCATCAACCAACCACCGCCAGTCCGCCATTGCCACCCACCGTTGTCACATCTGACAGTATCCTTACACCACTGACACAGTCTCAATCGTCGCCGACTACCGCCACCCCTGGCAGCCAGCACTCCTACAATAACCATAACTCCAGTCGCCGGAACCCTCCTCGCCCAATCACTATGTCTCCACCATTGGACCACACCATAGCTGATCCTCCAGTTTGACTCCCTTTCCCCGATTTCTCTCCAGTCATCGAAAACCCTAACCCCTCCACTGTGGACCCATCCAACCCATCTACATCGCCATATCCAACAACCCAACACGGAGCCCCAATCGACGCCCCCATAACACCACAACCAATGTCATTGCCCGACGTCAACCCCAGTTACTGCAACTCACCCAGTCATCCGGTCAGATCCCTGAACTCATCACTCTCTCAAAATACCAAACATATCCCTGCCCCCACCCACCGTATGGAAACCCGTGCTCAACATGGGATTTTCAAACCCAAAGTCCAGTTTAACTTTTCCACCCAAACTATTTCCCCAATACCCAAAACCCCAAAATTGGTCAAACTAGACCCGAATTGGAATATGGCCATATATGAGGAGTTCAATGCTTTATCTAAATAACATACTTGGGATTTGGTTCCTCGATCGGAGGGGGTAAATATGATCCATTGTATGTGGCTTTTTCGTCACAAGTACAGAGACAGTGGTGAGCTCGAGAGATATAAGGCGAGACTTGTGGCTAATGACACTAATCAGTAGGAGGGCATTGATTGTGGGAAGACTTTTAGTCCGGTTGTCAAATCGGCTACTATTCGCACAATTCTGAGTATTGTTGTGGGTAAGCATTGGCCAATTCATCAACATGATGTAAAAAATGCTTTTCTACACGGGGATTTAAAAGAAATTGTTTACATGCACTAGCCTCCTGGTTTTGTCCATACAACAGTCCCTCAGTATGTATGCCGTATTCGTAAGTCACTATATGGTTTGAAACAGGCCCCGAGAGCGTGGTATGACCGCTTTGCATGGTACATCTTGTAGATTGGGTTTATATGCAGTAAATGTGACACTTCTCTATTTATTTTCCATCGAGGTAGTAACGTTGTTTATTTGCTATTATAGGTGGATGACATTATGCTTACTGCCTCCTCTGATTTGTTGAAAAATGTGATTTTTGCATTACTGAAGACTGAATTTGCTATGACTGACTTGTGGAAGTTGAGCAATTTTTTGGGAATATCAGTGACTCGTTCTGCAGATTCTATGTTTTTGTGCCAACAAAAGTATGCAGAGGAGATTGTGTACATGTTTATTCTAAATCAAAGCTTAGTGTTGTGGATGGTAATCTAGTGTCCGATCCCACATCCTACAGGAGCCTTGCAGGCGCACTACGATATCTTACTTTCACCAGGTCTGACATTGCTTATGTTGTTCAGTATGTATGCTTATTCATGCATGCCGCTAGAGAGCCTCATTTCACTGCTCTTAAGCGTATTATTCGATATGTTAAGGGTACGCTTGATTATGGATTACATCTATACTCCTCAGCACCGACATGTTGTTATCATTTACGGATGTTAATTGGGCAGGTTGTCTGGACACGAGACGCTCCACCTCCGGCTACTGTGTGTTCTTAGGGGATAATCTCATTTCTTGGTCTGCCAAGAGGCAAGCCACTTTATCCTGTTCGAGTGGAGAAGCAGAGTATCGAGGCATTGCTAATATTGTTGCTGAGATATGTTGGCTCTGAAACCTTCTTTTTGAGCTTCAGTGTCCGTTGCGTAAGGCTTCTTTGGTTTTTTGTGATAACATCTCCACCATATATCTATCTCATAATTTGGTTCAACATCAGCGAACCAAGCATATTAAGATGGACATCCACTTTATTTGTGAGAAGGTGGCTCTCGGTCACGTCAGAATCTTACATGTGCCTTCCTCGTATCATTATGTGGATATATTCACAAAGGGCTTTCCTAGACAGCTCTTCCTTGACTTCAGATCCAGTCTTAGAGTCCGGCCTCCTCCCGCTCAGACTGAGGGGGTGTGTTAGCACGTGTATAATGTTACATAATTTACCATATTTTTTATTGTATAATTATGGTAGGATTATGATCCTTATTAGAGAAGGATTCAACATTGTACACCTATATATATATTTGTATTAATGAGAAAGGTTCCCCTAGAGAGATTAATACAATCTCAGATGATGAATTAAATCGATGATATCTTTATATTGTAGCTGTGAGGTGATATATTGTGACAAAAGATTTAATTTATTTGTCATTAAGTGGTTGGAGTATTTTAAGGTTTGTCAAAGTTAAAATGGAATGGGAAGTAAAAGAAAAGGGTATGATCATCAATTCATGAAAAAAAAAAGTAAAAGTTCATGAGAAGGGATTAAAGTTGATTAGACTCCACTAAATGATAGTACAAAGAACCAAGGTTCATATTATTGAAGGTAAATGACAAGGCATTAATAGTTAGAGCTTTTAGTCATTGAGGGATAGCTATGACATAAATGGTAAAGTTGTTATGATATGAATGAGAGGTCATGAGTTTGAGCTTTGAAACAACCTATTGTAGAAATGCAGGGTAATACTGCATACGATACATCATTGTGGTCCAACCTTTTTTCGAACTCTGCGCATAGCGGGAGCTTAGTGCACCGAAATGTCTTTTAGGCGTTTTTAATCATTGGTTATTGACATTAGAAATTCTCTATTTGGTGGACTCACATTTTTAATATAATTGTACATAGATATGCTATCAATTAAAGATGCCCGTTTTTCTGATCTAATAAAGTGTTAATTTTACGGGCTATTTATAAATTGTATGTTATAAGATATGGATTTTATATGCATAGAAACCTAATTAACTCTTCAAGTTATAATTGAAGAGTTACACCTTTTCTGAAAGGTTATCTTTGAAGAGTTATGTCTCTGTTGAAGAGGTGCATCACTATTATATATATTTAGTTGTGGTCCCTATGTCTGTTATCAATTATTTTCCGCTCTGTCCCATTAAGAGAAGTACCATAAAGAAAGTAACAAGACTTAGAAGATCGTGTCGTCCTTCAATAAATACTAGTGTAGAATTGTATTAATCTCCATTGATAAGTCTTTCTCATTAATACAAATACATATAGTGTACAATGTGGAATCCTAATACCATAAGGATCTTAAATCTACCATAATATACATCACTAAATATTACGCAATATTTGGAGTATAATAATATTTGTACACGTTAATACACCCCCTCAGTCGGAGCGGGAGAAAGCCGGACGCTAAGACTGGATCTGAAGTCAAGAAAGAGTTGTCTATGGACGCCTTTCGTGAAGATATATGCATATTGATACGAAGAAGGCACATGTAACACCTTAACATGACCGAGAGCAACTTTCTCACGAACAAAGTGTATATCCATCTCAATATGTTTGGTTCGCTGATGTTGAACCGGATTATGAGATAAGTATATGGCGGATATGTTGTCACAGTAAACCAAAGATGCCTTACGCAGGGGACACTGAAGCTCCAAAAGAGATTTCGGAGCTAACAGATCTCAGCCACTTTGCAACTCCTCTATACTCTGCTTTTGCACTCAAACGGGATAAAATGGCTTGCCTCTTGGCAGACCAAGAAATAATATTATCCCCTAAAAACACACAGTAGCCGGAGGTGGAGCGTCGTGTGTCCGGACAACCTGCCCAATCAGTATCCGTATATGATAACAACTTGGTCGGTGCTCAGGGGTATAGATGTCATCCATAATCAAGTGTGCCCTTAACATATCGAATAATACATTTAAGAGCAGTAAAATGAGGCTCCCTGGCATGCATAAATAAGCATACTTGCTAAACAGCATAAGCAATATTAGGCCTGGTGAAAGTAATATACTGAAGAGCACCAGCTAGACTCCTATAAAGGGTAGGATCTGCCACTGGATTACCATCAACTGCATTAAGCTTCGATTTAGAGTCAACCGGAGTGGACATGATTTTGCAATTAGCCATCTTAGCTGTATACAATCTCCTCTGCATACTTGCGCTGGCAAAGAAATATATTGACTGCAGACCTAGTTACTGAGATCCCTAAAAAATAACTCAACTTCTCCAAGTCAGTCATAGCAAATTCGATTTTAAGCAGTGCAATGATCTCATTTTTCAACCCATCAGAAGATGCAGTAAGAACAATGTCATCCACATACAATAATAAATAAGCAATAATACAACATCTATGAAAAATAAATAAAGAATTATTACACGTGCTGCATGAAAACCCAATACGCATAATGTACTGTGCAAAGCGATCATATCACGCTCTAGGGGGTTGTTTTAAACCATAAAGTGACTTACGGAGACGACATACAAACTGAAGGGATGCGGGATGAACAAAACTAGGCGACTTGTGCATGTAAATAGTTTCTTTCAGATCCCCACGTAGAAATTTATTCTTCACATCAAGCTGATGAATCGGCCAATGCTTACCCATAACAATGCTCAGGACTATATGAATAGTGGTCGGTTTAACAATCGGACTGAATGTCTCACCACAATCAATGCCCTCCTACTGATTAGTACCATTTGCCACAAACATTGCCTTATATCTTTCTAAGTCACCACTATCTCTGTACTTGTGACAAAAAAGCCACATATAACGGATCACATTTACCCCCTCCGATTGAGGAACCAAATCCCAAGTATGTTATTTCGTTAAAGCATTAAACTCCTCACACATGGCTGCATTCCAATTCGAGTCTAGTTTGGCTAATTTGAGGCTTTTGGAAATTGGGGAAATGGTTTGTGTAGACAGGTTAAATTGGACTTTGGGTTTTAAAATCCAGTGTTGGGCACGGGTTTCCATACGGTGTGATGGTGCGGTCTGGGTATGGTTGCATGGGGTCGGGTCGGGTGCACCATTTTGGTCGGGTTTGGTTCAATACAGGGGTTTTAAATAGGTTGTTGGGGTAGGGTGGTGACTCGTGATTGTTTACAGTGGTTGTTGGTGGTGGTGTCGTCGATCTAGGTGGGTCGAGCCCGGGAGTAGTGGCGGTGTTGGGGTTTGTCACTGGTCTCGGTAGATCGAGACTGGCGGAGGACGATTGTGTGGGGTACGGTGTCGGTGGTGGGAGGGGATTGGGATTCAGGCTATTAAGTGGTCTAGGTATGCGAGGGTGGGTGCTGGTGGGGATGCGGCTTGGTGTTGGGGTTGTGGAGACGATACGGGGATGGGGATCGGTGAACGCATAGAGTCAGTTGGCCGACTGCTGGTGGTGTTGGCAATCGGTGAGGACGGTGACAGTGATCGGACAGATGGCAAAGACGCCGGAGTTCGCTCTGTAGTAGTGGCGGTGGGTGCCAGAGATTGAGCAGAGGCAGTTGGTACAGTGGCTGCGGCCGGAACAGTGACAGCACGACCGAGGGCTAGACAGAGAAACGGTGATGTGTCGGACTCATCTAAAAATGTGAAATCCGAATTCTGAAATTTTTGGATATTTGCGAATGGGAAGATTGCTTCATCAAACGTGATGTGACGTGAGATGATGATTTTGCAGGAAGACAAGTGGTAGCACAGATATCCCCTATGATTGGGCGGAAAACCTAAGAACACACAAGGGGTGGTGCGAGGGGCAAGTTTATGTGGGGCCGTGGAGGCAAGATTCGGGTAGCACAGGCAGCCAAAAATTTGTAAGTGCTCATAAGTTGGGATCCTACGAAATAGAATTTCGGTGGGTGTTCTATTTTGGAGAGTCTGAGTAGGCAAAATATTTAGAATATATTCGGTCATTTTCACAGCATAGACCCAAAATGGAGGGGGAGGGAGACATGCAATAGGATCGTACGAACCATGTTATTGATAGCGCGGATGATTCGTTCGGCTTTGCCATTTTGGGAGGAGGTGTGGGGACATGAGAACCGAAAAACCATGCCATTAGTAGAGAAAAAATTGTGAAAGAATTATTGAACTCACGACCGTTATCACATTGAAGCGATTTTATGTCTCTTCTAAATTGTGCTTTGACATAGACATGAAATGCAAGAAACTTGGCAAACACGTTAGACTTGAATTCAAGCGGATAGACCCAGACAAAGTGAGAAAAGTCATCTAATAAGACGAGATAAAATTTATGACCTAATGAGCTAGTAATGGGAGATGTCCATAAATCTGCATGAATAATGTCAAAGGGAGAATACGTAACACTTGAAGAAGACTGAAACAGAAGGCGAACGTGTTTGCCTAAAGGACAAGAAAGACACTGTTGGGAAAAATTTTCATTATGACAACGAATTAAATTATTGTTTCTAAGAAAATTAAAAACAGGGGCTCTTGGGTGGACAAGTCTATTGTGTCAGGTTGACGGAAAAATTATTGCTAAAGCAGTGAGAGGAGTGACCTGGACAGTTAGAGACGTGGGAGGGTTGACACTAGCAGCGGACGTGGATAGGAAAGGATAGAGATCATCCTCACTATTGCATCTCGTAAGGAGTTTCCCGGTACAAAGGTCCGTTACAAAAAATCCAAACGGATCAAAATTAATTGAGATAGAATTATCGGTGGCAAATTTCCTAAAAGAGATTAGGTTTTTAATAATATTAGGAGCATATAAGATGTTATTCAGGGAGAAATGGGGATGTGGTGGTGGGGTGAGTGTGTGGCCAAACCCTTGGATTTGAATGTGATGATTGTTTTCGACCATAATAGATTGTGGAGTATTTAAATTCCGCAGTTGAGGAAGATTACCAGAATTATTGGTGAGGTGCGACGTGACACCCGTATCCATATACCACGCATTATCGAGCTGCCGACGAGTCAAAGTGTCAAAAGTCTGGCCCAAAATAGAGTGGGGATGGCCGGTACCGGACTGATGGGCTCCAGGTATTTGGGACTGATTTAGGTGGCCCGTCGGCTGTGCTGGAGCGGCCTGGTTGGGGACCAGCAATTGGGCCGCTAATGGAGTGCCTGAAATTGGGCTGGTTAGTTTCCAGTGACTGGGCCGCGACAGGAGATGGGCCGCAGCTGCTAGAGAGTTGTCTGTGGCTGCTGGGCTTTTGCTGAGGGCCCAGTTCGTGTCCAGCCAGCCAGGGCAGTGGTTGTTTGGTGCTTTCATACGGACTGCCGGAGGTTAGGAGAGAGGAAAAAAATTATAGGGTGTTCGGGACGTATACGAGGTGTATGTGAGGTCGTATACGAGGTGTATAACGGCATAGGTAGGTTGTATATGTGTAGTTTCGATCGTAAACTAGGTGTATATAGGCTTAGGGAGGCCGTTTAAGGGTAGTGTCTTCAGCCGTATACAGGCGTATATCAGCGTAGATGGGTTGTATACGGGGGGAGGGGGTATACGGCATGATGAAGAGATATGGAGGGAAATAGGGCAGCATATCAGTGATATATCGGGTGTATACAGGGTTATTTGTAGAGTATAAGTGTTGGACAACTGTTTATCAATGTATATCAGATGCATACCGGTGGGTTACGGGCTGTTTGGTGCCGGAAAAAGAAAGGGAATGGTGGCCGAATTTTAGGTTTTAGGTCATGAAGGATTATTGGCTCTTGATACCATGTAGAATTGTATTAATCTCCCTTGGGAAGTCTTTCTCATTAATACAAATATATATAGTGTATAATGTGGAATCCTAATACCATAAGGATTCTAAATCTACCATAATTATAAATCACTAAATATTACACAATATTTGGAGTATAATAATATTTGTACACGTTAATAACTAGAATGGATCAAGGTAAGTATGCTTACTAATCTTCTGGATATATATCACTGTCTAATGATTTACTTGCGATCTTGTGTGGTGTGTATAAAGTTTTCCAACAATTGCCCATTCACAATAGCTGCAGCTGCAACTCGGCCTTTTCGCCCATTCGTAATATTTTAACAAAAGTAAAATTATAAGAAAAAATTATCTAGTAAAAATATCCACGGACTTTCTACTGCACGATATAGAGAGCCATGGTTAGATAAATGTTACGTGACTAACCAAATGATGCAAATCGTAACTCTTCCAAGCCTAATAGAGAATGATAGAAAAATTTGATTCATGGTTATTGTTCACCAACTTTTTAGTTAAAACTCCCCCCCCCCCCCCTTAAATTTATGTGATACGTTTGAACGAATACGAAATTTAAATAAAAAGATTGTTTTAATTTATAATTTAAAGTAAGTCATAAATATCTAAATGATTACAAATTATTTTATGAAGGATGAAATAAAAAAATTTAAAATAAATTATTTTTCTAAATATAAAAATATATTGTTTTATTTGAGACAAACTAAAAAAAAACTATATCATAAATTACGATAGAGGGAGTAGCTACTTATGAGGAAAAATTAAGATAAAGTTAATACTGTTTGAAAACATAAAAATATAAAAAAAAAATGGAGCGGGGCTGGTATATTTAATAAAGTTCTTTTTTAGCCATTACAGAGAAAAGTTCAACAAGAAGTTTAGGCGGGGCAACATACCTAACTAGGTTAGGTGAAAAGAAAAAAAAAAACAAATCAAACATATTTGATTTTAGAGGCTTAGGTCAAAATCAAATGTAGAATTATTAATTAAGTGAACACAAGACCCACCTGGTTCAACCACCTTTCTATTTTTTCTTTCCTTTTGGAGGGTACCAAAGGCATCAATAAGTGCATGATATCTTTTACATAAAGTTTACCCTTAATCATGATTAAGTAATACTTTCTCAATTCACTTTTAATTGTCAATTTTTGATTTTGTCCGCCCCTTAATAATTAATAAATGAAATATATTTTATCATAATATACATATTAATTGGTGTATAGTTTTAATAGCTTGAAAATAATTTTTAAAAGAGTAATTAATATTAAGGGTAAAACAAGAAAAAAAAATTATCTTTTTTTGATACGCTAAAGTGGATAAGTAAGAGTGAAATTTATTTAAATATAGTGGACAAGTAAAAGTGAAACTGAGGAAGTATGTATTTTATTCAAATTTATTGTTTGTCTAATAATAAACTAATATAATTTTGAGCAATCATTAATATGTGCCTTCTTCCTTCTTACTTCCTCCATCTTCCTCAATTTGTGATTTCAACCATGTGGTGTTATAGTGCCAAAAATTAGAAGGTGGTCCAATAATTCAGTGAAAATGACGATTTTCGCCCAAACATTGCAATTAATTCTTCTCTTATTTTCCAATGAGTAGATCTAAGTTTATCACATGCCATGATTATTATGGCCTAAGCTTCATTTTGATTTACTAGGATCAAAAGCCTCCTTTTAGGTTGACTACAAAGCTAAATTACCATTGTCCAAGAAGACTTTATATGACATAAGACGCTGAATTGAGTATTGGTTGACGTTCCAGAAACCACAAAGTTCTCTGCCCAATCTGACTTTCTTGAAACTTCAGGGACCAAACTGTATATATAGCAAAGTTCTCTGTCCAATTTGACTTTCTTGAAACTTCAGGGATCAAACTGTACATATGAAACAATTCTGGTCCAAAAAGATAATATCAGAAGAAGCACAGCCCACGACTCGTGACCCGGACCGGACGGGGGCGGGCGGCGCCGGCGCGCGTGTAGGCTTTCCTCGAACCGAAGCACATCTAGGTCGTCCCTCCTTTAAACACATGGGATACCCCTTGGGGTCCCAAACCCCAAGCCAACCTTGAGACTTATAAACAAAACAATTCTTTCTTCCCCCACCGATGAGGGAGAATTGGTCTCAATACCACACTTTTCCATGCTTCAAACACCTCACTTCGTGGACCAATATCTCTTTCATTTCTCAACGAAATTTGACGATCCTTGGCCCTACGGTCATCTACTTACTTAGTAGATTATGCACGTGTGAAGAATCGGATTCTCCAACATGCGGAACACTAGTGTTTAAGCCGTTAAAGTTGGTCGGACGCAACTCCCGCCAAAGGCAAATTTCCAACAATCCCCTCTTGAAAGAGATTTTGGCGCACTCACATGGTGCCTTTTTCATTTCAAAGAATATTTCAAATGGACCGATGTTGCATAAGGAGAGGTAGCTTCAGCTTTGAACCTTCCATAGTTAAATATCATCGGACTTACTTACTGCGCGGTGAACGTGATGTCTTGAACCATCAGTGTTTAGTGTAAGCCAAGTCAATAGTACCAACACAACAAATTCCCTTACTCTCTTCTTCGTAATGTTTTGTCCATTGTGGCCATGGACAACTTCTTGGATTCTTAAGTGCGTTCATTTGAGGCGGCCCGTCCTCGCACTTAAATAGGTGGTCTCCTATAAAGTATCCTGCTATACCCCACTTCACAAGTGTTAGGAACCATTAAAAATTTCCCCAAACCTAACCTCAACTGTTGAGGATTATTAAAGGTTTTGAAAATTTAACCTTTACCCATACTGCAGATAGCACTTAACGTCTATCGCGGGAACGGCTTTGGATTTGGTGTTTCTTTACAAAAATCACTATCCGAAGTGCTCATGCTTCCACTGAAGCGATCAACTGAACCTTTACAGCTTAGTTTTCCTATTGAACCAAATTACTGGGATCTCCAGTTAGTAAGGTTGGGTTACCACCGTATTGGTCCTTATACTTTGGGTTTTAAGCTCATTCCCTTAGACAGGCAGACCATCTGATCCTTGGGTAAGCCCTTTGTTAGCGGGTCTGCTATATTATCCTTTGACTTAATGTAATCAATAGATATTATACCCGTGGTGATCAGTTGCTTAACGGTCTTATGCCTCCGTCGAATATGACGAGACTTGCCGTTGTACATAGCATTCTGTGCCCTTCCTAGAGCCACTGGCTGTCACAGTGGATCATTACCGAAGGTACGGGTTTGTTCCAACACGGAACATCCTTTAAGAAGTCATGAAGTCACTCAGCTTCTTCTCATGCTTTGTCTAAAGCAATAAAGTCTGATTCCATTATGGATCGGGCAATGCAAGTTTGCTTAGAGGATTTCCAAGACACAGCCCCACCACCAATTGTAAATACATATCCACTGGTGGACTTGGTGTTCTCTATATCAGATATCCAGTTTGCATCACTGTACCCCTCTAGTACAGTTGGATGTCTCGAATAATGTAACCCGAAAGTTAACGTATATTTCAGGTATTGTAATACCCGATTCAACGCCTTCCAGTGATCATCACTCGGATTACGGGTAAACCTAGCCAACTTATTGACTGCATAAGCAATATCAGGTCGGGTGCTGTTTGTTATATACATCAAACTATCGATCACCTGTGCATATCGCTCCTGGTATACGGGTGCACCAAGATTTTTATCAAGCTTTTGATTTGTATCCATTGGTGACTTTATCGGTGAACTGTCTAACATCTCGAACTTTCTCAAAACATCCTCGATGTAGTGAGTCTGAGATAAGACCAGTCCGTCAGACGTCTTAGAGATTTTTATCCCTAAGATGACATTTGCGATACCCATATCCTTCATGTCAAAGCATTATTTCAACATGTTCTTAGTCCCTAGGATTACCCGAGGACTGCTTCCTGTGATCAACATGTCATCTACGTATAGGCATATCATGACGAATGAGTCAGAGTTACCTTTCATGTAGACACATTTATCACACTCATTAATGGTGAAACCCTTCGATAGTAGAGTACTATAAAAAATTTTGTGCCATTGCTTCGGGGCTTGTTTCTGCCCGTACAGAGATTTGACAAGCCGACAGACTTTCTTCTCTTGCCCTTGAACCACATACCCCTCGGATTGGTCTATATAAATTTCTTCTTCCAAATCACCATTTAGGAAGGCTGTCTTGACATCTGATGTATCTCAAGGTCATGCAAAGCTGCGATCGCAATGAATACCCGTATGGATGTCATCCGAGATACCGGGGAGTATGTGTCAAAGTAGTCAAGACCTTCTGTCTGCCGATAGCCCTTGACTACCAACATGGCCTTGTACTTGTCTATAGACCCATCTGCCTTATATTTCCGTTTGAGTATCCATTTACAACCCAACGGTTTATTTTCCGGAGGAAGATCAACTAACTCCCAAGTATGGTTATGCAGAATTTAGCCTATTTCACTCTCAATAGCTTCTTTCCAGAGCGATGCTTCTAGAGTTGACAACGCTTTAGCAATTGTCTTTGGTTCATCATTAACCATATAAGCTACAAAGTCAGGACCGAATGATTTATCCTTCCTGGCCCTTTTACTTCGCCTTAGATTCATCTCTAGATTTCGGATGTTCAGCCACCTCGAGATCCGGTAGATCTGAACCATCTAGATCCGGGCAGTCAACGACTCCCGGTTCTTGAAAGTTTTGTTCATAACTTCGTTTGCGAGAGGTTATGTCTTTTTCCTTTTTTGGAAAGGTACCTTTCAAAGAATTGAGCATTCCTTGATTCCATGATTGTACCCTGGTGGATATCTGGAATATCTGACTTATGCACTAAGAAGCGATAAGCACTACTGTTATTTGCATATCCGATGAATATGCAATGTACAGTCTTAGGCCCAATCTTGACCTACTTTGGCTTGAGTACTTCAACATTTGCCAAACAACCCCACACCTTAAAATATTTGTAGGTGGGTTTCTTTTCCTTCCATGATTCATATGGAGTTTTGTCCTTACCCTTATGTGGGACTCTGTTAAGAATCGTATTAGCGGTAAGGACGGCTTCTCCCTACATGTTTTGGGGAAGACCGGAATTGATGAGCAAGGCATTCATCATTTCCTTCAATGTGCGGTTCTTACGTTCCGCCACACCGTTCGATTGAGGTGAGTATGGAGTCGTCGTTTGATGAACAATGCCTTCTTGCTCACAGTATTCCTCAAATGGCGCTACGTATTTTCCCCCTCTATCGCTACGAATGGATTTAATCCACAGGCTTAGTTGGTTCTCAACTTCTGCTTTGTAACATCGGAACGCTTCAAAGGCTTCATCCTTACTTTTCAACAAGTAAATGTAACAATACCGTGTGCTATCATCAATGAATGTCACAAAGTACTTGTTCCCCCCTCTAGTTTGTGCGAACTTCAAATCACATATATCTGTGTGAATAAATTCTAGAGGAGCGGTATTCCTTTCGACGGATCAAAAAAGAAGCTTGGTGAGTTTTGCCTCTACGCACACCTCACACTTATGTTGAGGGTTTACGTCAACAGACGGCAACAACTCCAACTTTACCAGCTTTTGGACAGACTTGTAGTTAACGTGTTCTAATCTATGATGCCATAAATTAGAAGACTCAAGCAAATAAGAAGAAGGTTCAACTTTATTACTTGGACGCATTACACACATGGCATTCACTTTGAAGAGGCCTTCACAGACGAAGCCTCTCCCCACAAAAGTGACATTCTTAGTGAGTACAAACTTATTGGATTCAAACACTAGCCTAAAACCAGTATTAACCAATAAAGGTCCTGAAATTAAATTTCTTCTAATCTCAGGGACGTGCATCACTTCCTTCAGAGTGAGCTCCTTTCCGGAAGTCATCTTCAGGACCACCTTTCCTACCCCCAGCACGTCAGATGAAGCGTTGTTGCCCATGAACAACTTCTTGTCGGTGATCGGTGTGTATGTGAAGAAGGCATCTCTGTTGGAACAGATGTGTCTGGTAGCACATGTGTCCACCCACCACTGCCTCGAATTCTCGACCAGGTTCGCTTCAAGCACCACTGCCAAGAACTCCTCAATCATGTCATCCAGTAGCGTGTCATTGACGACGTTAGCATGCGCCTTGCCTTTAGCCTTGGCTTTCTGTTGTTGCTCAGTCTTGAGCTTGCGGCATTCTTTGATCTTATGACCAGGTTTCCCACAGTGGTGACAGTTACCTCTGAACATCTCCGTTGCGTGGGCCTTGCCGTCTTTCTGGAACTTCCGCTTCTTGCTTGGGTTCCCTTTGGCCTCAGCCAGATTTGCCTTTGCCTCAGCAGGTTGTTTACCCACTAGGCAAGGCCTTCTTATTATCTTCCTGAATTTGGAGTTTGATAATAAGTTCTTCAAAGGTCATCTCCTTTGTCTTGAGTTTTAAGCAACTCATTCCACGAATGAGGTAACTTTTCAATCAGCGATGCAATCAAAAACTGCTCATTTGGTTTCATTCCTTCCAAATCCATGTGATGTAGAATCATTTGGAATTCCTGGACTTGGGACATCACTGTCTTACTATCCACCATTTGAAATTTTAGAAATTTCTCAAGGATGAACTTCTTAGTGGTGCATCTTGTGCGTTGTACTTCTTTTGCAGTTTTTCCCACACCTCTTTGGCAGTGCCAACGGTGCAATAGACCGTGTAGAGAGTCTGCCAAGCAGTTCAATATGTAATTCTTACACATGAAATCGCTATGATTCTATGCATCAAGAACCATCTTCATGCCATTAATGACATGGATACCAAGGCCTCTTTCACCCGTTTCAAAAGGCGAAGGGTCTATTTCATCTCCAGCTTGTAGAGGATCTTCCGTTAGGAACCGGGCCATGCCCATAACAGTTAAGTAGAACAGCATCTTCTGCTGCCATCTCTTAAAGTTTGAGCCCATGAATTTTTCAGGGCGATCATGGTGGAATGCGGAGGATGGAGCAAAAAAGGCGACGACGTGCCTTGGGCGCGAGCGGGGAAGGCGGCGAGTTGCGCCTTGGACGAGCAAGCGGCGCGGTGAAGGTCGCCGCCTTGGACAAATAGCGGCAGCGAAGAACAGGGGAAGGCGGCAATTGTTGCCTTGAGTGGCGCATCGCGAAGCGAGAATTAGTCATGT
The DNA here is from genome assembly GCA_034509755.1 of Anisodus tanguticus. Classification (NCBI taxonomy): domain Eukaryota; kingdom Viridiplantae; phylum Streptophyta; class Magnoliopsida; order Solanales; family Solanaceae; genus Anisodus; species Anisodus tanguticus. The sequence goes on from CM067551.1 coordinate 21,204,782, forward strand.
TTCCAGCCATGTTGCAGTAGTTACAGTAAGTAATATATTATCTTAAACTTGTTGGTTACAATGATGTAGGAAACAGAAATAAATAACTGCTAAGTATTACAACAAACTGAAATTACAATTAACTTGAACAATAAACTGGAATTACAATAAACTTGAACAATAAACTGGAATTACAATAAACTTGAGCAATAAACTGGAACAATTTTTTATATTATTGAGTCGAGTGATTGCACTCTGTATTTAAGACAATATTGTCCCGTATGTATCCTTTTTACGTCCTGGACAATAGTCTCCCAAGATAAAACATCAACTGAACAAATGAGCAAAGGAAACTCAAGTGCTACCTTGAAGAATTTTGAGTAATGAAATGATGCTGAATGTAGGAAGAATCTGATTTCGTTTTTTATGTTTCTATGTAGCTCAACAATAGTGCAAAGGATCTTTTATATAGTTGAAGGAGAGGCTTACCAACTGCCCACATAATTGCATGTTACTGGCCAAGTAATGGCAATTATGGAGGTAATAATTCACCAAAATAAATGGTGAATTGATGTGCAACGAATTGGCATTTAGAAAGATTAATTCAGCCAAAACAAATGGCTGAATTGAGTGATGGTTGACGTTCCAGAAACCAAACCACAAAATTCTCTGCCCAATCTGACTTTCTTGAAACTTCAGGGACCAAACTGTACACATAGCAAAGTTCTCTGCCCAATTTGACTTTCTTGAAACTTAAGGAACCAAACTGTACATATAAAATAATTCTGGTCCAAAAAGATAATATCAAAAGAAGCACAGCCCACGACCCACAACCCGTGACGGGATGGGCGGGCGGCGGCGGAGTGCATGTGGGCTTTCCTTGAACCGAAGCACATCTAGGTCCTTCCTCCTTTAAACACATGGGATACCCCTTGGGGTTCCAAACCCCAAGCCAACCTTGACACTTATAAACAAAATAATTCTTTCTTCCCCCACCGATGAGGGAGATTTGGTCTCAATACCACACTTTTCCATGCTTCAAACACCTCACTTCGTGGACCAATATCTCTTTCATTTCTCAATGAAATTTGACGATCCTTGGCCCTACGGTCATCTACTTACTTAGTAGATTATGCACGTGTGAAAAACCGGATTCTCCAACATGCGGAACACTAGTGTTTAAGCCATTAAAGTTGGTCGGACGCAACTCCCGCCAAAGGCAAATTTCCAACATGCTTTAAGGTTGATACCATGTTAAGAAATTAGACATTGAGTTTAAATCAACGCCAAAGCTAGCTCATAAGGTTAGAAGTATCCAAAACCATATAAAGAGTCCAATTGCACCATTCCTCATTGATGCAGGAATTCCAACAAAATCCCCTAAGCAATTAATTCTATTGCATGATTTCCTCGCCAAAGTTTATAATGACAAGGTCATAGTTTTGGAACTCCAGAGTGGGATTTAGTCAAAATCTCCAATTGGCTTGAGATTTAAAAGAGAAGGTGCCTTATGACAAGGCAATTGTTCTCTCTAGGGGTGGGTGTTTAGGAGGAGATTCCCATTTATAAATGTGTACAATTATAACACTACAGTCTCTACCATAATTAGAATATATCACATATATTGTATATATATTTAGTGATAGATAATTATGGTAAACTAGGATTCCTCTTATATTAGGACTAGGATTCCTATTGTATTAGGATTGTATATTGTACATTATATATATTGATATTAATGAACAAGAATCCCTAAGGGAGATTAATATCATCTTACATGGTATTAAGAGTCAAAACCTTACTATAGAAAAATTCCTCCTTGTCGCCCCCCCCCCATCTCTCGACCGACGGCACATAGTAATTTTTTTTCTCTTCCCAATGGAGAATTTGGCTACTCCCACCTCTTTCGATGTTTCCGCTTCTCACTCAGTCGTCATCCAACCCCTCTCCTCACTGTCTTTTCATCCGGCTCTCGCCGTTACCAACATCAAGAATTTTATCCATATAATTCTTGATCAAGTAGACGGTCAATATTGGTCATGGGTGGAACTATTTCGCATCCATGCATGTCTATATCATGTGTTTGATCATATAGACGACTATTTCCCTCGTCCTCCCGATATAGACGACATCACATGGCGTCGCCTCGATGCCGTGGTCAAACAGTGGATATATGGCACTATATCAAAGAACTTACTATACACAATTATGAAAACAGGTGCCTCTGCCCATGATCTATGGACACGTTTGGAAGAAATTTTTCAAGACAACAAGAACACTCGCGCCGTGTACTTGGAAGAACAGTTCAACACCACCCGTTTTGAAAACTTCTCTAATATGTCAGAATATTGCAGGAAGTTTAAACTTGTGGCAGACCAACTGTCTAACGTTGGTACACATGTGTCCGAAACTAAGATGGTGTTACAATTAGTTGTGGGCCTCCCCAATGGTGAATATGACACCCTAGCCATGATGATACAACAGGCTGACCCTCTACCAAGTTTCAACAAAGCACGCTCGCAATTGTTATTGGAGGAAACCCGACGTGCGAAACATGACGATTATAACCAGAAGGAATTAACAGTTGAACCTCCCGCACAACATCAAGCCACCGCCGACCAACAGCCTCCGCCGAAAAATATCCAGCCGCGGTAAAACCGCGGCGGCAGAGGTGGCAAGGGCCGCGATAGTGGGCGAGGCGGCAAGGGCCGAGGGAAGGGCCGAGAACAACAATCTCAGCAGTCCAGCAATACCATGACATGGGCCGGCCCAGTCTCTGGTTACCCAAATCAGAACTAGGCCACGGCTTCGGCATATCCTCCAGTCTAGTTCCTTTTTTAGCAACAAGGGTTACTGGGCCAGGCTCCAGGTCCGCGTCCGCCCATGTTCCAGCACCAACAGGCCCATTTCGTGCAGGCCCAGTTCCCACAACATCCCTTCAATCAAATCCCTACCGACTTGGATCAGGCATTCAGTAGTATGAGTATGCAGCAGCCCGACGAAAATTGGTATATGGACTCCGGAGCCTCCTCTCACCTCACCTGGTCCGCAGGTAATCTTTCCCAAGTGTATCATTTAAAGTCTCCACAATTTATTACAGTTGGCAATGGTCACCGCATTCCAATTCAGGGCTATGGTCACACCCACACTCCGCCACCTCACCCACCCTTCTCCCTAAATAACGTCCTGCATGCCCCACACATCATCAAAAATTTAATATCCATTAGGAAATTTACTCATAATAATTCTGTGTTTGTTGATTTTGATCTCTTTGGTTTTACTATGAAGGATATACGTACGGGGACACCTCTTACGAGATGCAATAGCACATGGGATCTCTATCCATTCACATCCTTGTCCGCTGCCAGTTTCCAATCACACATTACCCTAGTTGTTCTATCTCTGTCAATTTGGCACAATAGGCTCGGACACCCAGGAGCTCCCGTTTTTAATTTTCTTAGAAGTAATAATTTTATTCAATGTAATGGGAAACTTGCCCAGACCTGCATTTCCTGTCAATTAGGCAAACATGTTCGTCTTCCGTTTAATTCCTCAGTTAGCGTTATGTTTGCTCTTTTTGATATTGTTCATGCTGATCTGTGGACTTCCCCTATTACTAGTTTCCTAGGTCATAAATATTATATCGTGTTATTGGATGACTACTCTCACTTTCTTTGGATCTACCCATTAAATTTCAAGTCTGAAGTTTTTGCCAAATTTCATGAATTTTGCACTTTTATCAAAACGCAATTCGAACGCGCCATTAAATATTTCCAATGTGACAATGGTCGTGAATTAAACAATTCCGAGTTTCAAAAATTCTGCACCAATAATGGCATGGTCTTCCGATTTTCGTGTCCTCACACGTCCCCTCAAAATGGCAAGGCCGAGCGTCTCATCCGTACAATAAATAACATGGTCCGCACGTTTCTGTTTAATGCCTCCCTCCCTCCATCATTTTGGGTATATGCAGTCAAAATAGTAAAATACGTCCTTAATATTTACCCACTAGTACCCTCCATAACATGACTCCAACCGAAATCATACACCGTCGGGTTCCCTCATATGATAACCTACGGATATTCGGTTGCCTTTGTTTCCCTAATCTCTCTTCCACGGCCACTCACAAATTAGCTCCCCGCACCACTCCGTGTGTCTTATTAGGTTTCCCGTCAAACCATAGGGGCTATCTGTGCTATGACCTCTCCACTCGTCAAATTTTCGTCTCACATCACGTCACTTTTGATGAGACGCAATTCCTCTTTTCCAACATCCAAAAATTTCAAAAATCGGATTACAAATTTTTAGACGACTCAACTCTCTCTCCTGTCCACCTTCGGGAACTGTGCTAGGCCGACACTACTGTACCTCCATAGCCAACATCTACCACCGTACATCACCTACCGTCGGCATCCCTGCCACCGGTGACCTCCCCGTCACTGCCTCTTACCACATCTAGCATCACTCTGCCTCCAGGTTCCACCAACTCACCGGTCACCATCCCATCCACTGTGTCGTCCCAACAGTCTCACCACCGTACCGACTCCAGTCCGACCCTCAACTACCACCCAAAACCCAGCTACCAGACCTACTACGCCACCGACATCATACCCTACACTACAAATCTCCTCCATTTTCGGCATACCAAAAACCCCCATATATCCCCACCACTGTTCACCAGCACCCACCGACCCATCCCACTCGACTCCAAACCCAAACACTGCCACTGTTCAACACCATCCGACAGCCACTCTCAACCGACACCCAGTTCCGATGACACAAACTGCCCCACACCCGATTCTGCCATCAACCAACCCAACCAACCAGTCGACTGACACTATTACCCAGCCAGCACCCACACACCGGATGGAAACTCGTGCCCAACACGGGATTTTCAAACCCAAAGTCCAATTTAACATGTCCACCCAAACAATTTCACCTATTCCAAAAAGCCCTAAATTAGACAAATTGGACCTGAATTGGAATGCGGTCATGTGTGAGGAGTTTAATGCACTAACGAAACAACATACTTGGGACTTAGTTCCTCGACCAGACGGGGTGAATGTGATCTGTTGCATGTGGCATTTTCGTCACAAGTTCAGGGATATTGGTGACTTAAAAATATACAAGGCAAGACTAGTGGCAAATGGTACTAACCAGTAGGAGGGCATTGATTACGGTGAGACTTTCAGTCCGGTTGTCAAACCGGCCACCATTCGCACAGTTCTAAGCATTGCTATGGGTAAGAATTGGCTGATTCATCAGCTAGATGTGAAGAATGCATTTCTTCATGGGGAATTACGAGAAATTTTATACATGCACAAGCCGTCTTGTTTTGTCCACCTAGCAGCCCCACAGTATGTGTGTCGTCTCCGTAAATCACTCTATGGCTTAAAACAGGCCCCCATAGCATAGTATGATTGTTTTGCACAGTTCATTATACGTCTTGGGTTTACATGCAGCATATGTGATACCTCTCTCTCTTTACTTTACATCGAGGTCGTGATACTGCCTATATAACAATATGTGGATGATATTGTTCTTACTGCCTCTACTGCTGTATTGAAAGATGAGATTATTGCACAGCTCAAGTCAGCGTAAGTATGCAGAGGAGATCGTGCACAAGTCTAAGATGGACAATTGCAAAATCATGGCCACTCCGGTTGATTCTAAATCCAAACTTAGTGCACTGGTCGGTACTCCAGTGGCTGATCCTACTATGTATAGGAGTCTTGCAGACGCACTTCAGTATCTCACCTTCACCAGACCTAACATTTTCTATGTTGTCCAGCAGGTATGCTTGTTTATGCATGCCCCCAGGAAACCTCATTTTACTGCCCTCAAACGTATCAATCGATATGTTAAGGGCACATTGGATTATGGACTACACTTATACCCCTCCGCACCGAACTCGCTATTATCCTACATAGATGCAGATTGGGCAGGATATCCAGACACCCGCCGCTCTACATCCGGCTACTGTGTGTTTTTGGGTGATAATCTCATCTCTTGGTCTGTCAAACGGCAAGCCACATTATCCCGTTCGAGTGCAGAAGCTGAGTATAGAGGAGTTGCTAATGTTGTTGCTGAGATCTGTTGGCTCCGAAACCTTCTCTTGGAGCTTCAGTGACCTTTAAGTAAAGCGTCTCTGGTCTATTGTGATAACATATCCGCCATATACCTGTCTCACAATCCGATTCAGCATCAGCGAACCAAGCATGTTGAGATGGACATCCACTTTGTTCGTGAGAAGGTTGCTCTCAGACATATTAAGGTATTGCACATGCCTTCCTCATATCAATACGCGAATATTTTCACGAAGGGCCTCCCAAGATAGTTGTTCCTTGATTTCAGATCCAGTCTTAGCGTTAGGCCTCCTCCCGCTCCGACTGAGGGGGTGTGTAAATGTGTACAAGTATAACACTACAATCCCTACCCATAATTAGAATATATCCTATATATTGTAAATATATTTAGTGATAGATAATTATGGTAAACTAGGATTTCTATTGTATTATGATTGTATATTGTACACTATATATATTGATATTAATGAACAAGAATCCCTAAGGGAGATTAATATCATCTTACCGGAAATCTGACATATAACGCTTCTCTTTTTTCAATCCGCTCTTCCTTAAAATGGAGCTGCTTGAAAGCAGATTTTGAAATTACATAGATGAATGTACAGGTCACTGGTGTCCTAATAAATCTGAAGTTATATATAAAGATAAATAACAAACATCCGAACATTCTCAAGTACTATGTCTAATTCAAATTATATAAAATAAGTCGTAATATTTGAGAATTAACACGAGACAGTTTCCAGTATAAATGATAAAAGTCTAAGAATAAAATGAAATATAATCCAATCATCACGGTAAAATAGTTGGGGTAATGCAAAGTCAAAGATTTATTATGGGTTCCTTTTCCTCTCACTTTCCTTTTGTCCTTTAGGAAATGCAAAATGTCCCTTGTAAAAAATGGAAAGCTCCATTTTTCACCTAATAATGAGACATTCTTTAGTTAGTTAGTAAATGTGCTAGAACAAGAGAGTGATCTGGCGCACATAAGAATTAGATTTCGTAAGTTAAAGTGTAAAATTTGCTCACTCCCACCCCCCACCCTCTTTGCGTGTGACGTGTACGGAGATCAAATTATCTCTTGTCTACGCACCAAAAATTCATCTCTTCTTCCTCATAGTTCTTCTGTTTCCGTTAATCGAACCAGTTATTTCTCAAATTTACTTGTTCTTGGTCAATATTAACACACAACCGATAGTTGTGCTATGTTTTACTGTTTGCTAGGCTTAGCGACTAGAACTAATAAAAAAATAAACAATTAAGCAGTAAAAGAAGGGAAAAATAGCATCGTCAATCGTCCTCTAAAAGTTGAAACTGTTGGGAGATTTGCTCTATGGTACTTTATAAAGCAGTACGGGAAGTATTTAACTATTACAAGTATTCGAAAGGATAAACAAAGATTTCAATAATATTTTCGACTAGAAATCTGAAAATTACAATATAACAACAAAATTGAAATTACGATTTTGTTGAAGACTGAAAAATGGAAACTGGTTTATGCTGAGTCGAGTGTGGCACTCTGTCCTTAAGACAATATTGCCCCGTATGTATCCTTTATACGTCCTGGACAATTTGTCTCCCAAGATAAAACAGCAATGGAACCCTTGAGCAAAGGAAACTCAAGAGCTACCGTGAAGAATATTGAGTAACGAAATGATGCTTGGAAGTTGTAGGAAGAAAACTGTTTTTGTTGTGTATTTTCGTGAGCTTTATGAACTATTATTTTTCTGTTCTTTGTGGTACTCAACAATGGTGTAAGGGTGTGTTTATATAGGTGAGGGAGGGGCTGAAAACTGCCTCCATAATAGCCAAATAATGGCCATTATGGAGGTAGTAAAGTCACCAACATAAATGGTGAAAGAACCAACGGATTTGGCCATTATAGGAGGAGTAATTCACCAAAATAAATGGCTGAATAGAGTGCTTGACGTTTCGTTTTGACCATCGAAATTCGAACTTCGGGGACAAACTGTACATCTTGAAACTTCAGGGACCAAACATCTTGAAACTTCGGGACCAAACAAGTACATCCGAAAGAATTCGGTTCAAACCGTACGTCGTACGAAACTTCGGGATCAAACTGTACTTCTGGCAAAGTTTTCTGGCCCAAAAAAGATAATATCAGAAGGCCCACAGCCCACGGCCCACGGCCCGTGAACCCGAGAACCCGAGAACCCGGAACTCGGAACCGGACGGGGACGGACGGGCGGCGGCGGCGCGCGCGTGTGGTCTTTCCTCGAACCGAAGCACATCTAGGTCCTCCCTCCTTTAAACACATGGGATACCCCTTGGGGTCCCAAACCCCAAACCAATTTCGAGTCTTATATACACAACAATTCTTTCTTCCTCTACCGATGTGGGAGAATTACACACAATACCACACTTTCCATGCTTCAAACACCTTACTTCGTGAACCAATATCTCTTTCATTTCTCAATGAAATTTGACGATTTTTTGCCCTACGGTTATCTACGTACTTAGTAGATCATGCATGTGTGAAGAACCGGATTCTCCAACATACGTTACACTAGTGTTTAAGCCGTTAAAGTTGGTCGGTCGCAACTCCCGCCAAAGGCAAATTTCCAACAGAAACTAACATATTGAAAATAAATTTGTAATCTTAATACCTATATCATACACATAAAACAACTGGATAACATGTAAGTGATAGATCTGGCACATAACATGTACGAGAATATGCATACACATGGATGCAAATTAATGCAATTTTGTTTTGTTTTATGTTAAATATGCCACATTTTTTTAAGCAAAGGACCTGAAAACAAAACACAAATAATAATTGCATGATCATCTTTTTTCTATTCAAATTACTATAATATAAAGAGCTATCTTGAACCATTTCTACCAAAATTCATCTAAATCGGAAGAAAGGATTAGTAAGTCGGAACAACATCCACAAAGTGAAGAACTCAATTTAAATTCCGTAAAAAATTAATATTTAATTTAATGTGATTTTTTGAGTTGTCAAAAAAAGAAATCAGATAAACCGGACAGATTGACTTTACAGGCCAGGTCAAATGGAGGGTGGACCAAGGCGCCAACTATTTACGCATATTCAATGATACATTAAATAAACAAAAATGATACTCTTATAACGTGTCTTTTATATGAACTTTATCACTTAATCACAGTTAAGTAACGTGCATTTTCATTCCAGTTAATTATTTAACGAATAACAAATTGATATGATTTTGTGCAACAACGGACATTCCACCAATCTACCCCTCCCTCAATTTGAGGCAATCATGTGATAAGCAGAAATTAGTAGGTGATCCAAAAGTTCAGCGAAAATGACAATTCTCGCAAAAACAATGCAATTAATTCTTCTCTTTGCTGTTATGGATACAAGTTTATTTTGTGCCATGGTAGATTAGAAAGCAAAATTACCATTGTGTATCAAGAAAACACATCAGATAGGTAGATTTTGTTGGAAATTTGCCTTTGGCGGGAGTTGCATCCAATCATCTTTAATAACTTAAACACTAGTGTTCCGCATGTTGGAACCTTCGGTTCTTCACACGTGCATAATCTACAAAGTAAGTACATGACCGTAGGGCCAAGGATCCTCAAATTTCGTTGAGAAATGAAAGAGATATTGGTCTACGAAGTGAGGTGTTTGAAGCATGAAAAAAGGTGTTAAAGAGCATTCCTCCCTCATCGGTGGGGGAAGAAAGATTTGTTTAGTTAATAAGTCTCAATGTTGACTTGGAGTTTGGGACCCCAAGGGGTATCCCATGTGTTTAAAAGAGGAAGAACCTAGATGTGCTTCGGTTCGAGGATAAGCCCACCCGCCCATCCGGTCTGATCCAGTCTCTAGGCTGTGGGTTGTACTTCTTCTGATATTATTTTTTTGGACCAGAATTGTTTCGTATTTACAGTTTGATCCCTGAAGTTTCAAGTAAGTCAAAATTGGGCAAAGAACTTGGTTGTTGGTATTTGGAACGTTAATCAGTCTTAATCTGCACTCAATTCAGTCATTTATTTTGGCTGAATTATTCTCCCTAAAGGTCAATCCGTTGCACATCAATTCACCATTTATTTTGGTGAATTACTACCTCCATAATTGTCATTACTTGGCCAGTAACAGCAATTATGTAGGCAGTTGGTAAGACTTCTCTTTCAACTATATAAAGGACCCTTTGCACAATTGTTGACACACAAAAACTGAAACGAAATCAGATTCTTCCTACATTCAGCATCATTTCATTATTCAAAATTCTTTAAGGTAACACTTGAATTTCTTTTGCTCATTTGTTCCGTTGATGTTTTATCTTGGGAGACTATTGTCCAGGACATACAAAGGATACATACGGTGCAATCTTGTTTTAAAGACGGAGTGCAATCACTCGACTCAGCATACCAAAACTGTTCCAGTTTCTTGTTCAAGTTTACTGAAATTTCCGACTATTATAATTTCATTTTGTTGTAATACTTAGCAGTTACTTATTTTCGTTTCCTGCATCTTTGTAAACAGATCTTATAATGAATCTAGTCCAAGAAGACTTTTATATGACATAAAAAAGAAGAATGTTTGTTTACAGTCGAACAACAATCATAATTATCAAATTTCTTCAGAACCCTTAACTGATAGTATTACAAAGTTCAGAAAGATCTTGGTTTCATCACAATGGTGGAATGCTTCAAAATGTGGAGACTGAACTGTCCACCTTTCTCCGAGGTGTCGAGCTTAGACTGCCCTGGAGGAAGCAACAGCTCAAAGTTCTGCACAAGGCGTCCCAAAGTGATGCCAAGAATTGGCAACGCAAGGATGATTCCGGGGCAACTCCTCCGACCAACACCAAACGGAAGATATCTGAAGTCATTGCCATTGGCCTCAACGTGCTTCTCCTCTTCGAAGAACCTCTCGGGTCTGAACTCTTCCGGTTTCTTCCAATGAGCCGGGTTGTTGGCTAGCCACCACGCATTAACCAAGATTTTGCTCTCTGCTGGAATATCATATCCAGCAAGCTTAGCATCATGAAGGTTCATGTGAGGGACCAAAAGAGGAATTGCCATCCGGAGTCGAAGAGTCTCCTTGATCACAGCCTGAAGATATGGAAGCTTGTAGGTGTCTGGCTCAGTCACTTGCACTCCTGGTCCAAGAACTGTATCAATCTCGTCACGCAGTTTCTGTTGGATGTGAGGGTGGTTGACTAGTTCCGCGATACCCCACTCAATTGACCATAATGTCGTTTCTATTGCTGCTCATAACAACAGTTAAGCACATTAGCTTACTACAAGGCGATGCAATCAATGAAACAACAGAGGCGATTCCAAGATCTATCGTTAGTGAGTTCGGAATGTGTATGATCTCATTATATGTATATATTATATATTCTTTTTTCATATGTATACACACTTCGAACTAAAAGCAATGAGTTCAGTAAAACCTATAGAACCTGCTAATATCCAACTTTGTTTGGGTCTTAAGTCTTATAGTATAAGATTTGTGGTACCTAACTAGTCTTGGTAGCACTGAAAATCACTATCACTTGAAACAAGTGGTTCACTTTTACTTATTTTCCCCTTCAATCTGGGAAACTACAGGTTCTACTTGGATGTTAACTTTAACAGCTTATTTACCGTAAGAAATTGGTATGTGATACCACCAACCAGTCCTTGGTATGTGATATCGAACTGGTAACTCATTAGAAAGCCCACTTTGATCATAAAAACAATATTTCTTGGGGTCCTTATTTGGATGTTCTCAACTACTACTTTTGAGAAAGAGCATGGTAAATTGGAACTGGAAATGCATTCAGTTATAAATTACTCCATTCGTCGACACTCTTTCCTTTTTAGTCAATCTAAAAAAATAAACTCATTTCTAAATTTAGTAACGTTTTAAGTTCAAACTTTCCATTTTACCCTTAATAAGATGATATATACAGCCACATAAATACCTATAGCTTATATTAGACCAAAATTTCAAAAGTATTCAATTTCTTCATAAACTCCGTGCACAATCAAACACATTCACATAAATAGGGACATAAATTGGGACGGAGGAAGTACTTTTTCCTGACTAGGACGATTAAACTTGTAATATGTCGAGGTGTCATTGTCATTCTTGATTTAGGTAAAGCTCTACAACTTGTCAGTGAAAGTCTTGAACCAACCATTCAACCTCAAGGATGTTGTTAATTCTCATCCAAAAATGAACTCACACGAACACCAAACCAAGTACTGCTAGAAGTTCATTTCAACCATTTCACATACTACAAACAAATTACATTCAGAGAATTAAAGATGTGTTAAACATACCAGCAACATTGATGTTCTCAACAATGTAAAGAACGTTATCCTCATTGATCTCTCCCTTCTGTTGAGCATCAAGAATGTGATCAATGGCACATTTCAGAGCATTGCTGTCCATGCTCTTGGTATTTGTAAGCTTCCTGCGCAAAGCAATAAAAATGTTACAAACTAAAACACAAGGTCCACGATCAAGCTACCTAAATGTAGCTCAAAAAACTTCACAACTAGTACTCAACCATACATGATTCTTATGTTTCTGAAACAAGTTTAATTCACCAAAATAACTAAAGTTTAAACCAAAGGAAGTATTCCCTCCAATCTTTCTAGTAGCTTTAGGAAAGCCAGAAGAGATCACTTCTTTTTTCAAATTGATCCTTATTCTTCTAAGATTTAGTCAAATAACCCTAATAATTAAACAACTACTCCCTCCGTTTCAAATTATTAGTCGTGATTATTAAAAATTGTTATCTCAAATTATTTATGTTTAGAAGTTAAGGCATAATTAATTATTTCTTACTTATTGTAGAATTTTGTCATTAATGAAGATAGGAATAAACAATTAATGTAGAGAGATTATAATTTAGATATAAATAAGGATAAAAATAGTCAAATATTCCTCCTAATTAATATTTCTTTAAGAGAACGGAGGGAAATGACAAATTGAGCATAAAGGGGCAAAAAAAAAAAGTGGAACTTACTTTCTTTCATCAACAAAGTAGTCTTTGAATAGCTGCAACCTCTTCTCCTTAACCTCTTTACAGATCTTCAAATAACCTCTCAAGAAAGGTCTCAAAATGGGGATAAAATCACCATAATTATACTCAAAGCTCTGAGCCAATCTACTCCTTTCACCATTCAAAGCTTTAAGCTTTACAAAAAGGGGATCATCCTCACTTTCAAATCTTCTATCAAACATAATCCTAAACATGTTATTATACATCATAAGTTGCAATCTCCTCCTTAAAACAATCCCATTAGTAGCAGATTCTGGATTCTTCTTCACATCCTCAACAACACTTGCCACCTCAAACTCCCACCCCCCTCTGTACTGCTGCACAACTTTATTAGTGAAAAAGGGTACAGTCATAATTCTCCTCATTTTCCTCCAATGTTCACCATACACAGTAAAAACCATATCTTGGCCTTTCCCAGTAAAGATATCAAAAACAACATTTCTTGTTCTTGAACCAAATTCAACCCCTTGTGTGTGTAAAACTTCTTTTGCTAGTTCTGGTGATGACACAACTACCAAGTTACGTTGCCCCATTCGTAGCAAGAAAAGATCACCAAATTTTTTGGCATATTCAGTGAGATTACGATGATTCAAATCATCACCAACTTGAAGCCAATTACCAAAAACTGGGACTGGGATTGGTCCTGGGGGTAGCTTAAAACGCTTGCTACGAAGTTTAGAGACAACAATAGCAATTAACATGGCAAAGAAAAGACCTATTAAGGTCTTCTCCAGTAAGAGAAGATCCATTTTTAGGACTATGCAAATGAGTTTTTTTTTGGAGGAAAAAGAGTCTTGTGGTACTGCTCAAGTGAAAAGTATGTTGAAGTGTGAGAATATATAAAGGGAAAATGTGGAGTTAGGTGAAGAGCTAAACGGTGTTAAGTTGATGGAGGGAGGAACACTTGACGGTGGATGGAGTTAGGTAGAGATGAATGGGGGGGTTTGGTGAGATCGTGTCTCAAGAAGCCACTAGATGCATACACAATCAATATTTTGATTAATTTAATTTGAAGCCAATATTGACTTTAGTTGGATAATTTATGGGTGAGACTCAAATACTCTTATTTTTCAAATTATTTATTATTTTAGAAGTTTAAAATATAATTAATTATTTTTTTTATTTTATTATTAATAATTATAATAAATATTTATGAGAAAAATTATAAATTAGATATAAGTAAGAATAAATTAATTAAATTTCTTTCTAATTAATATTTTTAAAGAGCGCGTAAATACATATAATTTGAGATGGACGAAGTATTAAACTGTTTTTTTCCCATATTGTCATTCTTATAAGATGGCATTACAATTAGATTAAATTTCAGAATTATATGAGTTTCTGAATGTAAAATTATAAGAATAATTTCATAAACTTCTCTTCACGTTTTTAATAACAATATATATATATAGTTTTGGATCTGAATTGACTCATATGGGTGATCCAAATCCAATTTCCAACACCAAAGGGGTTTAAATACACACACAATAATAAAATACATAATAAATATAAAGTTGAATTATCTTGACTTGAAATAGAAGCTTGATCTAGCTTATTATTATAAAGTTTGAATCTTCTTAATAAAAATTCTGGCCCGTCATTAATGTTACCATCGATAAGAAGAAAACATTTACTAACTTATCCTCTTCAATAATTACTTGATGGAGCGGAGAAGAATAGAAGAAGTCCTAAATTTCTCCACCAAGACCTGACGGTTGAATACTCATTAAATTTGTATGATGAGGATATGAGATCTTTTGGTCTCTTACAATTTCAATAGAATAAAATGACTTTTAGATATCTTATATATAAAAAATGAAAATATCTTATAAAAAAATCATAAAACTAAAATATGTTTGTAAAAGTCCAAAAAATCATTTCTCCCGGAGAGAGCCATTGCACAATTCAATTCAATTCATGCATTTTTCAGAAATGAATGGGATAGCGATATGTTATAAACTTCGATACCATATGTGTATCCGAGAGACGTGTAAGTTTAATAATACACAAAACACAACTATATATTTGCGGCTCATTTCCAACTCTCCCCCCCCCCCTTAATATGTGGAGTTCGTTTGTGAGCCACAAGTTTCTTCTCAACGTCACACTATAATTAATGATCTCATATGTTTGCTTAATATATTTTATAGTTATTGTACTTTTCTTTTTTTTTCTTTCTAGGAATGGTGGAAGAGGCAAGTGAAATAGGGGTGATTCGGAATTTATTATGAGTTTTTATGACGATCTCAAGTTAATATAATAATAGTAATATACCTATTAAATTCTACAGAGTGATATTTGGAGAAGGTAAGGTGTACACAAATTTTACTCTTATTTTGGGAGGTAGAGAAACTGTTTCCAATAGACCCTCGGCATAAGGAGCGATATCAAGTTAATAAATAATAAAATTAAAAGGATTGATTTGCCATTATTCGGCCGAAAAACTTATCCATAACGTGTGTTTACATCATATCGTAAATATTATTGCCCATGATTAAGTCATTTATTAATGTGAGAATATATATAAGTTAACTATGATTTATTGATAATTATGTTTATGAAAACTTATATTAAATATTTATTCAATTGTTATAAATATTCTGTACGCGGATAAGATTTATCGGATTGAGGGTGAGGCTCAGTGGCGAAACCACATAAGTTTAAGATGGTCAATTGAAAATTATATTATCTACATAGATTAAGTTTCACTCGGTAATTTTTATTAAGATATAATGCTTATTTCCACTTTTTGGTTTTGTTTTTATAATTTGATTAATATCTTGAAAGGTCACTTTTTTTCTTTTGAGAATAATGAATTCAAATTCAATGTGTTGAAACGCAATGATGTTTAATTTTAGATTTTTATTCATAGAGGACTTATATGCTTCTACATTTAACTTCATTAGTTTTATAGAATTGGTCTATATAATAAGACGAGGACAATTTTTGTCTAGAAATTAATTGTTTTCTTGACATATAGCTACCTTGTGAATGAAATCTCCTCTCCCACACTGCTTTCCAGAAAGTAGTTCTTTTCTTTTCCTATACTGTGTGATTCGTTCAGAACTGATGACCAACTTATGACTTCATGTTTTTTTAATCACTATTTGATCATACTGAATTCATGGCTCATAAAATTCATTTCTCACCAAATTAAATATATATTTTTAGAGCTCGAATTCCAAAATTCTTATAAAATCTTAGAAAAATTCTATTTGTCTACAAAATTGTGGTTGGTGGTGTTCACAAATTCTTGGTTGGTGGTGCTGACAAATCCCCGAACAAACTAATTGTAATAGAGTAATTTCTTAACGTTCCATGCATGTGAGATTGTACTTTTCCACTAAAAAATTCAAGGGTTAAAAAGTTGATTTTTCCTATTGATTTGTTTTGGTTTCCCTTATGAAGTCAAAGTTTGGTGCTTCATCACTTTCATTCAAATAAAAATTGTTTTAACTAGTACTCTATTAAACAAAACACAATTGTATACCACAACTTGACAGGTCAACGTGAACTTCGATATAACGCCCGTTAAGTTTGACGGAGCATTATCCCACTAGTCACTAGATTATGGAGAATTGGTGGGTTAATGTTAATATACTACTGCAATTGGCCATCAATGTCAAGTGCTATGTGGCTGCCACCTTTTTTCCAGATCTATCACATCACATGTTATTATCATAAATAAGCCACCAAATAACTAGTTGTAGTATCTTTGTAAACTATTGATTTATGGATTAATGGGCTTGCTATTGATTAGTTGATGGTAGGATTAAGGACTACTTTTCTATTTGGTTACTTTTCTCTAATATCTTATTTTAAACTCCATTTTTCTTGGAAGAAAAAAATTATTTTACGATAAATAATTTATTATTAAAAAAAAGGATCAGATTTGCCTTTTTATTCTCACGGATAAATCGTATTTACCTTTCGTTATACTTTTTTTTATATATATATGCCTTTCTCATTCAATTTTCAGGTCATATTTACCGTTGTATTCTAAAATCATATTTACCCTTACTTCGTTAAATCACTATTTCCACCTTAGTTTTCCTATGTCTATGTAACAATTTTTTAAAAAAAACATCTGGAAAACTGAAGGGAAAAAAATTACTACTATTTGACTTCTAGAATTTGTGTCATTTTTTAAAAGCGGAGAGAGCAGTTAATATAAGTCACTCTCTTCGTCTCAATTTACGTGATACCATTTTATCAGACATGAAGTTTAAGAAATAAAGGAAGATTTTATTATATTTATCAAATTGCCCTTACTTTAGTGATTACTTTTGTTGACTTTTCTTCATAAGTACATCTTTAAAATTAAGTGGGACACAAAAAGGGTAAAATAAGTTGTCATTAAATAGTTTTCAAATAAAAAAATGTGACATTTTTTTTAGAAAAACTAAAAAGAAAATTGTATCACATAAATTAAGTTGTCTAATGTCTATTTATCTATACCCTGCTTTAACTAAATTATTTTTCTGCTATAAATGTGTCTCCATCCGAAAGCCATGGAACAACCAATACGGGAAAGGAATTTTTAAACCATATGATCAAAAACATTACGTATAAGTTTATTACCTACCCTCGTCGAATGGCTAGAATTTTTCAATCCATAGTACTATATTATCATATATACAGTACTTAAAAGGACACACGAATGGTCAATGGGAAAGGGGACTAATAAGCCTTGAACTGCACCTACCACACTGCTGTGTACGTGGACACTTGAAAGCACAAAAATAATAGACGGTTCAACTAAAAATAGTTGATGAACGTATAAACATATGTATAATTGTATATAATGAATATAAAATTTGTGTACCGCTAAACAAAGTAATTGGTGAATTAGACCGGCTAATTTTTGTGAATTCTTTTTTAACCTAGTCGTTTTAAAGTTCATGTTGGGTTAAAAAGCATTTATCATATGTTTCAGTAGATATGAATGTTGGGGCGTGAGGCTTTTTTTGTTCCGTTATTGTTCTAATGTTCAATTGAACGAATACTAAATTATAAAGAAGTGCAGAATAATAAGCTGAAGATGAAGATGAAAGAATGTGACATTTTTCTCATAACTATCGTTACTATTCCTGTGTTGAGACGGACGAATGTTGTGAAGTAAGGTTGAATTCTCAAATAATTCTCCAGAATTAGTGGCTACCTTGGTGTTAGCTATATCTTAATTCAATGTTTGTCCTTCTTTCAACCACAATGAATCAATGACTATTCAAGTCTGATAGAAGATGATATACACGGACACATGGCCGGTTTTTGTATATTATTTTATTATATTTGTAAAAATTTTTGTACATGTGTAATTATGGTATTAGTCTTGTATTAGAAAAAACTATTAGAATTATAGTAGGAAAAGGTAGAGTTATTTTTCATATTTAGGAATTGTATATTTGTATATATACCTCTTCATTAATGAACATAATCAAAAAATTATTTCTTTCATGGTATCAGAAGTCTAAGGCAAATATTTTCCTTCTCCAAACCCACAATTCCGCAACCCTCTCTCTCTCGGCTTCCGAGACACGGCCGACGGCCACTTCTTTTTCATTCCGAATTCTTTCCAAATCCCTAATTCTCCTCTTGTTCTTTCAATATGTCTATCTCAAAGAACACGTTTCATTCTGCACTTACAGTCTCCAACATCAAGAACCACATCTCTATTATTCTTGAGATGGAAAACGTCCAATACGCAACGTGGGCGGAATTATTTAAGGTTCATGCACGCTCGCATCAAGTCCTTCATCACATCATCCCCTCGGTAACAAGCAATGAGAAGGTGTCTACCCCCGAGGATGGCCCTGCGTTATGGACGACTCTTGATGCTACCGTTCTCCAGTGAATTTATTTCACTATATCTACGGACCTCTTGCAAATGATTATTGAACCCGATGTCACGGCGATGGAAACTTGGAATAGGGTGCGTGATATATTCCAAGATAACAAAAATTCCCGTGCTGTCACTCTTGAGCAGGAATTTTCCCATGTCAACATGGAGGATTTTCTGAATGTCTCGGCCTATTGTAAAAGGCAGAAGAAATAGGCGGATCAACTCAAGAACGTTGGTGCGCCCGTCACCAATGATTATCTTGTTCTTCAAATGGTTGTAGGCCTATTCGAGGCCTATAATGGTGTTGGAACGCTTCTTCGTCAGAGTAATCCACTCCCACCGTTCTACCAGGCCCGTTCCATGCTCACAGTAGAAGAGGTCGGCTTGGCTAAAAAGACGGCTACCAGCGCAAATTTTGTCATGATGATGGCCACGTCAAACGACCCTCACTCATTCACAAATAATTCTAGCCAAAACCGCATCAACGGTGGCGGCAAAAAGGGTCAAAATAAAAAAAATTGAGGCAAAAAACCTGGCGGAGGCCGCAGCAGTAGCGGTGGTCGAAGCAGTGGCGGACGTGGTGGCAGTGAGTCAGTCAGGCCGCAACACCACTGGCCACAGCCTTGGGCCAACTGGCCATGGGGCTGGGGCGGTGGCTAATGGCCCAATTACCCTTTCTCGGCATCTCTAGCGAATTGGGCTAATTTCCAGAATTGGTCCATGCCCAGTTTTCCACCAAATAATTCCAAACGGCTGCTGGGCCTTGGCAGCAGGCTAGCCTGCTGGGGCTCGGCTTCAGTAGGCCTTCACTGTTACGGGCCCAGCGGCAGTACCATCGCCTACTGAAATCGAGACCGCGATGCATGCACTTGGATTAAATCTCCCGAATGTAAATTGGTATATGGACATCAGTGCCACTTCTCACATGACATCCGCACCAGGTAACCTCTTGTCTTATTTCAATTTGAGCAACAATCGTGGTACAACTGTTGGTAATAGTCATTCAATTTCAATTCGTGGTTATGGTCACACAAATTTGTCTCCCCCGCATCCACCTCTCGTCTTAAAAAATGTCCTTCATGCCCCTCACTTGATTAAAAATTTGGTGTATGTCCGAAAATTCACAACTGATAATTGGGTATCTGTTAATTTTGACCCTTTTGATTTTTCTGTGAAGGATTTCAAGACGGAGATACCTCTAATGATATGTAATAGTATGGGAGAGCTTTATCCTATCACCACCACCACCACCATTTCCACGAGTCAAGCCACATCTTCAACGTTTGCCGCTCTTGCTCCTTCCTTATGGCATGCATGTTTGGGTCATCGGGGGTCGTCTATTATTTCTTCTCTTAAAAATAATAATTTTATTGATTGTAAGTGTACGCGTAGTACTCATATTTGTCCTTCTTGTCCTCTAGGGAAACATGTTAGGATACCGTTTGTAGCCTCTACTTCTAGTACGTCGATATCTTTTGACATTATTCATAGTGATTTATAGACATTTCCCATTTTTGAGTTCTTTGGGCCATCGTTATTATGTTTTATTCTTGGATGATTATTCTAATTTTTGTGGACCTTTCCTTTATCTAAAAAGTCTCAAGTTTTTTTCACCTTCTTAAAATTTCGAGCATTCATCCGTACCCAATTTGAAGGAGAAATTAAAAACATTCAATGTGATAATGGAAGGGAATATGATAATGGACCGTTTCAGAAATTTTGTGAAACTAATGGCATATCTTTTAATTTTTGTTCTCCTCATACGTCCTCACAAAATCGGAAGGCCGAAAGAAAAATTCGTACTATTAATAATATTATCCGAACTTTGCTATCCCATGCTTCATTATCTCCTTCTTTTTGGCATCATGCATTACAAATGGCTATCTACCTCCTTAACATTCTCCCTAACAAAGGTTTAGCATATCAATCCCCGCTTAAAATTTTATACAATAAATATCCCTCATATTTTCATCTTAGGATTTTGGGTGTTTATGCTATCCACTTTTCTCGTCTACTACAATTAACAAACTTTAAGCCCGTTCTACTGCTTGTGTGTTTTTGGGTTATCCGTCTGATCATCGTGGTTACAAATATTTTGATTTATCCTCTAATAAAATTATAATTAGTCGCCATATTATTTTTGATGAAACCCAATTTTTGTTTGCTAAATTGTATAGTTCCGTGTCTGGTCCGTATAATTTTTTAGATGATGGGCTCTCACCGCATATTATCCACCATTTATCCGAGCAGTCCCGTGACCCAAATCCATCAGCAGGCCCGCTACTTGCTGGAACAAATTTGTCCAGTCCAGCCCTGAATCTCGGCTAGCAGGCCCACTGACTGCTGGTCCAACTTCTCCCACTGGCCCAGTAACGTCTCGTTCAGTCTCGGTCCAGAAATTCTCGATATTGTTCCCAATCTCGGTCCAATTTCTGGCTTCGATTCTCAGTTCAATTTCTAGCCCAAATATTTCTTCCCCACTTCCACTTTTTTAGCCACACGATGTTGGGCCAGCAGGCCCACTGCTGCTGGCCAGACCACTGCCGACCCGAGAGCTAGCCACATCCCGTCTAATTCTCTTTCGTGTCAAGGGCCCATTACCCGTAGCCAACGAAGTATTTTTAAACCAAAAAAATATTTTAATCTTAATTCTAATGTCACTAAATCATCCCTACCACGTAACCCAGTGTCTTCCCTTCATGACCCGAATTGAAAAATGGCTATGGATGACGAATATAATGCTCTTATTGAAAATAAGACGTGGGAGTTGGTGCCCCGTCCGCATGATGTCAATATTATTCGTTCTATGTAGATTTTTACTCATAAAGGAAACTCTCACAATTCTTTTGAGTCATAAGGCCAATCTTGTAGGTTATGGTAAAAAACAACAGGTTGGCATGGTTGTTATAACAGATTTCAATCAGTTGATCTTGAATCTAATACAAGATTTGTACTGAACTGCTTTGTACGTATGAATCACAGAAATTTGTGAATATAATCGAACAATTCGAAGGCAATTTGCAATCGAATTTGGAACCCTAGAACTGTAGAATTGTACTAGAATGAAGATTGTGTTGATTTACACTAATCTTGTATGAATTTGGTTTGATTGCCGGATCGATCATGCTGATTCAGACAACTATGCTCTGATACCATGAAGAATAATGCATATACATCAATTGAGGATACAAGATCAAGATGTACGGCTGAAGAGAGGAAGAAGAAGAGAAGTGGAAGATATTTTCATTTCATAAAATTTGTATCACACAATGTACATGATGTCCTATTTATAGTTAGTAGTTAGGATTAGTTTAACAAACTAACTAAGCTTATCTAACTTAAGCTAACTAATCATCTTAATGACTAATGTACCCTTAACTACATTACTCAATACTTTTTTCTATTTGCAAATAATTCAATATGTTGTACGAGTACAGAAAGATATACAATAAAGCCGGCAAGTAAATTAAATAACATAATTACCTTCAAGACTCTCTTAAAGCCACTTGGAGTTGGACTATTAAAAAATAGAAACATTAAGGTAAAGTGTAGCTATAACTACATTCAAATTTCTGAAAACTTCTAAAAGGATAAAAATTAAAAACTCATTTGAAACTAATTGAAAAATTGCACGCTTTTACCTTCATGTGTTTTTTCCTTTAAATGGTTTGATTATTAATTTTTGCCCTTAGCAATCAAACTTATAGCGGGGCAGAAGTTTTTTAAGAGCAAAAATCATGCGGGACATAACTTGTGAAATATTTGATGTGAAAATATAAACTTACGCCCTGAAAAAATTGTTATGAAGGGCAAAAATTAAAGACCAGGCACAAAGTAAGGTATAAGTGAAAATGGTCCAAACTAATTCTGAATGGTCTTACCTTTAAATTTGTCTTGAAGCTTCAAACTAAAGGAAACCGATCAAGGCCAAGAAACACAAGAATGCGTTGATATGCCCCATGGGCATTTAATTTTTAGGGTGGTCTTTAATTTGTCCCTCAAATTGGTGGTCTGTAATTTTTGCTCTTTGCCTAAAAAATGATCAATTTTTTTTTGAAGGTTATGGATTCGAATTTCAACAGATTCAAAAAGGAAAAATATTCGCAATGCAAGATTTCATTAGAAAATATGTCTTTCGGTCAAAGTTGTATAGAAATTATGCCTTAAAGGGCATAGTTTCTACGTAATTATGCCTCCAAAAATACCTCTGAAATTGTGAATTCTAATCCCAACAAAGTCAAAAAGGGAAAAAAAATCGCAAGGCAACATAGAAATTATGTCTATTCGACCAAAATTGTATAGAGATTATGCCTTAATGGGGCATAGTTTCTATGTAACTATGCATGAAGGCAAAGTTTCGTTGAAAAATTAAGATTATGTCTTTTCCGGCTAGTTACATAGAAATTATGCCCCAAGGGGCATAGTCTCTATATAACTTTGGCCGAATAGACATAATTTGTATGAAAATTTTGTCTTGCGGATTTTTTTCTCTTTTTACCTCTGCGGGGATTCGAACCCAGAATCTCTGATTTAGTAGACCCGCGAATAAAGGATACTTTGACCCATAAATTTCATTAAATGAGAGATAGAGGCTAAAAATTAAAGACCAGCGAATTGAGGGTCAAAAATTAAAGACCAGCTTGAATGAAGGAAATCCACGCAATTTTTTTTCTGAAAAACTAGCATTCTATGGGCTTGTCTTTTATCAGCCCATGAGCAAACCCAAACCCACTCCTTAGGTATTAAAGGTTCAAAGTTGCAGGGGCCGTTCATGGATCTTCTCTTACTTTCTGTGCCATTCGATTTTAATTTTTGGGCTTTCAACACAATTAGCCTTTTATTTGAAGTCCAATTCCAAGTCATTCAATATATACTAGAAAGACTTTGTAATAGTTTTTTTGACTAGGCAAAATATTTAATAAAGAAAGAATTTTGCCATGTATTGAAAAGCTTTTAGAACTTGTGATATTAAATATTTAATGATAATAGTGTGGCTATGAGAGTATGTCATTAAGAATAAAACAGAGAGCTTATAGGTAAAAGATTTTATGTATGAAAAGGGTCATTCTTCTAATGAAGAGTGCCATCTAAAATGGAACCACGACAGTTAGTATCAATATAATTAACAATGTGGAGTTAGTTGGACTATTTTAGTCAAGCAACATAAGATTTCTAATGTGGAATATTAGGAATCAAGATAATTTGGTAGTGGCAAACTTTGAAAAATAAAACACAAGAAAATTAAAGAAGGCTCAAACTTTGAATGAACAACTTTTTTTCCAGTACAACAGGTGTTATTTTATTGATGAAAGCATCAATATATCTACTTTTCTGTTGGAGCAGAATTTGATCCTCTTTAGTGCACTTTGCAAGCTACCATTAAAGAGAAAAAAATAAAAAGAAACTAAGACCGACAATCGCAGTGACCAAGACACACATCAATACCATTACCAGCTATGCTTTGCATATTATGTGATACAATGGCGTAAAAAATCAAAGCTACAGTATGCAACATGAAACAAGGAACGAAATAAAACTACGCCTCCGGGCATAAGGACCAGAATGAATGAGCTGGCGAACTCAACCTAGACAATTTGTCACCAAAAACAGCTTAAATATTATGTACTCAGGCTGTCAAAATGCCAGATCAAATATTTGCTTGTAGTCATCCACAAAGTGTACCATCAAGGCCTTCCTTGACGTTAGGAGCAAGCTCGTCAAAATCTCTTCGATTAGCTGAAGGGAATATTATAGTTTTCACACCACTTCGCCGTGCTGCTATTGCTTTCTCCTTGACCCCGCCGATAGGAAGAATATTTCCAGTTAGCGTGACTTCACCAGTCATTGCCAGGTCCTTTTTAACAGGCTTTTTCATGGCAAGAGACAACAAGGACGTTGTCATAGTACAACCAGCACTAGGGCCATCCTTAGGGGTAGCACCTGCAGGAACATGAAAATGAAGCTTACTATTTTCAAATAACTGGTTATCAGGCTCATTTTCCTGCAAAATGATCCTGGCAACTGTATGGGCAATTTGGGCACTTTCTTTCATAACATCGCCTAGTTGTCCTGTTAGATTGAGAGCCTCTTTTCCTTCTCCTTGCTCCACCAGAGACGTTTCCATATAGAGTGTTGAGCCACCCATTGAAGTCCAAGCAAGACCCATCACAACTCCAACTGGGGTCTGATCGTATATGCGCTCAGCATGGAAAACAGGTTTCCTACATAATCAGCTAGGTTTGGTGAGTCCACGACCACTTTATTTATTGTTTTACTTGCTTCACTTTCTATAGCTTTATCAGTTTCCTGAGTCTCCTGTAAATGAATATCTTCATCGGTAGACTTCTGCATTTGATTCACTGGTGCTTCAGCTTCACTAACATTTTCAGAGGACTTGTCATCATTGCTACCCTCTGCTGACTCTCCAGTTTGAGTTTCTTCCTTAGACTGGATTTCGTCTGATAGATGGACAGATTCTGCTTTTACATCATCTACCACTGCGTTATGAGGCTCAATCTCTCCATCTTTCGTAACAAGCTGTAGAGCTATCTTGCGATAAATCTTTTCAATCTGCTTCTGCATATTGTTCTATTAAAGCAAGAAGAGATGCATCAGTCACTTCAACCTATTCAGGCTTGATCCCACATGTTTCACAAGTACTCTTTTCCAAATAATCCCTGGCTATGTGCATTTTCTCATTAGTAATGTAACCAGCGATTGTAATTACCTTCATTTTATCCAAAAGAGGATTAGGTATTGTTTCTAGGACATTGGTTGTGCAGACAAATAAAACCTTTGACAAATCAATAGGGACATCAAGATAATGATCCAAGAAATTTGCGTTCTGTTCTGGATCAAGAAGCTCCAACATAGCACTTGCTGGATCACCGGCATGTCCCCTTCCCATCTTATCAATTTCATCTATCAAAAGAGGATTAGCTGTTCCCACACTTTTTAAACATTGCACCATCTTCCCCGGCATGGCACCAATATAAGTTCGTCGATGTCCCTTTATTTCAGCAACATCAGACAACCCTCCAACAGAAAATCGGTAGAACTTGCGGTTCAATGCACGTGCAATGGAACGACCTATACTGGTTTTGCCCACTCCAGGAGGGCCAGAGAGGCATATGATTTTCCCTTGCGAGGTTCCTCTGAGTTTTCCCACAGCTATAAATTCCAAGATCCTTTCCTTAACATAACTTAACCCATAATGGTCTTCATCAAGAATTTTTTCTGCCCGTAGCGCATCAAAGTTTTCATCACTGTAACTACCCCATGGCAAGGCAGTCAACCAATAAAGATAATTACGCGTCACATTAAACTCGCTTGAACTAGCTTCCAATAGCTACAGTTTTGTAAGTTCTTCTTCAATAACTTGCATAACATGTGCCGGTATTTTTTCTTTATTAGGCTCCAACCTTTCCCTAAACTTTGCAGAAAGAGTTGTTTTGTCATCACTCTCCAAACCTAGTTCCTTCTTTGTGGCCTTTAATTGTTCATTCAACAAATAACGGCATTGCTCTCCACTTATCTTTTCTTCGATTTCTTTTGCTATTGATTCCTGAATCTTACTAATCTCCATTTCTTTCTTCACTATCTCCAGAGTAAGTTGTAACCGTTTATGCATATCTAACTCTTCAAGCACTTGCTGGCATTGTACCTTGTTTGCTCCAGATATTGCTGCTCCAAAATCCGCTAACCTTGCATAATTGAAATCACCAATATGCTGGATATAAGTTTGAACATGATCTTTCCAAAGAGAACTTGTTTTCAAAACATCTCTAAAGGTCGATAAAACTTCAAAAGACGTCGCCTTTAAAACATCGTCGTCCTTGTTATACGGCTGCTCCTTTAAATGATCAACTTTCACCGTAAGGGGTTCCTCACTAACCACCTCTGTCATACGCATCCGTCTATGACCAATAAGAATAACCTGATCTCCTTGTATACTCGTTATCTGAGCAAGTGTACCAACTTCATGAAGACGGTTAAACAAGTATTTTCCTTTGATCTCATAGATGTTTTTTCTGTATCAACATTAGGATTATCAGCTTTGATAAGGAATGCACCAGCATAAGGTGCTTGCCTTTTTCGACTTTCGACTAAGGCTGCTAATAATTTCGGATCTTTTACATAAATAGGCATATAAAACCCTGGAAATAATGGTATGTGAGGAAGTGGCAGTGCTACAACCGTTAGGCATTCTTCAGGCCTAAATACAGTGGTAACAATGGCTGCAGCTTCGGTTTCGCCCTCGGCCTGCCTCGCTTCGGATGCAGCCTCAGAGTTTGGTTCGGACACATCCGAACAAAAGAATAGTCGATACAAATAGGGCACTCTAGGGTTTGAACTTGTTAGCGCAGTTAAAATCTGAAGTAATGGCGCATTTGACTCAGTGCAACGCCGAACTTGAGGGGTAAACGCTGTTGTGACGGCGTGTAAACGATTTTGCAGTCATAAGGATGTGAGAACATTCAACATTGGGTGGCAATAACGGGGAAAAAACTAGTATGAATTGGGATGTTGATTGAATTCTACTTAGAGATAAGGGTACAATTGTATTATGATGTGAAAATATAAACGCATGTGTACCATATACATCTATTGAGTAAGAGAAAGGGAGAAAACTCTAATTAAACATTCTTTTTATATTGATAGAATCCCCATTCATTTCATTATTTCCGTCACTACTAACTTATTGTCCCTACCTAACTACATGGTAGTGGTCTAGGGAGCGCAATTGCTAAAGTGGGAGAATGTTGAGTAATGATTTCAGCAAGAGCAGCCAGACGGACTACTAGAGTAGAGTTAAGTCAAAAGGTATGGTATAGCAGCCTTTCCGAGCGAGCCTCTTGATCTGCTGTAAACCCCGTGATGTGGTAAAGGGAGGATATTAGGAGAGGGGATCTATTAGCAGAGCGTCGATAATCGGGTTCTCGCCTTGCATTGATTTTCATTTCGCACTATCTGGTCACTTGTTTGAAGTTAGTGCTCCGTGAGTGTATAGCGAACCTAATGTTCTTATTTACTTGTTGGACAGATTTGAGTGTGGATGGCAAGTGAGTGCCGACTTTTCAAAGAGATATTTGGATCCATCCTATGCCGGTGAAAAAATTACTTTGAAGTAAATATTAAAGAGCAACACAAAATTAGAGTATAAGCATCAATTGCCCGAATAAGGTGTCTATTGTTGTTGAAAAATAGGGGTGGACTATTCGGATCCTAGTTTCGGCTTAGTTGAAGTAGGGACTAGGGGTGATCAACGGGTCGAGACGAGTCCGGGCGGGTTTGGCAGGATCAGGTCAGGGCGGGACGGGGGGAGGGGGAGGGATCGGGTCGGGGCGGGACAGGCGGGATTCGCCGAAGTCCCGTCCCGATTTCGGTCCCGTTGGAAAAGGGGCGGGACGATATCGGGCTGGGGCGGGACGGGATCGGGTCGATGGCGGGATTTTTTTTTTTGCACTCAATTTTAAAAATAACATATATATAAACAACTCAATAATTGAACAAGATAATGTAATAAAAACATCTCAATGCTGTTTTTGTGCCTCTTATATTATTTAATAGATATATGATTTTTTTTGTAATACAAATACAATTGTCAAAATTGCAACTTTGTGGTGTTGTTCAAAAGTTGCAAATGACATAGTAAAATTTCAATTAAAATAATTACATTTTGAAAAAAACTTATTCTAGTTTCTTGATAATTTCCTGTGGTTCTTCAGTTGGAATTGGTATTTGTTGGTCAAATTGCTCCACGTCGCTTTCACCACCTTCGGATAAGATGTCGTTGTAGTTTTCGTTTTCTTCTTCGTTAATCTCCGGTTGACCACACCTTCTCCACTCCGCTCGTATCCAATCTCTGAATAATACTGCAATCTCAAAGCTATCTTCGGCTAATGAGTGTCTGTGCTCTCCTATTTGATATCTGTCGGCAGAAAAAGCGCTTTCAGACGCCGTTGGTGACGCTTGAATGTTCAAAACATCTCGGGCCATCATTGAAAGTGTCGAAAAGGTCTTCTCATTCCCCCTCCAGTATTTCAGCAAGTCTTCACGTCCTTCTTCATTGAGAACCTTGGTACAGTACAGAACCCTGCAAAACAAAAATATCAAACTCGCTAATTTGGTTAGTAGTGTTACCACTGCACATTCTATTTGTGAGTCTTTCAATACTAGCTGTAGAAACAACATGTCTTTTGTGAGGTTGTGTTGAAGAAGAAGAAGAATAAAATGGTATCGAAGCTAGTAGGTTGCTAGCACTTTCTTGTTGGTAAAATCTATATACTTTTTGCATTCGTCTTCTACGCTAGACAACACTGCTTCTTTAGTTTGTTCACTAGGTGGTGGGTGATTTGAATTTTTGGAACTTGGAGGTGGTAGTACTGCTATATAATCATAAATAGTTTCAATAAGTGATTTAGTAACGTCTATTTTAATAGTCGGATTTAATACAACACCAATAATATAAATAGTGGAATAAGAATAAAATATTTTTTTATTTTGATAAATATTTTTTTATTTTGATAAACATTTTTTTAATAGGTGCCTTATAAGCTAATTTATCCATATATTCATTAAGCAGTAAAAATATTAGAGCTATATAAAACAACATAGTTCAAATAGTAGGATAATATATACCGAAAAAATCTTTTGTTGCTTGAAACAATTTATCTAGAAATATAATAAGTTCGGAAATTTTTCCCCAATCGCTACCTACAACCATATCAACTGGATTTTGATTATGAGAGTTAAAAATAAAGTTATAGGTTTTCTATAGTCATAAGCAACAAGTAGTTGCTCGTATAAAGAATTTCACCTAGTGGGTACTTCTTCTGGAATTTTCTATAAGGTAGTTGGCAAACGTGACAAGTTTTTTTATATTATTTTTTTCGTTGTATTCTATTGTTTTTAAAAATAAAATTTATAGCAAATTGGATTTTACTAAGAATATCTTCAAAAAGTTATAGACCATCCTTTACAACTAAGTTATATATATGACACGCACATTTTATATAAAAATGATCTGAAAAAGATAGAGTTAAACTATTTTTTAAAATTGTAATAGCATAATTGTTAGAAGAAGCGTTATCTAACGTAATAGTCATAATTTTATCAGTTATTCCGTAATAATCGCACACTTGATAAATATTTTATGCAATAAAAACACTAGTGTGCATATCATCTATATATCTATACGCTAAAATAGAGATGGCAGTGGATCCTGGATTCGGTCCGGATCCGGTGGATCCAGATCCGTTTTATAGGATATGGATCTTCAACATTTGGACCCGACGGATCCGGATCGGACCCGGATCCATTTCTGACGGATCGGATCTGGATCTGGATCTTGTATTTGAGATCCGTATCCGGTCCAGATCCGACCCGTGAATCCGTTTTTTATTAAATATATTCATAACCTAGAATGTAATTTTATAAGTATTTTCTTAAAATTGCTAAGCACATCCTTGCAAGTTTAATTCTCAAAACAAGTTTAATTTATCCCCGCGTTAACTCAAAAACCAAAAAATAAAGAGGTAACTTCGATAATAAAATCAATGTTATATTAGTGAATGACTAACATCTCCATAGACAAGTAGTTAAAATTATATTCACTTCATTTTTGAAGATTCCAAGCACATGCAAGTTCTGCATTGTGAAATACTAGTCAGCATTTTCCACAACTATTGTTATTGTCCAACATTTTCAATTAATAGCTCACAATCAAAACGAGACAACGAACAAAATATCTCATATGAACATTTCAAAATTGAAACACATTAAACTATTAGCTAAGTAAAAATTATTTGTTAGTTCAAAAAAAAATTCTTAGCAAGATTACATTCTTAGCAAGGCAAATTTTTTTACATGTGGATCCAGATCCGATACGTTGATCCGATGGATCCGGATTTGGATATGATTTTTATGGACCCGACGAATCTGGATCCGAATCTGGATTCAGGTATGAAAAATGGGATCTGGATCTAGTAGGATCCGGTCCAGATCCGATCCATTGCCATCCCATTTACATAGACCATTTATAATCTATCCAATGACAGGTTACCGTTAAATAATCATGACAGTTAGTACTACGGCCTATATCAGAAGTGATAGCTAATTTGCCATTAAAATGATATAATGAATAGCGTAAATACTGTTGATATTCATGTGCAAATTTAAATACATCTCTCTTAACAGTTGATATAGGAAAAACATTAAAAGCAGGATTATACATTTCTCTAATGTAATGAATAAAACCAAGAGATTAAGGAAATGAAAAGGGCAGACCCTCCACATCAACTAATTTTGTTATTGCTTCCCTATCTCTATGTTTATTATAATTAGGGCCTACAATTCCTCCCGTCGTGGGGTTACTTTGACACTGTACTTGGTCCGGGACAGTATGTGAACCTTGTCATGATGGAGCATGTGTTTGCGCACCCCATTTTGAAGCCTCGTATTGGGCATACCTATCTAGATGAGCCCTTGCTATGTGTCTCATTAAACCCCCCATCCCACCATGACTTTTTCCAGTTTTAAATTTTAAAACATCTTTACAAATTTTACATCTAGCTACTTGATTATCTACGTCCCTATCAAAAAATGTCCATGTATTTGATTTTAATGGTCGTTTTGCTGGACCTCGTGTCATACTAGGGGGAATAGGAGGCATTTCAGTTGAAGGTGCACTAGTGGGTATGTTGTCATCTACATTAGTGGGTGTATCATCTAGATCATCATCTAAATTAAAGTATTATTGAGTTCCAAAAAATAGCTCATCGTCTAAATCTAATGGTATTGCAGAAAAATGTTCAGTATCAACAAAATCATCCTGTGTAGGAATAGGATTATGTCTAGAAATAGGATGACTAGAAGAAGTACCATTGCCCTTGTTGCCCATACTAGAAGAAGCATGACCATTACTCTTACCTGTAAGCATACGTTTAAATCCTTTCATTATAATTATACTAATAAATAATTAAAGTAAATAAAATTAAGTGCGCTAAATAAAATAAACAGACAATAATAATTTAATGAATGAACAAATGTACCAAACGCCGACGTGTAATCGAGAGGTTGAAAATTGAAACTTTGCTCGATAGAAGATCCTCAAGCTAGTTGCCAACTTCACTCCCAAATGAATAAATAAAATTCAACATTTAGTAGACAATGTAAACTTGTAGAGAGATAGATTGAGAGATTAGAGATTGTAGGAAGATTTGTGAGAAAGATGAAGTGAAAATGAGGTATTTATAGTTGGAAAATTGGGTTAAAGTGTAAATATAATAACTTATGGGTTAAAAATAAATATTAAGGGGGTAGGGGTTTGGGGGAGAGGGGAGGGGGGAGGCCAAAAATGATCATTGCACAACGACCAAAATGTAAAATGGTCGTTGGTACAATGGTTATTTGTGCGAGAGGGGGGGGGGGTTTCGGGTGGGATCGGGACCGGGTCGGGCCTAGCGGGACTGGGGTTGGCCGGGCCGGGTCGGGACGAGACCATGTCCCGTCCCGATACAGTATTGTTTTTTTAAAAAAATGTCGGGGAGGGACCGGGGCGGGACCGGACCGACCGGGCCCACTGGCCAACCTTAGTAGGGACTGAGCACCGCCATTACATCGGAGTAAATGGGGAAAATTTTGATATATTGTATTGGGCTAATATTTTATTAGCCCATGAGCAAACCCACTCTCTACGGCCCGTTATTGGATATTCTATTCTGGGCTGAATTGCACCTTTTGGCCTTTAAAGAGGCTGGTCTTTAATTTTTGTTCTTAGCAATCAAATTTATTTTTAGTGGATAATAAGTTCTTTAAGAGTGTGGGATATAACTTGTAAAATATTATAATGTGAAAATATAAACTTATGTTTCGCGCGCAAAAAAGTCTAGCTGACAATGATACCTGTCGTAAACACTTGGTCTACTTGCGATCAACGAAACATATTAATTCCTAAAATATATATGAGAAAGTATTAGCTTTTGTTTCGTTTTCTTTTTGGTGAAATGTACAACTTCTTAATCTGTCACAAAATTTAATTTAGATACTCGAACTCTGACATGTTTTAATTGAACACTAATGTGTATTGTTTCAATTGAGGCTAATGATTATAATTAAATAAGGCGATAAATTTTATGTGGTTAACTTATCTACGAAATAGTTTGCGCTTGAGAATAAGCACTAATTATTTTTTCCAGATTTTGAGTCAAAAATGTTTAATAAGACTTTATAATTATGTATTCAATTGTTGAAATGAAAGAAACTGTAATTCGAATGTCTAAATGAAATTTACTGACAAAGTTGCTCAACTGAAAGAAACTGTAATTCGAATGTCTAAATGAAATTTACTGACAAAGTTACTCAACTGAAAGAAACTGTAATTCGAGTGTCTAAATAAAATTTACTGACAAAGTTAAAGAAGTTGTCGATGAATTCGGTTTTTCTTTTTCTTGGTGTCAACTTTTAGTTTCGCTATTTACGTGGAAGTTTCTCTTAGTACGTACCTGCTGATCTACCTGATTAGGGTAAAACTATTTTTTTGTCCTTCGCCAGTGATGCAAATAAAACATAGTTTTATTTGTTTCAGATGACTGTATATATTTGTTCAAGTTGCCCTAACCTACTCTTGTTGGAGAATATTTCTCAATGCGATGGCCGGTATAGGATAAAAAAAAAGTCAGTCTGGTGCATTAAGTTCCCGCTATATGCGGGGTCTGGAGAAGAGCCGGACCACAAGGGTCTACTGTACGCAATCTTACCTCACATTTTTGCAAGAGGTTGTTTTCACGACTTGAACCCATGACCTCCTGATCATATGGCAACAACTTTACCAGTTACTCCAAGGCTCCCCTTCCTGTATATGATAAGTAAATTATTTTTTTGTTTCTCACCCGGTGTTCGGTATCCGCATTGGAGATGAATATATCTGGATTTGCGTCACGTAAGGACTATTTGTAGGAAGCGTTCCTTATCAAAGTTTTTTCTATACTCAATATTAATGAATATTAGAAAATATTCCCCATATATTTTGTAATTATTAGTGTTGTATAATTATGGTAGATATATAATCATTATGTATGAGGATTCTACATTGTACACACTATATATATTTGTATTAATGAGAAGGACTCCCCAAGGGAGATTAATACACTCTTACATGGCGTCGCCCTGACGCTATTGTCAAACTGTGGATTTATGACACCATCTCTAAAGGCTTGCTTCATACGATTATGAAACCAGGTGCCTCGACTCGTGAATTATGGGTACGTTTGGAGGAAATATTTCAGGATAACAAAAACACACGTGCCGTGTATTTGGAGGAACATTTCAACAATACACGCCTAGAGAATTTTGCCAACATGTCCGAGTATTGCAAACAATTGAAGCTTGTTGCAGACCAACTATCCAATGTGGGGACACCGATTTTCGAAACGAAGATGGTTCTCCAACTTGTTGCAGGTTTACCGAAAGGTGAATACGATACTCTAGCAATCATGATACAACAACCCGATCATCTACCCAGTTTCAACAAGGCTTAGTCACAATTGTTGTTGGAAGGAATCCAACGTGCCAAACAGGACGAACATAATCCGAAGGCGTTAACTTCCGATCCAGTCTTAGCGTCTAGCCTTCTCCCGCTCCGACTGAGGGGGTGTATTAGTGCATATTAGAAAATATTTTCCATATATTTTATAATTATTAGTGTTGTATAATTATGGTAGATATAAGATCCTTATTGTATGAGGATTCTACATTGTACACACTATATATATTTGTATTAATGAGAAAGACTCCCAAAGTAGATTAATAAACTTTTACACTCAAAGACTCCAACTTGAGATATCTAGTTGAGAGAGAAGCAACTTCATTCAAAACACCACATTCTTGGGCGGTGGATAGATAAATTACGTTACAAAGCATATATATGAATTATAAATGTTCTTAAGAATTGTGCAATGCACATGAATGACTTTAGCAGGCTATTATTCACTATTGTCTTTTTCCCTAGAGCTATTATTTTGCCAATCTGTAACCAATAAACCATACGTCCAAGGAAAAAAAACAACAAATAATTCATACATAGGAAAAGAGTAGGTTTTTAAGCCGCAATCTTGGATTTTACTTAAAAACAAGCACATTGAATTTCATATGGGATGGGGGGGGGGGGGGGGGGGGAGTGGTCATGTCCTTTGGCAATAAGCAGGAATGGGACCAAATAAATTTATTCCCTTGCCCTTTTTTTCAAGTCTCAGGAGCAAAAGAGAGAAAGGAGGATGAACATCATTTATGGTATACAGACATATATATTTACATATTTGTCCGGAAGAAATATTAAGAATTTTAACTTTTCTCTGTTGAAGTTTGTATCTCATTTAAGCTTAAGAGATTAAAGAGGATAGAGTATATTTTTATTAACATAACTAATTATATATTCTCAATACGTCTCTTGATCATGTGGGGTCTGAATCATTTTTCATGGGAGGAACATATATAAAATTCTTTTTATAATGAATGACAGTCACACTAAAACTCAGATCTCTACTTGTTTCAATATCGCGTTGAAGTGAAAGTGAACACTTTTACTTACTTAAGTAGATATATCTCAATACTTGGGCTAGTTGAGAATATTTAGTAGAAAATTTATTAATTAATACTCAATTATTTATTAAACTTTATTAGATAATATTTTTGGTCGGTTTCGACTCGGGGATAACGTGCTAAATTAATAATTCGCTAAAATTATAAGATAATACATTTTTTATTACTCATATAGACCCCATGTAAAATATAAATTAATAATTCCTTATATACTACATAATACATGAGTGATTTATGAAGACTTCTTGAAAAATGACTCAATTGTCTTTTGTTTTTTGTTGAAATCAATGTCACATTGAATCTCATCTCTAATTTTTCTTATCATTGTAAGAACTTCTGGTGTTGTATTCTCATAGCTCAACAAGAAATTATTCAATGTGATTGCCGCTTTAATAGCCTCATTTTGCGAAGGGGGCTCTACTGTAGAACTTTCATCATCTTCATCACCTTTATCAGTTCTCATAACGCTCTCAATTATTTCTTCATCAGTCAACAACTATCCAACTACATTTTCTTCTAGGTAGTTCAGGACATGTTCGACATCCATTGTTTGTGTTAGCATGATTTGATCTTGTGTTTATATAAGAAATATTTTTTAATATTCATAAAGTAGTACATTGAACACAAGAAGCATAATAAAGTGGGAGATTGAAGGGTGCTTCATTTGATATAGTACATTGAACAATAATGAAGTGGAAGATTGAAGAGTGTTTGTAAATTGGATATTTCATTAGAAATTTATCTATAAATTGATAAAGTATTAATTAATATATAAATTAATAATTATTAATTTTTCGATTAATTAATATCTCTTTTAATTAATAAATTTTGGTGGTTCCAAGAGCATTAATTTATAGAATTTTTACTGTAAGTTAAAATCCTATAATAGATGTTGGTTGGGAATGCATGCATGTTATTAGAGTTGTCAAATAAGTGGATTGAGCTGAATGGATCATTAACTCGCTTAAAGGTTATTTGGGCTGAGGCGAGCTGAATCAAAGCGGACTACATTATTAACCCAACCCGTCAGCTCTCTCCAAGTTTTAACATCATTGTTTTTTCTCTTCTACATTTGTTGTGTTACCAAATGCTCTTTTATATCTGACCTATAACAAAATTAAAATATACTAATAAAATTTCTCATTAATCAATTTAAACTATATATATATATATATATATATATATATATATATATATATATATATATATATATATATATTTAGCCATAATCACCTCAACTTTTTAAATTAGTTATATTAGACGGGTCAAACTACATGGAATTAATAATAGGCGAATTATTAACCCGTCTAAACTTAAACAAGTTATATTTTTGCCATCAAATTTTGCAATTCTATTCTTGGAGATATCGATGGAAGATAGACATGAATACATGTTGGTGCAGGAACAATGTCACAGCGGCAATGTAATGCAGCAAATGGGTGATGTGTCTTCTCCTGAATTTGGTCAGTGGTATCGTGCGTACCATGATAAACCAACCGTTGTAGTAAATGTTATTTATGAAAACTAGAAACGATGCATACCTACTAATTTAATTTTACAAAACAAATTTATTGAGGAATGATTTACAATATATATAGTATTACAAAAGTATTTACCTTACTATAAACTAGGTAACTAATCAACCTAATTACAAAAGAATTATAATTCTACATAAAATATGAGATATACAATTAATGGAAGAATATTCGGAAAATATTTTATTACAACCCCGAAGTCGAAGCGGGAGGTTCACGAACACTGAGACTGGCTCAAAAATCATCAAATAGTATGCACGGTAGTCCTTTGGTGAAGATGTCGGCAATCTGATATCTGAAAGGAACATGAAGGACACGAACTTGACCATGAGCCACTTTTTCGCGAACGAAATGAATGTCCATCTCAATGTGTTTAGTATTAGCACACGATAATTATGGGAGAAATCCCATATTATCATCCTCCATCATAAATCATGTAATTAGAATCAATTAGTAATATTGTAATTATTAGACAAATCAATTAGTTAGTAATTAACATCTTATATTTTAGGTAACCTAGATTATTACTACATACCATGATTGTATAAAAATATTCTATGGATGAAATGAATTACTCAAGGGATTCAATTCTTACATGGTATCAAGAGTCAAAGATCCTTTGCCCTAATTTCTACTCTCCCTAAACTGAAATCTCTCGTCCCTTTCTCCTAATTGTTTTCGGCCACCACTCCCAAAACAAACCCTAAACCACTCCTTAAACAATAGTAAACAGTAGCCGACTTCTAAAATATTCCCCACCCCCTCTCGGCTTACATTTTCCAACACCCTAAGGGTTTTTTTTCCACACACCACACTTCAAACACTTCTTCTTTTCTTCTATAGTTTGATTTCTTGTGAAAATTATGGCCGACAAACAAACTTTTCATCCCGCTCTTGCCATTAATAACGTCAAGAACTTTATCTCCATCACCCTTGAAATGGAGAAAGGGCAATATACCTCTTGGGCGGAATTGTTCAAAATTCATTGCCGCGCATATGAGGTGATCAACCATATCATACCTTCCGAGTCGTCCGAGGACGCCACTTTGACGAACAAAAAGCAATGGTCCTGTTTGGATGCTATTGTCCTTCAATGGATATATGATACTATATCCAACGATCTATTACATACCATATTGGAGCCGAATTCTCGGCTCAACAGGCATGGGAACGGTTACAAATATATTTCAGGATAACAAAGTTTCTCGAGTCGTTTATCTTGAACACCAATTTACTAACGTTAAATTGAATGATTTTTCCAACATCTCCTCTTATTGTCAGGAATTGAAGATGCTTGCGGACCAACTATCCAACATTGGTTCGCTAGTTACAAATCAACGGTTGGTCCTTCAGTTGATTGCAGGGTTGAATGAACAGTACGATGGAGTGACTACGTTCATTCAGTAAAGTAATCCATTGCCTCCCTTCTATGAGGCACGTTCGCGTTTGATTCTCAAAGAAACGCGGAAGGCGAAACATGCATCTTCTAAAGCAGCCACCGCCGGAACTACTCTCATATCCACCAACTGATTTTCCACTGATTTGGAGCCCCAAAATCCTGGTTCGAGGGGCAATAATATTCGTCAAAATAATGGCAAAAAATGGGGTTCAAACCGTAACAATAAAGGAAAAAATAATGGTGGAAAGGGATGAGATCGGGGAGGTGGACAAACTGTCGGCGGCAGTGGCGGGCTGGCAGTGGAGAAGTGACAGAAATCAGTGGGGGCAGTACCCACTGTGGGCATGGTCCCCATAGTGGGCCGCCATGTCCAAATCCAACTTCTTCGTGGGCCAGGCCTCCTCCTTCTTCAAATCGCCAACCTCGTATTCTAGCGTCCCGTCCGCAGCATGCGTTTGCGGCCCAAGCACCATCTTCGGTTGGCTATGCACCCACGGATATTGAACAAGTCATGAACAACATAAATATAAGTGTTCCGGATGAGTCATGGTACATGGACATAGGGGCTACGTCACACATGACGACATCTCAAGGTAATCTCTCGTCATATTTTAATATGAGCAATAATAAAAAAAATTGTTGTCGGCAGTGGGCAGAAAATTCCAATTCGTGACATTGGTCAGATAACACTACCCTCTCCGCACCCACCATTATCCTTGAAAAATGTCTTACATGAACCAAAATTAATTAAAAACTTGATCTTTGTTAGACGTTTTACCATTGACAACAATGTTTCTGTGAATTTTGATTCGTTTGCCTTTTCTGTGAAGCATTTTCAGACGGGGTTGCCACTTATGAGATACAATAGCACGGGGACTTATATCCTGTCACCTCTGTTTCAAAACATTGCATGACATAACCATCAACCTTTGTTGCCATTTCTACTACCCTATGGCACAATCGGTTGGGACACTCGGGAACACAAGTTTTTAATAGTCTTAGGAAGAATAATTTATTTGATTGTAACAAATTTTTGGACTCTTCTGTTTGCCAATCTTGCATGTTTGGTAAATATGTTAAGCTTCCTTTTGCATCTTCTACTACTCATACTTTTATGCCATTTGATCTTGTGCATTGTGATTTGTGGACATCACCAGTTTTGAGTTCTGGATGTCATAAATATTATATGCTTATTCTCGATGATTATTCAATTTTTTTGTGTAATTTCCCATAGGACATAAATCACAAACCTACACCATTTAAAACAATTTAGTGTTTTTATCAAAACTCAATTTGGCCAAAACATTAAAAGTTTTCAATGTGACAATGGGAGAAATTCATCAATGCCCAATTTAATGATTTTTGTCACCAAAATGGGATGTCTTTGCGTCTTTCGTGTCCACATACCTCACCACAAAATGGGAAAGCCGAAAGAAAGATTAGAACAATTAATAATATGATTCGTTCTATTCTTGTGCATTCTTCCACACCACAAAAAATTTGGCACCATGCACTTTAAATGACCACATACCTTTTAAATATTCTTCCTAGTAAATTGCTCTTCAATGTGTCTCCTACGCAAATATTGTATAATCGTCTCCCATCTTTTACACATTTGAGGGTGTTTGGGTGTTTGTGTTATCCTTTGTTTCCATCCACTACCATTAACAAGTTACAGGCTCGTTCCACTCCTTGTGTGTTTGTGGGATACCCGCAGAATCATAGGAGATATAAATGTTATGATTTGACGAATGGGAAAATAATTATATCTCGTCATGTGGTGTTTGATGAATCTACATTCCCGTTTGCTAAGTCTCATGTTGCATCCTCACCTTCATATGGTTTTTTGGATAACGGAATACATCCCATTTTACACCACCATTTTAATAACCAAACACAAGTGGAACCACCTCAACAACATAACCAACACCTTTTGGCCCATCCACAAAATGAGACTAGACTGGAGACCACAACCTCGTCGCCGGGGGTCTCGGCCCAGTCCCATTCTCGTGGCGGGCAGACTCAAGTGGGGGAGCCTCCTGCTCCCTTACCAACATCTGCAAACCAGCCCACTATCGGATCCCAGCCCAACACCGGTCACCGCACACCACCTCAGCCCATTACCAATACTATACATCCTCGGACTATTGAAACTCGTGCAATGCACAGAATTTTTAGGCCCAAACGTCACTTTAACCTTCTATCCACAGAACAATCTTCACCTATACCAAAAAATCCCAAAGCTGCCTTGTCCAACCCGAATTGGAAAGCTGCTATGTTAGACAAATTTAATGATATTATTAAAAATAAGACATGGGAATTAGTACCACGCCCGTCTAATGTGAATGTCATTCTATCTATGTGGGTGTTTTGTCATAAGAAAAATTCTGATGGTTCTTTTGCGAGATACAAAGCTCGTCTTGTTAATGATGGCATGTCTCAGCAGGTTTGGGTCGATACATGACCACTTATAAGAAACAGTGTACATGCATCAGCCGTTGGGGTTCCGAGATTATTCATGTCCATATCATGTTTGCCTATTGAAGAAATCCATATATGGTTTGAAACAAGCCCCTAGGGCATGGTATAACCGTTTTGCAGGGTTTGTTTCCAAGTTGGACTTTTCTCACAGCAAGTCTGATCAGTCATTGTTCATTTATCGGAAGGGCGCTGATATGGCCTATATACTTCTGTATGTTGATGATATTATTCTCATAGCATCATCCATTTCACTTCGCCAGTCTATCATGTCTCTTCTTGCACCAGAATTTGCAATGAAGGACTTGGGTCCACTGATTTTTTCTTTTGGCATTGCAGTAACCCAACATGCAGGTGGTCTCTTCCTTAGTCAAAAGAAATATGCCGAAGAAATAATTGAAAAAGATGGGATGTCTTCCTGCAAACCATCCCATACTCCAGTTGACACAAAGGCGAAGTTGAGCAATACAACATGTATTCCATACAATGATCCGACACATTACCGAAGTCTTGCAGGAGCCCTGCAGTATCTCATATTTAAAAGACCAGATATTTTCTATGCGGTTCAGCAAGTTTGTTTACACATGTATGATCTGAATGAGGAACATATCTATAAAAAGGATCCTACGGTATGTGAAGGGTACTCTCCATTTTGGACTTCATTTGTATAAATCATCTGTCACGCATCTTTCAGCCTACACAGATGCAGATTGGGGTGGCTGCCCGGACACACGTCGTTCCACTTCCGGTTATTGTGTGGTTTTGGGGGACAATCTCATTTCATGGTCGTCCAAATGACAATCCACATTATCTCGGTCAAGTGCTGAGGCAAAATATCAAGGCGTAGCCAACGTAGTTGCTGAATCATGTTGGCTTCGTAATCTACTGTTGGAGTTGCATTGTCCAATTGAAAAGGCAACAATGGTTTATTGTGACAATGTGAGTGCGATATACTTATCCAGCAATCCTGTTCAGCATTAGCGCACGAAACACATTGAAATGGATATACTATTTGTCCGAGAAAAGGTTGCTCGTGGACAAGTCTGAGTTCTTCATGTACCGTCCCGCTATCGAATTGCAGATATCTTCACGAAAGGGCTTCCGCGCGTACTGTTTGATGATTTCTGGACAGTCTCAACATCCGTGAACCTCCCGCTAAGACTATGGGAGACTATTAGCACACGATAATTATGAGAAAAATCTCATATTATCATCTTTCACCATAAATCATGTAATTAGAATCAATTAGTTAGTAATTAGCATCTTATATTTTAGGTAACCTAGATTATTACTACATACCATGATTGTATATATATTCTATGGATGGAATGAAATACTCAAGGGATTCAATTCTTACATTTAGCATGCTGATGTTGGACGGGATTGCCAAAAAGATATATCGCACTAATATTATCACAGTAGACCAGTGTTGCCTTTTGAATCGGGCAGTGAAGCTCAAGTAGAAAGTTACATATCCAACTCAGAGACAATGTTGGCGACACCTCTGTACTCTGCTTTGGCACATGATCGGGATAGTGTAGGTTGCCTTTTGGAAGACCAAGACAATAGGTTATCTCTGAGGAAAATACAGTAACCAGACGTGGAGCTTTTAGTGTCAGGACATCCACCCAGTCAGCATCAGAATAAGCAGTGAGACCAGTGAGCGAGGACATGTATATATGTAATCCGAAGTGAAGTGTGTCTTAGACGTATCATAAGATACGTTTGAGAGCATGCATGTGTGTTTCTGTCAGATTGTGCATGTGCAAGCAGATTTGTTGCACGACATATGATATGTCTGGTCTCGTGAATGTGAGGTACTGCAGGGCCCCAACATGCTACGATAGTGAGTCAGAACTAAATATGGAGGGTCAGAATCGGCACTGAGCTTGGAATTGGTGTCTACTGGCGTGTGGGATGATTTGAAAGATGTCATGCATGCACGGTCAAGGATCTCTTCGGCGTATTTCTTCTGACACATAAATAGGCCGCTAGAATATCGAGTGACAGAGATGCCCAAGAAATAACCAGAGGGACCAGATCCTTCATAGCAAACTCAGAGGAAATGAGAGACATAATGGACCGGCGGAAAGCATCAGATGATGTGGTGAGGATGATGTCATCAACATATAATAAAAGGTAAGCCATGTCTTGACCCTTGTTGTAGATCAACAGGGAATGATCGGATCTGATGTGTGAAAAAATGATAGATGAGACATAATCGGCGAACCGCTGGTACCATGCTCGAGGACCCTGTTTCAGTCCATAGAGCGATTTTCGCAACACACACATAATTCGGATGAATAGGATCCCTGAAACCCATAGACTGATGCATATATACTGTTTCATAAAGATCCCTATGTAAGAAGGCATTCTTGACATCAAGCTGATGAATGAGACAAGATTTAGATTAGGGCAATGCTAAGGACAGTCCGGATTGTTGCAGGCTTTACGACCGGGCTGAACGTTTTATCACATTCTACTCCCACATGTTGAGACCTGCCATCACCTACAAGACGAGCCTTGTACTTCTCAAAAGAACCATCAGATTTCTTTTTATGTCTAAAAATCCACATAGAACGAATAATGTTAGCATCATGCAGACGGGGTTCTAGGTCTCACGTTTTATTATCAATAAGAGCATTATATTCGTCAATAACCATACTCAAATATTGTATAATAACATTTTGTAAGAAATATATCATGTATAAAAATAAAAATACTAAAATATTTATGATAATAATCATTAATGTCATTATATATTACTTAGATTTTAATTCTTTATCGGTATGATGATTTATTATAATTTATTAGTCTTTTCAATTTTTAATTAATGAAATTTAACAAGTATATTGTTTTCTTTATAAGATAAAAGTTACAGAAAAGTAATTGTTTGTGTATTTTTATTTATACAACTAAATGAGATCTAATTATCAAATGTCAATATATATACATAACATCACATCACTATAGCAATTATGAAATTTTCGGGAAAAAAATGTCATTATTAAGAGGTTTGATTGTACATAATATCTTTGTAGGACTTTTTTTCCAAATTGTAAGTTGATACAAGAGATCATTTTTTATATGTTTATAGATAATGACGCTGCATGTCGTTTTTTACTACTTAAATTATTATTATTTTTATATATGAACACAAAGTTTAATATAGAAATTAAAATACTCCCTTCATTTTATTTATACAAACTCGTTTGATTGGGCACTTCGTTTATGAAGGAAATTAATTAAGAAAGACATTTTGAAATTTGTGTTCTTAACCATGTCAAGATATTTGTGTGGCTATAACATTATGCGTGTAAATAAAGGTAAACTATAAAATTTGAAATTAAATTTTTGTTTTTAATTATAGAAAGGTATATGTCATTTATTTTGAATGAATTTTTAAAAATATATCTCATAAAGTTAAATAGGTGAAAGTATATTAATGAAACAACAATTTATTCTCAAATTATCTTTTTGTTGCATTTGTGTCAAGGTATAGACTTTAGTCACGCCACATGCAAGCGGGTCAAAATGAAATCTTATTACAGATGACCTGGTAATTACGATATCATTCAAAAAACATTAG
The DNA here is from genome assembly GCA_034509755.1 of Anisodus tanguticus. NCBI lineage: Eukaryota > Viridiplantae > Streptophyta > Magnoliopsida > Solanales > Solanaceae > Anisodus > Anisodus tanguticus. The sequence goes on from CM067551.1 coordinate 21,249,299, forward strand.
GCGAAGCTTGTTATCTATGACAAATAGCCATATATATGCATACACGTTATGATCCGATAATAAAATTATAAAATTAATTAATTAGTAATATAATTTGAGTGGTTAATTTTATCGCTAATATTGTCGTTTATAAGGGAATAATTTTTTTAATTTGTCATGCCCATGGGAATAATATATATATTTAGTTTATTTCAACACCTAAGTGTGTGAGCGTAATGAGATTTAAATGTCAACCTTTGCAAGTTTGATAGTAACTTGAATTCGTTTCTGGTTAGCGTTAGTTTGAGTTTTTTTTTCTGGTTTAGATATGAGAGTATACAACAATATACGAAACTTGGTTTATATTATAGGAGTAGTATTTTAGAATTTAGACATTATTGTATGAGTCGAACATAGGAAAAATATTTAAATTATTGAAGAATCTTTAACCAGTCAATTATTAGTATGCTGTAGATATCATGCTTATTGCATTAGCTTTATTGTTATAAACTAACAAGGACATCTGACTTAATCAAGAGATTGAAGCCGATTGTACCTGTTAAATATACATAATATATCATGGTTTTGGTCCAAAATCAGTCCGTGTACTTATAATATTTTATGTGTAGTTTTAGGTAATATTTTAGTGTAAGTATTACATTAATTAGTCTTGTACACTTACCATAATTATAAGATTCTTGTACTACTAGCATATGGTTTTGGTATTAGAATAGGAATAGAATTTTCCTTTTATGGAAATATATAAATTGTATATATTGTCTTTCAATTAATGAAAATAATCAAGAGATTATTTTCTTTCAGTAACTAAGAGCAATTAATTTAGGGAATGATAAGCATGCTGGTTTAATTATAGTTTTTGACTTGATCATATTATGTTTTATTGAGCCATCGTATCCTTGTATTGGAATTTTATCATTTCCTAGTCTATATAACCTCAATTATACTAACGTGTTAGATCTGCTCTAGCAGATAGTTCATAAACTGGCAAATTAGAAATTTGAGTCACATGAAAGGTTGCGACAGTACTATTGATATTTATCCTTCTTATTTGCTTGCCTATAACTATTGTGTTTTAGTATTTCCTCTTTTTTCATATTTTTTCTTGAGTGTTAAAATGATAAAAAATTGATTGGTTCCACCTGACAGATGATGAGAATTTTTGATTCATGGTCAAATTCTTCCCATTCAGAACAGTATAACTTTTGATTAAGATTTTCTCACTTCATCCATTTGAGCTTTCGGTCGAATTAAAACCTTTACACGTTCATAGGCTCATCGTACTTATTTTCATGCAGAACCGATAAGCGGGGGTTCATAGAGCGCATTCATATAAATACTGCATCTTTTTTTTTGGGCGAAATTAGGAGTTAGGGAGGGCTTTGGGTGAAAGTTAGGTGACTTGTTAATACAATATTCTTTCATTAATTGTATATCTTTTATTTTAGATAAAATTATAATTCTTTTGTAATTAGATTGATTAGTTATCTAGTTTATAACAAGATAAATATTTTTGTAATACTATATATATTGTTAATCATTCATTAATAAAATCAATGGAACATATTCCTTTAGCGTGAAATCTTTGTAAAGTCAATTTTTTTAATTCAAACTATAAGTATGAATAACTTTTTCTGATCTCCTATTAAAAGATAATTAAAGTAGCTTTCGCAATAAATCCAATACCAAATCTTGCTTAGTTACCGGATCATTTTCACGATAAATGACAATACATGACGTGAGTAATGACGCGTGGAATCTTTGTAAAGTCAATTTTTTATCTATTTAAATTATAAGTATGAATATAATCATTACCATCGTCTATAGCCTAATTTTTTCCCTTTTTTACCTATTACCCTGGATTTATTCATGTTGAAATTTACCAGACTACGGTAACTTTTAGTCAAAGTGAGATACAGTAAATCTTTGACTTACGTTTGACACTATAAATTTGAAATATTCTTGACATCATAATACCAAAGTCGATATGGGAATCCACGAAAGCATAGGGTCATTGTATCACTGTCCGAAAATTTAGACCAAAAAAATAAAAAAATAAAAAAATAAAAACAAGAATTAATTTGTGGGATTAAATGTATGAAATTATGTATGTATGTATAGACGACCTTGCGGTGTCTGGAAGTGTCGTGCATGCATTTTGTGCATCCATTTTTGGTTCTTCTCTGCATGCACACATTCAACTTTCTATCTCTAAAATCTCTAATACTTTCTTTTCTCTCCCTATTTATATATGTAAATCTGCACTCTGTAATTGTATCTTTATCTGTTCTGTTTATCTCCATCGATAGCCACCGACCACCGCCGTTAAAAGTGTTTGACCCACTTGTTTTAACTAAAGATTCAGTTCAAGATTCCATAATTTTTTGGTCATGTTAAGGTTGATGTTTCATTCTGGGTAAACCCCACATTTAATATTGAGTAAGGTAAGTTGTGTATTTTTTTTTGTGAATTTTTGGGGTTTATTTTGATCTGGGTTTAATGTTTTCTTGATGGGTTATTTAGGGTTTTTGTTGATTTAGAAGATTTGTTGTTAAAGGTTTGATTTTTTGGGGAAAATAAATGGGGTCAATGATTTGCATGAATGAGCTTTGTCGTGCTGCAACGACGTCGTCTGGATGGAAGAAAGGTTGGGGATTCAAATCAGGTGGATTTGCAAAACTTTGCTACAACTGCGGGTAATAAATTTCTACTGTCTTAATTGTAATTTTTCATTTATATTTGACTTGATTTTCTGATGTAAAGGGTAATTTTGGGATGTGGGGTTTTTGGATCCCTGAAATAGAGGGGGGCAATTTTTTTTTATCTTTGTAGATAAATTCCTGTTTGTTGCATTATGGAATTACAACAACAACATACCCAGTGTTGTGGGTTTTGGGGGTAGGATGTACACAGTCCTTTCTACAAGTAGAGAGGCGGTCTCCGATAGACCCTCGGCTCAAAAGAAACATACTCAAAGCAGGAAGTTGCATTATGGAATTGTTCCTAAATTTATGATTTTTAGTCAAATATCACATTTTTGGTTCTTTAATTTTTTGTAACTCTGCAATTTCTGTCTCAAGAATGAGTGTCCTCCCACTTTCTCTTAGTCTTGTGATTACATATTACACGTAATAGTTTGTTTTTCAATGTTTGTTTCGTAAAATAGAAGCCTTTTTTTTGGAGGAAGGAGAAGGAAGGTCAGAAATCAAAGAACCCTATGTACCCTTTTGTTCTCATTTTCTTATATTCAAGCTTTTAACTAAAGAAAAATGAGTTTTACAAGATGATTTAGTGGTCACTGCAAATAAAATGAGATCTTTCCATGTTATCTCGTGAACCACTAAGGCTTTTATAGTTGGACGCATCGAGTTCCAAGATAATAACTTCCACAAATAACTTTGAGTTTGAGGCAGTAGTATTTTCTTGCTCTGTTGGTCTTCCATGACAAATGGTACGTCAGCATCTTTATCAACTGTTTGGTTATTAATGTGGTAGTTTTTGGTTCTCGGAATCAGAAGTATATGTTCTTATAGTTGGAAATTCAACTGCTTTCTTAGAGCTCCCCAGTATGATATTGTTGTTGCTTTGGACTCTAGTTTTATAGTTAATTTCCTTCATTCACTCTTCTTATTACAAGCGTCATAAAGTAAGAGCCTTTTCATCAGTCTTGACATATAGTTGACTTGTAATGTTTTTGGTGTTTCTGCCTAGATTTTTATTAGTTAATTTTGCAATCAGTCCTCATTTTTTGTCTGCAGATCTGCTTTTGAAAATTTAGTTTTCTGTGAAACATTCCACCTGGATGAATCTGGTTGGAGGGAATGCAGAGCGTGTAGAAAGGTAGGTCACTGAATCATGTACTAGATTTTGCATGGTCAACTATAGTGTTTTTTATTCTATCTTCATTTGGCTTGCAGCGTATACACTGCGGGTGCATTGCCTCAAAATATTTGTATGAGTACTTGGATTATGGAGGTGTTGCATGTATCAACTGTGCAAGCCACTTGGATGGTCATTCCGTTAGACCAATACAGGTATGATTATTTTTTGTTTTTTTGTTTTTGTTGTTGTTGAGACAGAGAGGGAGATGCACAGTGAAATGTGAACAACTCACTAGAAATCAACCTAATATTTACAGTTGAGTAGTGGTGACTTAGATGCATTGTAATACACGTAGTTGTGAAGTGAACCTAGAACCTCAGTGGAAAGGAAAAGAAAAGTTGTTGGGGGAGGGGGTAAGATAGGGTTGGGTGGTAGGTGGCATGACATGTGGCGTCCTCCTCACCTAAATGTCAGGCCACATAGGATTTGATAATTGGGTCCTTACCATGGTGGACCTCTGCTACATAGGAAAATATGTGATAAGCATGGTAACGGTTGGGATATATTTGTTTCCAAAGTATAACGGAGGTTAAATATTAACAATATTTGAAAGTAGAGGGGTAAATCTGACCCTTTTCCCTTATTTATATGTTTATTTTATTTCTCAGCACCAAATTCATTTTCATCATTGTACCTTTGTGAATCTGAATTAGTCATCATATCATGTACTCGGATAGTTAATGCTTAGCTGTCACTTGGTCAAGTAAACCATAAATTAGCATTGTCTCAGAACTCTTTTAACTTCTTGTTTCTTATTTGGTTGTTCATTAGATCTCATGAGTAATTTTTATAGTACAGAGAATATGTTGCTTCCCATTTACCCCTATTATGCTGCAGAGTCTATAGGCTTGTAGGCCGCTGCATTTGTGCGGCAACTTTGTTTAGGCCACATGTCTATGACGTGTTCAGCTAATTTGATGCTTGGCTGATACATCAAACACATCATAGGATCAATTTCATACTTTGACATGTAGGTTTATATATTTTAGTTAGTAGAGTTTAGTGTTTCATCGGATTATTTTAGGTTAACGTTGTTGATAGGTATATATCTACTTAGAAACAATGAATCTAATGTCTGAGAGCTAATTTCAAGGAAGTGCCGGAGTTACATCCAAAAGTATTAACCTAAAAGTAGAGATTCACATTTGGTGTTATGAGTTGATGAAGTCCAACATGGCTTTAGAATCATTTACAAAAGCCATGTTGTTCCAAAAGAAAAGCAAAAGAATCCTTGTAAGTAGAAAAGGACAGATTAACCCACTGGATCTTTTTTTTTTGTAAATATGGCTACCAGCACGGCCTTTTGTGCTGATGAATGTACTGTTACCATTCTCCCAAAAAAAAAGAACAAAGTTTAACTTTTAGACTAAGAGAAGAATCCTTGTTGTCTTAAAAAATGCTGGAGTCCAAGACATTGATTGTTTAATTGCATGGCAATGGTATTATGTATAGGATGGACTTTATGGAAACAAAGAAATTGAAGATGTTTTGAAGGGGTCTTTTCTAGAAAGCTATATGCTTCCACACTTCACAGTTTTTGCTTAAATTAGAAAATGTAAATGTCTTAGAAGATTTTACAACTACTACTTTTATCAAGCAATTTTACAACTTCTCTGTGCTCTCTAATAATGTAGTACTATAAGCATCTTAGTGCAGTTTATTTTGGGAAACACACTTATGAAAAAGGAGAAACAGTGAAGTTCAGTCCAACACTTTTTACTGCAATGACTCAATATGAGGATGTTGAACACGAAAATTACCGGTAACCTCACTTTTAGGGAGATGAACCTAAAATAGCTTGAAGTCCTTGAGCTTTGCAAAACGTTTATGCCTCATTCACATGTTTTGCTCTATTTGTTTTAATTTATCGCATTTGACTAGTTTAGAGATTAAGAAAAGAAAGATCATATGACAGTTATTAGAGCATGTTAAAACATTAACTCAAATGAGTAAAATGAAGTAGTTTGTCAAAAAGTACTCCATCCCAAATAGAAATACCTACTATGACTTGTGTAGATATTGAGATAAAATGTTTAAGATTATTATACCATGGTTAATAAAGAAGTGTTTTAATAATAATTTGGAATGTAAAAATTGAGTAGCAGTTACTAAGATGTGAAATAATAAATAATAGCGTTAGTTTTTACTCCTTTCTTTCAATTTAGGTGATATCATTTGGTCGGATATGCAGTTTAAGATATCATTTAACTTGTAAATTCTATAAATTAGTAATGTAACAGCAACTTAACCTAACAGTTGAAAGAACTAGATTAAGAGAGAAAATTCCACGTCTAATAAATTTGATAGGTGAATAGATTTGAATTCTAAGAATTTGTGAAAGTTGTTTAAAATAATATATATTAGTAGAATGGTGTGAAATATTTACGGATGTGCCAAAATGGAAGGGATGTGATAAAAGTTGAGATATAGGAATTACTAATTTAAATTATTAAAGCAAGAATAATTTTCATTCATGGTAAGACGTAAACTTTTTGGAATGAATTGGTGATTGTTGTTGGTTACTTGGTTTTAAGGTTCATTGCATTAAATAATTCTAGAATTGTTCATTTACACATTAAAACTTTGAAGGTGTAAAAAGATTCGTTGAAGGAAATGGTCAAGAAAATTGTAAATAGAAAGGTGTGTGGGTCAAGATATTTGTATAATTTTATATAAGACTTATATACATACTTTCCTTTATTTGTTTCTGTTTCTCCAATCAATCAATAAATCAAACTTTTTTTTTATATAAATTCTGTGTGTTTTTAATGTTTAGTATTCATATGCACATATTAACTTGTCAAATTTGATTTTTGCTCTTTCTTGGCAAGCTACTTTGTAATTGACATATATTCTCTTATTTTTAGTTGTCATGTACTAAGAAAATTTATTTAAATTGGAACACTTAGTTATATTTAAGTTCACTCTATGATAAGAGTCTCTTAGTCTGTGTAGATATGTATATGTAGTAAGAGGTAGAGAACCTCAAGTTATTGAATATTTACTTGCAAATGGTTCCAAATGGAACAAAATAGATAGTGAGGATTCATAGAGCGATCCAACTACAATCAGACCTCTCTATAATAACATTTCACTATAACGGACAATCTTTTTTGGAACAGATTTTTCGTGTTATGTTGCAGCCAAAAAATATCTAGACAAAGGACGCCGTTATAGAGAGGTCTTGGTTTCTAGATTTCTTAGAATTAGCTAGTCTTGTTCTGTATCGTGTCCATGCAAGTGTCATGTCCATGCAACACAGGCACAACAGCATTGCTTTTCTTTTCTTTTTTTACATTTTTTTGCGTGCTTTAACATTTGATATTCAGATGTTCACTTGTCAAACTTCATATATGTTCTTTCCGGCAAGCTTACTTGGTAATTTTGAATACATTATCTTTAGTTGTCATGTCCTAAGAAGATCATCTTAAATTTTATTTTTGGAGGTCTCCAGCATTAAGGATATGCTGAGGAATACAACATGACCATTCTCAAAAGAAAAATTATCTTAACTAATATTGTAAAAATATGGGTAAGTATCTAAAAATGCAGGGTCAAAATAAATTGTCTCCGATATGGGAGAAGAGTTAGGTCAATCACAGTTTGGTTCCATGCTGGAGTAACCATCCACAGTGAAAATTCGCAAATTACTTTCTACCCTTCACATAGTAATTCGGCAAATTGATGCAGCTTTGCACTTAGAGCAAGCATGATTCGTGTTTTGTTTTTTTGCATTATTATAATAATAGATCTTGTGTCTATATTGTGTCCATGCAACATAGGAAGACACCCACACCAGAAAGCCAAAACTCAATCCCTGAAAGAAACAAACAAAATCAAGATCTGACAAATGAATAGCTTCTCTCTTCTGTCTTTTTTCTTTTGTTTCACTTATCTAATTGGAGTTCAAAATATTGACAAATGAATAGCTTCTCTTTTCTGTCTCTTTTTCTTTTATTTCACATATCTAATTGGAGTTCTTTTTATGTGTTCTTTGAATGTGTATGTCCACATCACTTGCTCTTTTACTATTATTTCATTCCTTGAAAGGATCTTTGACAAATTTAGCTGATGGTCAGTTGACGTAATCTGAGTCTTATAGCCTGTTTGCCAAGCTTTAAGAAACTACTTATTTTGAAAAGTGCTTTTTGGAAGAAGTGCTTTTAAGAAAAGTACTTTCGGCGATTAGCAGTTTGTGTTTGGCTAATCAATTTCAAAAGCACTTTTGTCAATATTAGAGCAGTAATTTGTGCTTGGTCAAGGTTCCAGATGTGCGTATGGGAGAAAAGCCACATTTTTCTTACGAAAAACAACTTTTGCTGCTACTGGAAAACACTTATTTCGTTCCTGAAAGCTTGGCCAAATACCTTAACTCTCGAAAATAAGAGTGCACAGCCACTGGGTATTAATCATCTTATAATTGCTTTTGCAGATACCTGGTGATGATCTTCCTAATGGCACCTTGGGATCTAAGAGTGCACAGCCACTGGGTATTGAGAATAGAATGGATGAGAATGACATTGACAGAAGAAGGGTTATGCGGTTCAGCAAGCCCATGGAGACCAGTGAGCCCGGTCAACTCTTTCAAACTCCAAGGAATGACATGAATCCAGAGACAATTCTTCCCATTGGTAACGTCAGTACATGCTTTTCAAATCTGAACCAGCAGCCAATTGGAGCTTCTTTATTTGGCAAACCCGATAATGAAAGACCAAGTCAAGGAGTTAAAGATATGTATGAATCAATCAATCAGCCATCTCTAAATTTCTCTTTGAGTACTCCTATTGGTACTTCAAGTTCAGGACAGCAGCCTTTTCCTGGTGGAGATGTTGAAGGAAGGGAACAAAATAAGAATTCTCCCTTTCAACAGGGTCAAAAGACACGCCATATATTGCCCAAGCCCCCCAAACCTAGCCCCAATTCATGTTCTGAATCAAACAAAGGAATGGCTTCACAGGCAAGGGTTGCAAGGCCACCTGCTGAAGGGCGTGGGGGCCGCAATCAGTTATTGCCTCGATACTGGCCTAGGATTACAGACCAGGAGTTGCAGAAATTATCTGGAGAGTATCCTCAACAGCATACTATTTTTGGTTACGATATGTTATCTTCGAGTTGTGTACCCCTACTTATCACCCAATTATGTTTACTTTAACTGCAATTTCAGCTTAAAGTCTGCTATCATACCACTGTTTGAGAAGGTCCTAAGTGCCAGCGATGCTGGTCGAATAGGCCGTCTGGTTTTGCCCAAAGCATGTGCTGAAGTAAGAGTTACTTCTTCAGAATTTTTGTAACTTGTGAAGTTTGGACAATTATGATATCTTGCCTGACTGTTATCTTTGTGGTCTCGAATGGTTAGCTTGCAATGCACCTTTTCTGCTTAATCAATGTCAATTCCTATGCAGGCATACTTTCCTCCAATTAACCAATCAGAGGGTCTACCTATAAGGATTCAGGATATAACGGGTAAAGAGTGGACATTTCAATTCAGATTTTGGCCCAATAACAACAGCCGGATGTATGTTTTGGAGGGTGTTACCCCTTGTATACAGAATATGCAATTGCAAGCTGGTGATACTGGTAAGCATTCATGCTTTCTTCATTGCTGTAGGACGTGTCAGGGTTCAATTTATCCCCCCCCCCCCCCCCCCAAAAAAGGAAGATCTATCAGAGAAATCTATTTCCATCTCTGGGAAAAAATGGCTAGCTATTGGACTGTAGATGCTTTATTTCCCTTAATTCGATCATCAATTGACTCTGTATTTGATAGTGATTTTCAGATAAAACTAATGATTATGGTCTACTATTGAAGTTATATTTAGTCGAATAGATCCGGGAGGAAAGCTTGTTATGGGATTTCGGAAGGCAACAAACAATGTTGACATGCAGGTTATCTACAGAAACATTGTTTGCTATAATCAGCTTTCTTTCCTGGTTATTATAGTGATTTAATTTCCCTCTTTTCATACGCAAAACAGGATTCTCAGGCGCCTAACCTTCCCAATGGCAATGGCTCTGCAGAAACTTCGTTTTCTAGCATGACTGAAAACTTTCCGGTGAGTGTTTACTCTAGCACTCTAGGTCTTTTTGCAAAGAAAGTATTCTCACATGCTTGCAGCATTTGAATTTTCGCTTTCCCGTAATTGTGAATTCTTTTTGTCATCGAAACATGAAAAGAACAGAGACAGGACAAGCAATGATTCTGTGAACTGGCAAGTGCCAATGTCAGAGAAGAAAAAGGCAAGAAACATCGGGTCCAAAAATAAGAGGCTTCTTATGCATGCTGATGATGCAATAGAACTTAGAATCACTTTGGAAGAAGCACAAGAGTTGCTACGGCCACCTCCGACTGCCAAGCATACCGTTGTTGTGATTGAGGACTATGAATTTGAAGAATATGATGTAAGTGCAACCAAATGTGGAGAGTGTTACACAAATTTATTCGCTATTGTTCTTTTTTCATAGTCAATGATAGACTGTAGTAAACTGAAAGTCTAATTCTCTTTTGAACCTTCTCTATAGGAACCACCTGTTTTGGGGAAGAGGACGATATTTACTGCCCGATCTTCTGGGTAAGGGAAAAACTGAGTACACTCAGTGAAATTTATCTGTAGTTCTCTGTTATGTTAATGGATCAAGTTGTGCAGACTTGAAAATTTTGAGCGTTGTAGCTCAGCCTATTAAGAAAACTTCTTCAATATGTAAACTGTCACATGAAACCTTGAACTACTTTTTCACCCCACTAGTGGTCCATATTTCACCATGTTTAGAGGAAGATGTAAAATCTGAGAAGCTCAGACAGAATTGTGTTTGTCGATAATGTTCACCTTTGCCTTTGCCTTTGCTGGTCATATCAAAACTACACTTGTAGAAATGAGTGAATGCAATTTCACTGTTTGGTTGCAATCTGCTGGATATTTTGCTTCTATTGGAGTTCAATTTCTGTTTTACCCTTGCACAGGGATCAGGAGCAATGGGCTCAATGTGACAGCTGTTCTAAATGGCGTAGATTGCCGGTGCATGTTGTCCTTCCTGCAAAATGGACTTGTTCGGACAATATTTGGGACTCAAGAAGGTCTATATCTGGCACTTTGGATTCACGTTTGAGGCTAGACTTTTATTATATCATTTTCATTTTTCAAGATATCACATTGCTAAATTTTTTTTGCTTTTTGCCTATATGGTGGTCTCTTGGTTGGTAAACCATAAATCAGGGTGTAATTCCGCTCCTCCAATTTTAGTATTATCTCAAAAATGTTATATTGGTAATATGTTTTTCAGATGCATTTGCTTTCTTTCGTGTGTGTTTGGGTGGGGTGGGGGATGGGGTATTAGCCTATGCAAATTGTGCTATTTCATTTACTAACTTCAGTTATATGTATACTCATCCGGATGTTTGATAGAGTAGCTACTTCTGGTATACCTTTGTCCATAGATTAAATAGATACTCTCTGAAGAATGACATTTTCGTATCCTTTTTCTGCCAACTTTCTAACAGATGCTCTTGTGCTGCACCTGATGAGATTAATACGAGGGAACTGGAAGCTCTCTTTAGAGTTGGCAAGGGTATTGGATATCTTTTCTCATTCTTTAACAGAAATCTTCCCTCCTATATTTTTTTACCTTTTGATTCTTTGTTAATGACATGCAATGTCAACAAGCATATGATCATAAAGTAGTAAGGAAATATAAAAAAAGGGCAGCCCAGTGCACTAAGCTCCCGCTATGCGCGGGGTCCAGGGGAGGGCCGGACCACAAGGGTCTAATGTACGCAGCCTTACCTTGCATTTCTGCAAGAGGCTGATTCCACGGCTTGAACCCATGACCTCCTGGTCACATGACAACAACTTTACCAATTACGTCAAGGCTCCCCTTCGAAGGAAATATACATATATATATATATTTATGGGCAAGTGTGACGATGTTTGATTTAAGATTAAGATGTGATTGTTCTTTTGAGTAACTGTTTCTAAAAGTTCTATGTTGCTAAGAAGTCCGTTCTCTGAAGGAAAAAGTAGTTCTATGTACAAGCTTCAAAATGAACCATTAATGCCTAAGCTATAGTTGTATTTTCTAAATGCAAGTGATGGAAAGTGAACTTTTAGGAATCTTTGTTAAACAGGTTTTTCTCCTGATTCTGAGAAGTATACTTTTCATTTATATCTTGATGTTATTTATTGGCTCAAAGCACTGCAATTTAGAAAATCTGTTTGACTACGGTAGGAGGGAAAGCTTTCTTTTTGGTGTTGTCTTTTTTATCTGTGATCGGAAATCTGTTCCCCCCCCCACATCGTAAGAGCTGCCAAATAAAATCTGTAACATTTTGGGAATTGAAAATCATAAATCCTACCCTTGTTACCTCAATGTTTCTTCGAGATTCTAGCAAGTTCGAGAGTTTCTGTGTTGCTACCCGGTTCATGAAGGGCTTTATGATGAATGTGTCTGTAATTATATAAAAAATAGTTGATGCATTATATTTCTTGTATGTAACACTTTATAATGAAACATATGATATGAGTCGAAAACAGGGCTGGGTAACTTTTGAATCCTACAAAATTTGTTAATGGAAACAACATCGAACTCTTTCTTTTTATGCTTACCTATCAAATAAATGAAATGAATATAAGTTTCTTCTGTTACTCTTGCAGCAGTTGTTTTCCAGATTGGCTCGTCTAAGTTCTCGCCTTTGTTTTATATAATTTAGTCACTCACTATTAGTGTCTCCTCATTCCAGATCCTAAGAGGCGAAAACTTGTAGAAAACAATGAAGATTGCGAGCCTTCCGGGCTAGATGCCTTGGCAACACTTGCTGTTTTAGGAGATAACATCGGTGACTTGGGAGAGCCTTCAGTTGGAGCCACAACAAAACATCCTCGTCATCGCCCTGGTTGCACTTGCATTGTCTGCATTCAACCTCCAAGTGGAAAGGGAAAACATCCGCCCACGTGTAAGTGCAACGTCTGTTTGACTGTGAAACGTCGTTTTAAGACACTCATGCTGCGTAAGAAGAAAAAACAATCCGAACGAGAAGCGGAGCTTGCACAGGCGAAAGATCAGGTCGAAACAGACGGGGTGAGTGGAACAGAGTTGCTTCAAATGAATCATTCGGAGAACGAACACATGAAAGACTCCGAGAACGAGAGGAATTCGAACGAGCATCAAACGGAGGTGTTTGGATCCGGGAAGGGACAGCTGGACCTGAACTGCCATCCTAATCGTGACGATGACATGCTAGTAGAGGCGACAGCTGGCATGAGCATGACGTCCCTTGTTAATGCTGCTAATATTCCACTGGAGTATCTAGCACAGAATGGGCTTGAGAGTTTGGGAAATTCTTTGCTCTCACAAGCTGCTGCCGGTGAGAGTGGAGGACACCATCCTGATAATGGATTCGTGAAAACTGCAGATGCTGAACCGGAGAGTAAGGGTGACGAAGGGTAATTAATTCCCTATCTTCACTTGGTAATTTCTTTTGTTTTTTCCAATTATTTGAGCCTTTTGGTAAGTTACATAGTGTTGTTCACAACCTCATAGTTGAGGTGGTGTTATACATACTCAGTTTGAGAAGTCTATTTTGTCTTCAATTTCTTCACTTTTTGTGGGTTCTGATACGTACCTTTGTACTGGCAAATGTTCTTTATTTTTTCGGGTCTAATTTGTACTCTATCAAGGAAAAGCAACCAAAGTTCCAGGTAGTGTTTGCCATTTGCTTCTTTTTGGATTGCAGCATTATTTATCTTGTGCTTGTCAATTTGAGATGCTATTGTTGAGATCTCCAATGCCCTATGCAGGATGAAAAATTCTTGTGTAAATCTTGATTTGTTCGGATCTTGGTGTATGTCTGGTTCTCTGCAGCACTGTTTTTAAGTGATTGGAGGTAGGGGTTGGGGTGTGGGGAGAACAATGATCTTAGAATACCATTTGTGTAACTTCTTTTCCCTACTATAGGGAAATCATTTTTCTCGTTTTCAAGAAAAATATTTTTCAAAACATTTTCCTCCGTACCAAACATAGCTTAAATCTGCATTTGCATCCGCCCATGCCAAAAACTCTTACTAGCTGAAAATTCCAAATAAGTTGGTCGACCCTACACTAAGGCAATTCATGTACATTCTGCAACAACTTTTGAGTACCAAATGCAATGCATTAATCAATCAATATCCCCATAGGGGTTCAATATATAATTTACACTAGGGACGAATGCTAAAAGAAACTATTTACGTACAAGAAGTATATGCTATAGATTAGCAGATATTGAAAGAAGTCACACACAACGTGTATAACTAGAGGAACTTTAGCAAATAGGAGTAGCATGTCTAATTAGTGTAAATACTCCTACATTAAGAAAACATAAAGTCAATTTATGCCTAATTAATATATAGTTTAATAATCATTAGTTTAACTTCTAATACGCTGATTGCTAAATGTACGCTGGAATTGTGATATTGTACTCATTTAAGCTTGGGATATTGAGAAGGGGAGTCTTGACGTAACTGGTAAAGATGCTGCCATGTGACTAGGAGGCCACGGGTCCGAGCCGTGAAAACAACCTCTTGCAGAAATGCAGGGTAAGACAGTCTCTTGCCCTTCCCCGGATCCCGCGCATAGCGGGAGCTTAGTGCATCAGACTGCCCTTTTTTTAAGCTGTGGATATAGTGTTTGGAAGCAATAGCTACCTGGACAAGACGAATGCGATGAAAGCCATTTATCTATACACTTAACTTGAAAACCATGATTACATCTTGGCAACATTCTCAATTTCTCCTTGTTGAAATTCTCCAGGCATATTGGACACTCCTCGACACAAATTATCTTCAATCCTGGCTCGTAAACAATCACTTCAATCTTTCTCAACTTACTTTTATCTAACCCATTCGAGGCCAAACGTGCAATTGCAGCTTCTGCAGACTCAAAGGGAAATCTTCCGTTGTATCGTAAAAGACAACGTATGATTTCCCTCAGCACAAGGGCAATTAACAACACAAGTAGCAGAGCGCTTGCAAGAACTATTAGCATATAGCTAATTGAAATCGAGTCGTCGTTGATTTGTCTTGAACGAGGCAGATCATGCTGAGACATAATATAATCAAATAATTAAGACTATTATGCGCTAGCTAACTGTTAGGTCCGGGGCTACGGATAAGCAAGAATATGTAAGAATAAAACCGTAACAGCTAGAACAATTAAAACAGTTTCTGGATGTTGCCTTCAATGTTGTGTCAACATCTGTGGCAACATTGTAATAAAACAGTTATAAACCTTTATAGAGTAAATGCAGCGAAAAAGTAAAGAGACACAAGGTTTATATTTTCAAGGGTATATATTAATATATCCCTTGATGGTCAATGACCAAAGAATTGTATAAATTATATACAATTACAAATGAATTTCTTTTTACAAGATTGAACAATAAATGCGAAAAAGAAATTACAAGCAAAAGTGAAGTCGCAGATGACTTCAGCCTAAAGTTAAAAGATCTAAAAAGACAAATACAACATCTTCATTACAATTGCTTGAAATATAAGCTTGATCTAGAATCTGGGCAGCAATAGTAATGTGGGACTAGATGTTGTTATACTACTTTAGGCTAAGTGTGTTGATCCATTTTCTAAGGTGAATATCCGAGAGCTCTCTTGGTAATTCTTCTCGTTCAATTCTGGATATTGATACTCTGAAGCTCCCCTCTATTTATAGTGTGGAACTTCCCTTGAAATCCTCACTGGTTGGTTGCGGAGGCTGAGTAAAAGAAGGCTTCAACTTAGACCGGTTCCTGCTCCTTAAAAAGCTCAACGTTCTGGACTTGGTCTTCACGCTGCTTCCTCTCCAAGCTTTGACTGTTTCTTTACCACGTTTTAAACACAACATCATTGTAAGCTTGCCTATGTCATTTTTTACTCACAGTAACACAACCTGTTTTGGCCGGAAGAATAGGCAAAATCGTTACAGATATGTTGTCAGGAATGTTGTCACAACATCGCAGGCAACATTCTTATTTTCATAAGATGTTGTCCTGAGCATTTACAGATGTTGTCACAACATCCATCCAACATCAACAATCTCCCTCTTTTTGCCTTTCTTCACAAAACTCCATACGAAGCGAAAATGACTAGGATACTGATTCCCGATGTAGTCCTTACATTCCAAGAATCAGTAGGATCAGTGCTATGCTACCACTTAAACTGCAGTAGTAAATTCCAAGCAGTGTTGTATCGAGGATTTGATTAGATAGGAGTTATGTTCTGTTAGTCGTGACTTACTTACAACAACTGCGTAATCAGTTTACAGTAACCATTCATAACAATCCACATCAGGCAAACATATATAAACAGCTTTTAGAAAGCAGTCACAATATCTGCAAGAACAGACCAAATATCCCAAAGTAAAATATTACAAACCAAAAAAAATAATTCCAAATGTCAATATATCCAATATTCAAATAAACAGGGATTATCAGTACTCCATTGAATCAACACTCCATTCCATCAGCATGATGATCCTTGACTAGAGTAATCGAGTCACAGTAGCTTCCAGCCGCTTTCTGTGATCGATCACTCTGTGCAGCACCATCTTTATAGCATCAGATGTAGTCAGCAATCATCATCCCAACTCCTCTCCCCCTGCATCATGGCCTGCATCCTCATCAGTAGCAGCTCCCCCTATCTGTCTGCTTCCAGCAACAACATCCTCTCCCCCCTTTTTGTGAAGAAAGTAAGCCCACATAATAGTTCCTGGCTCGCACTAGGTCTTGAATTTGCCTGTCAAGTTCAGCAATGTGCTGTTGAAGCCAGTCTTTGGACATTGGGACCTTTCCTTGACCAATGTTGCCAGGAATGTCGGCAACATCCTTTGATGTGTTAGTGTCCCATTTATCTTTCTTCCAGGGCAGGTCAATAACCATGTCCCTGATGTTCACAACTGCTCGTTGTCCTGAGTAGACCTCTAAGGCTGGACTCAGTTTTTCTCCTTTTGGAGTCTTAAAACCTTAGTTGAGCAGGATTTGAAAAATCAAGGAGGGGTATGGAAGGGCAGAGTTGTTTTGTCTTTCTGCCAAGTTGGCAACATGGTTGAATATGAGGGTTCCTAAGTCAACTTTCTGATTTCTTCCAATCTTGAAAAACAGTGATGCTTGATCAAGGGTCACTACTCTCTCGTTGAGGGAGGGTAGCCAATTGTATATAACAAGTTTGTGCAAAGTGGCAAACAAGGTAGTAAGTTTTGACATAGGACTGCGAGGAGCCCAAACAGTGATCAAATTCCCCGTAAGGTACTTGATCATCGAATTGAGTTCCTCCATAATGGGCTTTGCTTGAGGTTCTCTTTCACTAACAATTATCCCAAGAGTGGAGTTGATGATATTAGGTGTAAAATTGTATACCTTGTTGTATAGGTACACTCTCCCAAATTTCTTCGAGGTTGTGTCCCTAACAGCAAGCGTCAGATTAGCATAGAACACCCTAATCACCTTCTCACAATTAGGATTCTTACTAGATACAGAGCTTAAGATCTTTCGACTACTTAAGAAATCAACTAAACCATTTGTGGAGAATGAAGTTAGGTCAATCACCTTCTCCCCTCTAACTCTTCTATTTTTAAACCAATTCCAGTTACTGGAGCATGATTTCATTTGAAACATAGAAGAGTAGGGAATTACCTCAGAATCTATTTCAGATTCTATGTTTTCTTGTTCGGATGAGGTGGCTGCAGGTGTTGCCTCGGATGTTGGGGCAACATAGTCTAAGTCCATTTTCTCGTCTGTTGCCTTTGATGTTGAGACAACATTTTTATCAAAGTTCCAGTATGTTCTGCAGACCCCTTTAGAAATGAAGTTTCGTAGAGGTATGTCATCTGCCATCTCTTTTTTTTTTCCTTCTCAGTTTCTGCTTGTGGAGTGGAAGTTGATAGAGTTCTGGAAGAACTGGGCACACTGAGATCGGTGTCAGTGCCGCTGCTAGTGGTAGTATCAACAGGGAAAGTGGACTCCTCCCTGGATCTTTTAGCAGACTAGTTGTCACCGAATTGGTTTTCAAAAACCCTTTTTGACATTTATGTCGGAAATGTCGATTTTGACTGTCTTGAGGCAAGGTTTGAGAAATTAAATGTTGCATCAACATTCATTATCGCCTGGGTAGCTCACCTGTAATGGCTTATCTGAACCAAACAGGATCATAGCTTGTGTGCAGTCCTCCTCGACTAGTTTCAAGTCATTGATGGAAGTATAATGCTTGTAAATCTTGTTGCTATTTGCTGGACTAGTCGACATTGGGGAATACTCTTTGGTGTTTGTGAATTTTGGAGAAATGGACATGGGAGAGGGTTTTGAATAATTGGGCGTGTTTGAGAAGCTTTAGATTTTGAAAAATGACGTGGTGTTTGGGCTGCCATGATTTGATAAATTGGCTGATGTGATGATTCCAAGACAAAAATGGGAGGTTTCATTATGGCATAAATATACTTACACTCAAACTCTTTTTTCTTAAATTTAGATTGTATAGAAGAATAAGAACTCTTTACACACCTAAAATAAAGGATTTACACAGCACATAACATAATTTAAAATTTAAATAAAAACGGTCCTCCATAATTTTTGGATTTTCCGTTAAAGACAGAGACGTGTTAAATACCAAAAACAAGAATAAAATAAGATAAACTAGATTGATCAATGTACTGGAACACGATGTTGTTAATGATGTTGGCAACATTTCCAAGTTAAACAAACATTATGAGACTCCAAGGATTTTCTGATTTGAAAGATGATATTTCCGTATATGTTCCCATGAGACTGATCGCTGGACTAATGTAACATTTTACCATTGTCCTTAATCAACTTAGTTGAACACATACATATTAAAAAAAATATTGAGGAATTTTCAACCTTTTTTAAGCACGTGGTACTCCTATAGAATAGGAACGATACCAATCTTAGAGCTTTGCTCTTTTTGTATCATCCAAATCTTTTAGTAGAGGCTTCGCCTTCTTATGATACTCGCAGAGAACAATATCACATTCATATCTTGTCCTTTTAGAGTCATGCTTGAATCTTTTAAACAATAGTGCAACATCACTACAACACTTATCATGTATATTGACTCAACAGTAAATGTTACCCAGAATGTTAGGACAACATTTCGGACAACATCTACCTAGCCTGTCTTATTTTCAAAGAAAATAGAGACCAAGAGATTTTTTCAAGCTAGAAAATCTCTCATGATCTAAAGGTTTGGTAAAAATGTTAGGCAGTTGAAAAAGAGTATCAACATGTTCGATTTGAACTAGATGTTTTTCCACTAAGTCTCTTAAAAAATGATGTCTTATGTCTATGTGCTTTGTACGTGAATGCTGAACAGAATTTTTGAAAATATTAATAACACTCAGATTATCACAATACAAAATCATGGATTTATTAGATATGTCATAGTCATCTAGCATATGTCGTAACCAAATCAGTTGAGCACAACAACTTCCGGCTGCCACATATTCAGATTCGGTAGTCGAGAGTGATACACAATTTTGTTTATGACTGTACCATGAGACTAGATTATTGCCAAGATAGAAACATCCACCACTAGTGCTTTTCCTATCGTCTACATCACTGGCCCAATCCGAGTCACTATATCCTATTAGATTAGGATTAGTGTCTTTGGAGTATCAAATTCCCAAGTCATTTGTACCAGCAACATATCGAATGATATGTTTCACAGCATTAAGATGAGATACCTTAGGGCTGGCTTGGAACCTGGCACAAACACATACGCTAAACATGATATCGGGGCGACTGACAGTAAGGTATAAAATGCTACCTATCATAGATGGGTACAATGTTGGGTCAACATCTTGTCCAACATCGTCTTTACATACCTGTTGCGTAGAGCCCATTGGAGTCTGCATGTGTTTAGCATTTTCCAGACCAAATCTCCTAACAAGATTCTTGGCGTACTTGCTTTGAGATACAAAGATCCCATCTTCATCTTGTTTAATCTGCACGCCTAAGAAAAATGTTAGTTCTCCTATCATGCTCATCTCAAATATTGTCGACATTTCTTCGACAAACGACTTCAAGAATGATTCTGTAGTCGAACTAAAAACATAATCATCAACATAGATTTGAGCTATTATTACATCTACACCGCGTCTTTTAATGAATAATGTTCTGTTAGCTTCTCCACGGGTAAAACCAAACTCAATAAGAAAGCCAGTTAAACGACCATACCATGCACGTAGTGCTTGTTTTAGTCCATACAAAGCTTTCTTGAGCTTGTACACATGATGTGGATGGTGAGGATCCTCAAATCCCTTTGGTTGTTCAACATATACTTCTCTGTCCAAGTATCCATTGAGGAAGGCACCTTTAACGTCTATTTGGTGCAAGGTAATCTTTAGATAGCAAGCAATAGCAAGAAGCAATCTTATTGACTCAAGTCTAGCCACATGAGCGAAGGTCTCGTCATAGTCGATACCTTCTATTTGTGTATATCCTTGACAACAAGTCGAGCTTTGATCCTAACAATCTTCCCTAACTCATCTGATTTGTTTTTGAATATCCATTTGGTCCCAATAACATTTGTGTTGTTGGGTCGTGGTACCAAGTCCCAAACCTCATTTCGGGCAAATTGTTCAAGCTCCTCTTGCATGGCTTGAATCCAAAGATTATCTTTTAATGCTTCCCCAATATTTTTAGGTTCCAAAGTAGATGTAAGACAAGAAAGACTTACCTGTTGATATATGTTGGACATGCACACATACCTTACCATTTCTCGGTAATTCACTAGCTCTTTCCATCTTGTACGCCTCTTTTCAAAAACTCCCCCTATCACCTGGTCGGGTGGATGGTTCCTTCTAATCATCGATGTAGGGTCTCTTCTCATTTGATAATTCAGTTCAGTAGCAGACTCCTCATCGACTTCGTCCCCTGTGTTCTCTCTTTGAGGTTCAGATGTTTCTTCTGATGTCGGAACAACATCTGGGACAACAACTGTTTCTTCAGTGGGTTGCTCCTCTTCAATTGCAACCACAATGTTATTTTCTGAAGATCTACCAGATATATCTAGCAGGTCATCAAAAATAACATTGACTGACTCCTATATGGTCTTTGTCCGAAGATTGTATATTCGGTAAGCATGGCTATTCTAGGAGTAGCTAACGAATATTCCTTTGTCACTCTTAGAGTCAAATTTATCCAGTTGATCCATGTCGTTAAGAATATAGCACACACACCCAAAGACATGAAAGTATCGCAATGTAGGTTTCTTTCCATTTAACAATTCATAGGGTGTCATTTTGGTCCCTGACCTTAAATAGATTTTATTAGTTATGTGACATGCCGTGTTCAAGGCTTCTGCCCAAAACCTCTTTGACAACTGCTTAGAACTTAACATAACTCTAGCCATTTCTTGTAAAGTTCTGTTCTTTCTCTCGGCAACCCCATTTTGTTGTGGTGTTTTTGGTGCCGAAAATTCATGGAATATGCCTTTCTTTTCACAAAATTTTGCAAAGGTTTGATTTTCAAACTCCATTCCATGATCAGATCTAATTCTGAAAATCGAAGAACAAAACAGATTCTTAATCCTAGAGTAAAGTGTTCTAAACATCTCAAAGGTTTGTGATTTTTCCTTTAAAAAATAGATCCAAGTAAATCTGGAAAAATCATCTACTATCACATAAGAATATCTCATCCCTCCTAGGCTATCTACCTCGATTGGACCCATAAGATCCATATGCAATAATTGGAAACAATGAGACGTACCTGAATCTTGTCCGTCATATTGGATAACATTATGAGAGACTCGGGTCTGCTTTCCTTTCAAACAATCTTCACACAATGTTTTATCTTTTGGATCCAGTTTGGGAATGCCTCTGACAACTTTGAGATCACCTTCTCCAAGGTGCCGTAGTTGACATGCCCCAACTTTTGATGCCAAAGTGTCAAGTCACCTTCCTTTGCGGAGTTGCAAAACTCTTGTCTACCGACTAGATAGCAATTATCTCCAGTTCGGGTTCCTGACATGACACATTTATCTGCAGAATTTGTAACCTTGCATCCATGCTTGTTGAATTTCACCTCGAGATCATCATCACATAGTTGGCTTATGCTAAGAAGATTAGCAACCAAACCTTCTACATGAAGAACATTTTTCAAGGCTGGTACATCCGGAACATTAAGAGTTCCTTTACCAATTATCTTACTCTTACTTCCTCCTCCAAAGGTCACGTATCCTCCATTGAATGCTCCATACTCCTTCAATATATTTTTGGTACCTGTCATATGACGTGAGCAGCCACTATCGAAGTACCAAGAACCTGTAATGTTAGTACGTAAAGCAGTTATGCACACATTACATTTCAGATTCAGTTTGGGTACCCATTCTTTTTTCTTCCTTCTGCTTTCAGGCTGGTTGCTTTGAATGTTGTCAGTGATGTTGGGCAACATTGCTGATGACATTTTAGGTAATATTCTGAGTGCAGAGTTTTGAAGTTTGTAGCAGTAGGGCATAAGATGTCCTGACTTTTTACAGAAGCTACATACAAACTTCGATCCAATCTTAGTAATCTGAGAATTACTCAGATTTTTTTTGACAAATTTTATCCTCTCAGTTTGATTATGGATTCTAGAAGTATTTGTTTTGCTAGGAGATTGGTACCCAAGCCCAGCCCTTGTAGGTTTATTGAAGTTCAATATTTCATCCAGTTTGGAGGTTCCCATGTTGAGACTTTGAATGGTGGTCTCAGCTACGTTCAATCGTGCACGAATCTTACCAAGCTCTAGGTCCTTCTTGATAAGTGCCACCTCTAATCGGTTGATTGTGCCTTTCAGATTGCTAAACTCAAGAGCCAATATTTTTGCTTTTGAGTCTAGTTGCTCAGATTCAGTGATTATGGCTTTACAAAGATTTTTTAATTCCTTTATCACGTCATCTTTGGAGTCAACTAGATCCAAATTTACAGACTCAGATGAAGAATTAAATCCACTAAAATAATTTACATCAGAATAGTCAAAGTATACATACCTCTCTGATGTTGAAGACATTTTAGATGTTAAGTCTGATGTTGTTCCTGATGTTGTCGCAACATTGTCAACAACATCTTCATCGTCGGACAATGAGTGTTCAAACATGGCTGCCAGCATTGCTTGTGATTCTTCTTCTTGATCTCCTTCCTCTTCTTCGTTCTCATAATCACTAAGAGTTACCCACATAACCTTACCAATTTTTCTAAGGATGTTTGCACACTCATTAGCGTAGTGTCCCCAATCCGAGCATGCATGACACTGCACTCCCTCGAGTTGTTTGGGATTGAAATTGGTACTGTCGAAGTTAGATTTCCTTAGTAGATTGTGATTTCTTTGCTCAGAAGGTGACCTATTCGACTGTTTATTGAAGAGTGGGTTTTGATGCTATTTGTGTTTGGATTTATTGCAATCATTGTTGATCTTTCTCACCATTGAATTGAATCGACGAGTAAGTAAGGCAACAAGTTGCACCATTTCTCAGTTCCTCCAAGTTTTCTTCCTCGTCTTCCAATTCAGTTTCCGAGGTTTGTCCTTGGAGTGCCAAAGTCTTGTCTTTATACAAATCTCTTTGACTCTTTATGTTCATCTCATATGTTTGAAAGATGCTCATCAAGACATGTAGATCCGAACCTGCGGGGGGGGGGGCTTCAGGTAGGGCATAGTAGCAAGATTATGGGCCTCTTCAATAGCACAAATCTTAGTATTAAATCTTTCAGGAAGAGATCAGAGAGCTTTATCCACAAGTTGTGTGTTGGTTAAAGGAGAACCAAGCACTTGACACTGATTAGCAATGTCAATTAACTTTTCAAAATAGGATTTTATGTCTTCGGATTCTTCCATCCTTAAGCGTTCGTTTGACTCAAAATCATGCGAAGCTTTGTACGTCGTACACTCGAGGTACCTTCACAATGAGTTTGTAAGGTCTCCCAAGCGTTCTTGGCCGTAGTACAATTCTGGATGAGTTTAAACATATAGAGATCTACCAATCCAAATATCACATTTAGGGCCTTTTCATTGAAGCTCGCACTGTTGATCTCTTCCGCGGTCCATTCAGATTCGGGTTTGGTAAGTACATCACCATCCTCGTCTGTTGGGTACTTGAGAATCACATAGCCTTCGAAAACAGATCTCCAAGCTCGAACATCAATGGATTTGATGTGCGAACGTAGTCGAATTTTCCAATAGGCATAGTTAGTTCCGTCAAGAATTGGAAGTCTACCAACGTTTTGTATAGCTGAGTCCATAGCCATAATATTCAGAATCAAACACTTATTGTATCAAGTGTTGGCTCTGATACCACTTGTTAGGTCCGGGGCTACGGATAATCAAGAATATGTAAGAACAAAATCATAACAGCTAGAACAATTAAAACAATTTCTGGATGTTGCCTTCAATGTTGTGTCAACATCTATGGCAACATTGTGATAAAACAGTTATAAACCTTTATATAGTAAATGAAGCGGAAAAGTAAAGAGACACAATGTTTATATTTTCAAGGGTATATATTAATATATCCCTTGATGGTCAATGACCAAAGAATTGTATAAATTATATACAATTACAAATGAATTTCTTTTTACAAGATTGAACAATAAATGCGAAAAAGAAATTACAAACAAAAGTGAAGTCGCAGATGACTTCAGCATAAAGTTAAAAGATCTAAAAAGACAAATACAACATCTTCATTACAATTGCTTGAAATATAAGCTTGATCTAGAATCTGGGCAGCAATAGTAATGTGGGACTAGATGTTGTTATACTACTTTAGGCTAAGTGTGTTGATCCAGTTTCTAAGGTGAATATCCGATAGCTCTATTGGTAATTCTTCTCGTTCAATTCTGGATATCGATACTCTGAAGCTCCCCTCTATTTATAGTGTGGAACTTCCCTTGAAATCCTCACTGCTTGGTTGCGGAGGCTGAGTAAAAGAAGGCTTCAACTTAGACCGGTTCTTGCTCCTTAAAAAGCTCAACGTTCTGGACTTGGTCTTCACGCTGCTTCCTCTCCAAGCTTTGATTGTTTCTTTTACCATGTTTTAAACACAGCATCATTGTAAGCTTGTCTAAGTCATTTTTTACTCACAGTAACACAACCTGTTTTGGCCGGAAGAATAGGCAAAATCGTTACAGAGATGTTTTCAGGAATGTTGTCACAACATCGCAGGCAACATTCTTATTTTCATAAGATGTTGTCCTGAGGATTTATAGATGTTGTCACAACATCCATCCAGCATCAACACTAACTATTTAGGATATTTTAGATGAGATGGTCGCATAATTCAACGGAGCATACTCATCTCTCATACATAGCAGAAATTTTGGCTTTGCATTTCGCGAGGGAGAAAAATGGAAACGTGTAGTGTGGAATATCACATGGTGAAGCTTAAAGAAAAAGGAGTACATGATATAGAAAGCTGATAAGAATTGAAAGCTGGTAAATATTTCCTGTTTTGGCAATACGTTAGAAGTCTTTCAGAAGCGTTCAAATAGTTTACTTTTGCTGCCGCGATAAATGCGAACTCACTTAGAAGAGAAATATTGGAATATTTTAATCTTTTATAGGCTGTGTGAATCCTGCTGCTCGTAGGTAGTATTAGAAAGAAGATTAATACGACGGGTTCTGGTTGTGATGATGAGAGAAATATGAGTCATTGTATCCAACAACAGTATTTTTATTATAAATAAAAAATGAATTAAAAGCAATAGTGACACAACATTGAACTTGTTACGTATTACTACTTGTACACATGACTCTATATCAAAACAAGTGGAAGTGATCACAGAGAGGTACAGTAAGAGGTATTATTTACGGGTCGACAGGGCCTGACAGGGCCGTCTTAACTCAGAACAGATCCAAAAACACCCTAATGCCACCATGGCTTCAGCGGGCTAAAACGGGATCATCAGCCTGAGTTTCAGACATTCCGCCTGGGTTGTCCTCTGTCCAACCTTAGTACCTTCTCACATGAATCATTAGTTATATTATAACATTAGTACCATGATTCCAAGTAGTCTAGTGCAACATGAGTTCAACCCAAGGGAATTAGCCGATCATAGGCTAATCCAAAATATATAATAAATAATTAAAATTAAAATACAAAAATTTAAATTACCTAAGATGAAGAGATTGTGCTCACTGTAGGAGGATGTAAAGCAAACCTTAAGGTTTTATTTTAGAGAGTTTTTACAAAGAGAAGAGAGTAGTTGGCGAAAGCCTGCTTTCTACATACAACTACAGATCCTTTTATAATGAATCATGTGACATGTGGCCGACAAACTTAAAGATAAAAAGTAATAAAGTAGAATTGACCAAAACTTATGGCCCTACTAAAGTACAATAATTCATCTACTTTATTAAAGTAGATTTCATCTGTTCGGTGGCGTTTATGATGGGCCCACCGACTGCTTTCCTGTGTATCACATTTTTTTCTTTCCCTTTGTCTTTTCCTGTGTTGGAGGACCTCCATCTTATCTTGAAACTTCGCAACGTATTCTTGAATGTCGAAGTCTGCATCATAGGGGTCTTGGGAGTCATGAATATCCTCCTCCTCTGTATGAATGGATGCCACAGAAGTATCTGATGGGAATTCCTCATCCAGTTTTTTTATCAAATCCTTTTTCACTTCTGCCAAATAAGATGCTATAATTTCTGCTTTTGAAATTACTCACTTTTTAAGTTGGAGCTTTCTGGCAATATGCTGAAATGGACTATTAACCTCTGACTGTGGTTGATCTTCTTTTAATTTTGTATAACCTTCAATTGCTGAGTTTATCTGATCTATAAGTTCTTGTCCATTCAAAACACCTTCTTTGGTATTTTGTAATAATTTCTTCCAGAACCTTATATAATAGGTTCGTTGTAAACAAGAAATTTGCTCTGGGTATGACCCACTTCTACTGACCATCGCATGATCCATGGAATGGAAAATTCGATGAAGAAATGCATATTAGCAATTCCGTTTATGATGATATTATGATTCTCTAATTCTATGATTCTAGGAGAAACATCAATCCATTCGGTATATACACCTTTAAATGTTTGTGGCAAGATATTAATAGATGGACCATAATTTATCCACCAATGCCAAAATCAAATGGGTATGTTTTGTTTATAAACATGAGAACATATTTTTATAAACCATGAATGTTTTTTGTTAGAGTTTTCATATAAAAAAGTTTTATAAAAACTATCTATATAATCCCAATAATTAAATTTTACCTGAATTCTTTGCTCAGGATGGAAATATTCCCGTTCTTTTAAAGTCCTAAACCCCCAATCTTCTGGAGTAAAGATATTCTTTATAATGATCTTAGAGAAGTTATAAACCTTTTTAGTATGCATAGGAAAATAGTGTTGAATTTCAGTTGATCTCGTGGTTGAGAGTATGGTCTCATAATGCATTCTTGACTTATAAGTCAAGATGGGATATGACCCAGTTTCTAAATACCTTTCCATGAGATTCCATGGCTCATCCTTCCATTGAAGATCTTTATAATCGAGAAGAAGTATAACATCTTTCTTCTCATGTTTTTCATGACCCTCATTATCATCTTGCTCTTCATTAGCAACCTCTGCATATGAAGGTTGTGGGCTATCATTATTTTCTTTGGATTTTATAAAATCCATGAATTGTTGGTATAACAGACTTTCTTTATCAATGTTTGAAGTCCATGTCTGCCCTTGTGCTATAAGCTTTTTGTTTCCCTGCTGGTCAATAGTATTACCTCGTCCAGTTCCTCTGCCTCTTCCGCCACAACCTCTATAATTGGGGTCGTTGTCTTGCCAATTAGGCCTCATCATCCTGTATGACAAAATCATTAAATTATGAACTCAAATATTCTCTAGTCAAGAAATCATGCAAACTATTATTTGTCCCTTTTTATAATGAATCTCAAAATCAAATGGTGCCAATAAAGCTTGCCATCTTGCAAACATTTGTTTAGAAACATCATGTTTGCAGTCTTTATTAAATATAAATTTAGCCGATTGACAATCAGTATTTATAATAAACTTATGATTGTATAAATCTCCTTGAAATTTTAAAACACTTTTTACAATTGCTAAAATTTCTTTTGCAACTGTGGAATAATTTTTCTGACTAGAATTCCATTTGCCAGAATAGAATTGTATTAAATACTCATGTTTATCAACTGGAGAGTGTTGCTTCAGTATACCTCCATATCCGATATCTGAGGCATCCGTCTCTATAATTTTTGGCCAAGTAGGATTGGCTAAGGTGAGACAAGAAAGGTTATGAACTGGCTCAGCACTAGTCAATTTGTGGGGTGCCACCTTAACCTTAATTCTTTTGACAGCTTGAGTATGATCATCTGTCCAAGGTGTAGGAACCTTTTTCAGCCGTTCATATAAGATGACTGTATCTTTTGCCAAATCCTTATAAAAGGACCGATATAATTTAGACTACCCAAAAATCTCCGGATTTGGGTTTTTTCGGTTATAACATTCGGGAATTTTGATGCAAATTCAATGCTTCTATTAATAGGAATGATTTTTCCCTTTTCAATGTTATGACCCAAAAATCTTACTTTTATTTGAAAAGGGGCCATTTTTGGTTTTGATATGACTAGACCATTTTGTATGATGATCTTCTTAAATAAATCAAGATGTTTGAAATGAGTTTCAATATTATTAGAAAATACTAAAATATCATCTATATAAACAATGATGAAATTACTATGAGGCATAAATATATCATTCATAATATTTTGAAATTCAAAAGGGGCATTTTTTAATCCGAATGGCATTACATTTCACTCAAATTGCCCAATAGGAACATTAAAAGCGGTTTTATATCTATCTGCTTCTGCAATCTGAATCTGCCAGTATTCAGATTTTAAATCAAATTTAGAAAATATAATAGCGTTATTAAGTCTATCGAGTAAATCTTTTTTGTTAGGAATAGGATACATGATCCACTTCAGAGCTTTATTAAGCGATTTATAATTAATAACGAGTCGGGGGACTCCTGTTTCCTGCTCTGCATGCTTATTAACATAAAAAGTCGTACAAGACCATAGGGATTTTGAAGGTTTTATCAAACATTTCTGTAACAAAGAAGTAATCTTTTTTTTTGCATAATTCCAAGTACTCGGAATTCATCTGGCATGGCCTAGCTTTTGTAGGGATATTACCCTCCTTAAAATCATCCTCATAAGGGAGAGAAAAATATATTTTTTCCTATCCCAAAAAGCATTAGGAAGGTCACTACAAACCTGTATCGAAAACTGTGTTTGTATAAAATCATTTTTTTGTCGTAGCTTGAGATTTCCCAACAGTTCTTCAATAGTAGAAATATAAATTTCTTGCTTTAGGAAATTGATTTGCTGGTGTTTATGAACCAATCTATCTTTGAGCTCATTTAACACACTTGAAAAAGGTTCAGTTATAAACTGAAAAGTAATGGATTTTCCATTGAAGGTTCCTTTGATACCCTTTTTATCAATATTAGTAATTGGAAATAGTTTTTGTATAAAAGGTGTGCCTAAAATAATTTGGCTGGAAATATCTTTTACCAAAATAAAACTTTCTGCTATACAAGTTAATATAGCAAATATAAGCTTTTGGTAATTTGAAAGTAATTTATAATTTCTTCCCATTAGCAGATCTAACACTATGAGTGGTCTTATGAAAATAAGTAGAAGGAATAAGACCTTCATGTATACAATTTACATCTGCCTCGCTATCAACAAGAGCAGTGAAATCTTGTTTGAAGTTATAATCAATTAAAAGACTTATTTTTATATAAAACTTTTGTGAAGTGATTAATTCTAGGGTTTGTAAAAAATTCCATGTTTCATCACTAGCACTTGTTATTAAAAGATTATCTAAATCAGAGATATCATCTACTGTTGCTGAATCTATAATCTTCTCTTTTCCTTTACCTTCAATATTGGTAATTCATGCATCGAGCATATCATTACTCCTTTTTAATGCCAAGATCTCTTGCTTGAGATTATTAATCTCTTTTTCCAAATCTCTGGGAGTACTAGTAATACCTTGTTTCTCTCTCATTTGTTTCTTTAATTCTGACATGGTATAAGCACTTGATCGTTCCAGAGTTTTTCTTCCTTGTGAAGGTTCTGGAGTATCCTGGAGGTGATCTATAATCTGTGATCTCATACATGGATCCTTAATCAACTTTAACAACTCCATAAGGCTATCACCTTTGAGAACATTAATGTTCATATCCTGAAATTGAGCAAATATATTATAGAACTCATCATCCTCCTTATTTTGTTTGCTAGGACTTGGTTGTCCGATTTGACAGGGTAGTCATTCTTTTTCTGAAGGGATATAATCTTCCTTATTAAGAACTCGAATTTCCTTATCTGAAGTGGAATCCTTTGCTTCATCTGTTTCAAAACCTGAGTCTTCTGGTTTCGAGTTAAGCAATAGCTTGGATAATGAATCCTTTAATTCATCTCCAATGTTAAGGGCTTTATTTTTTTCCTTAACTCTACAATCCTTATACTAGTGGCATGTCCTGCCACATTTCCAACATGTCTTGGGATTCTTAGATTTTATAAAATTCTTACGAGTTTGAAACTCTTTCTTTCTTCTCACCTTTTTATCCAGGTGTTTTGTTTTCCATTTTTGGAAACTTTCCTTGTTTTTTGCTTTTCGTCTATGAGACACCTTGGCTTTGGGTATATCCATTCCAAATTGACCACACAACTCTCCCAATTGTTGTCTTTCATTGAGGTTCTGACTTTTTATCTGATGATTCAGTTTGATCTCATTACACAAGGCTAACTCTTCTTGTATATAAGTGCCTATTAGGCTACCATATGCATAAATATCATAATTGATTGTAATTCCCCCTTTTCTAAGAGACTTTCTAACTCTTTCCGCAAATAGGGCTGGTAATCCATCTATAAATTTGGACTTCCAGTGAGGACTATTACACTCAGGTAATTCCATGACTCTGCTAAGGAAAACATCCTTATACCACCTAAATGAGGTGAGGGTTTTGCATCTTAAGTTCTGGAGTAAGGTTCTGATATTTTCATAATCATCTGACCATCTTCCAGTAAAGTGCTCTATAATATTAATCCCTAAGGTATAAACCGCATTCTGCACAGGTTCTACACCTGTTTCGGTTTTAACTGCCCTAATAATACTATTACGCTGTTCTTGGGTTAAATAATGATCCCACCAGCCTTTCAACTGACCAATAAATCCTGATATAATCATTTCTGAAACAGTTTTGTCCGTGTTACTGTTAGTTTTGCAGATTGTGCTATACATGAGCATTCTATGAACTGATGTATAAATCTGTCTTTCCATATAACCATCTATGTTCCATTCATAGATACTTTTTCCACTATAGCTATTATTATCTACAATCTCTTGCTCCTCAAACAAAACATCCTGAGGAGTGGGCCTAGGATAGTAGTACATTCTTTGTACTGGTTTCCTAACATATTTTTCTAGGTTATTAATCTCGTCAGACATCTTCTGCTTATAATCATCTCTAGATAGGTCCAACTCATAATCTTTTGTTAAAGGGCCGATCCGCAAACCTTTAAACTTATCATCTAGTAACTGCTCAAATTCTGAGTATGCAAACTTGAAATCTATAATCTCAGGTGGAGGCTGCACACTAGGAGTAGCTGCAGAAGTATGATGACTAGAAGAAGGGACTGACCTCATGATTTCCGAAGTCAACTGCTCTACTCTATTATGTAAAAGAACAATTTGCTCACCCAATACGTTCATATAAATATTGGTGTAGTTATTATGTTTGATCATGGTATTATTATGCGAAGTTGTAACTAAAGCAGTATTATTTTCAATTAAATTCGAAAAAGTAGCAAAATCAAGAGCTTTATTATCCTTTTCAATCTGGAAAGGTTGTTGAGGAGGGAAACAGTATGAGCAACTTCCCTGCTAGAAAGTTTGTACTCTCTTTGTAGAACAGAGATATAATCTTCCACATATTTGACCATAAACCAAGGAACAAAAGATATAATTTTGTTAGCTCGAGAGATATCTTTATAAAAATCCTCTTGCAGCACTATACGTTCATTGTTATCAAAAATCAAAAAATCATTTTTTAAAAGGTTCTCATCTTGGTTTATAAAACTCTTTACTGATTTTTTCTCGTGCGGGTGATCCACGGCTAAAATCAATTTTTGAACTTTGATCCATTAAATACTTGGATAACCCAGTCTGACTCAGTTATTTCTGGGTCTTCATTAACACCTCTGGCAATATTATCATTACCAATTATAATCATATCGATTCTATTACTATCAATATTATCAGGTACAGGTGGATGTATGAAATCTTGAATACGAGAAGTAGAAGCTCGTGAAGGAGATTTAACAGTATAATCAGCTGGTGAAATATAAGAACGATTTGAAACATCAGATCTAGTAGATCTAGAACCAAAATCATTTGTCAAGTAGTTTGGTTTAGAAAACTTTAGCTTGACCATCCCATCAGGAGTTTGTTCAATATGAGTAATATCAGTATTACAATTACTCTTGGGAGGTGTCGCTCTCTCTATGACCCATTCAGTGGGAAAATCAAATTCATCCCATTTAATAGGTCTTCTGGTCGTAATTTTTGATTTACCAAAATTCGTTTCTATTCAATTAGTTTCATTTTTAAAATTCATGATTTTGCACATAGGATTCATAGTGTATAAAGGTTTGAAATAGATTCTATAGCAAATACATATAACTTCAGTTCCAGACATATAATCATAATCATGCAACTTAGTGGTTAAAAAAGAGGAATATGATATACCTCAACACTTAGATCTACTTAATAAGTGGACTATTCTAAAAATCAACCCAAGTTGATATACCAGATGGATACTTTTGAAAAATTAGGATTCAAACAAATAGTCAAAACTACTTGAGTCATTGTGTCCAACAATAGTATTTTTATTATAAATAAAAAATGAATTAAAAGCGATAGTCACACAACATAATAAAGTTGGTTAGTTTTGCTTGCACTATATTTTTTGTTCCTGATATTGACGTGAACCAGAACTAGTTCTAAACGTCATGAGAAGAAGTATAAAAATAATAAATCTTCCTTCATTCAAACGTGATTTTTTTAAGTGAAAAGCAAATAAAAAGTGGAGTTTCGACACCCACGAAGAATGTTAAAATGTGTAATCATCTCATTTAATCTACAATTAAAAAATACACTTTTAACTTCTTAATTATTAATCTATATTATGTTTCAATGTAACTCTCACAAACAAAGTGAAAGTTCTAGTACACTAACTGAAACACTAACATTCCCCATTCTAACAGTTAATTACTCTATTTATTTATGATTTTTTGGCTAGTTATGAGATTTGAATCCAAAACCTCTATAATGGATCTCATATTATATTTAAGTTGTGTGATCAACTTAACCTAAAAACTTAAACTATGAAAAATAACACTCTTAATTACTTAATTATTTATCTCTCAGCAATAAACAAGCATGTCATATATTTTCCAACATCTTGCACGTCAGGAAGAAATGAACAAGAAGAACTGATTTTCTCTCACCAATACTCTTTCCCCAACAGTAAGTCAAACACATTATGCGTCACACCCAGAAGGATAGGTGAAAATACTGTCTTTAAGGAGCTGTTATGAGCTTGTGCATGTAATTTCAGGTTTCATCTCAAGTCATGGACAGCTTGAATATCAAGTACTCCAATAAGAACACCAAATCCCATGTACCTAGTCCAATATATATCAATTTAGCCAAACCAAAGCAAGGAAGGCCTATGGCAAACTAAGGTTCGACTTCATAAAACCTAATCCCTATACTATTACCTTCCCACCCTCCCAATCGAACTGTTGAGCTGATGTTCAAGAATATTTCAAGCTTTACAATAAAACAAGTGAAACTTTCAGATTTACCATTCAGTAATGACTTTTCTCCTATGCAAAGGGCTACTCTTCAGTTCAAACCCCTTCTTAACTCTTGGTTCTCCGACCACGACAATAGTTGTCTGCAAGTAGGGCACGAAGAATGTGACGAAAACCATTCATCAATGCACTTAACATGAAAACCATGATTACATCTTGGCAACATGCTCAGCTTTTCTCCCTGTTGAAATTCTCCGAGGCATATTGGACAGTTCGTGACAAAAAAACTTCAATCCTGGCTCGTAAACTAAAACCCAAATCTTTCTCAACTCATACTTTTCCAAATATTTGATGCCAAACGTACAATTGCAGCTTCTGCAGACTCAGAGAAACCATCCATTGTGTCGTAAAACACAACGTATGATTGCCCTCGGCCCAAGAGCAGCGGAAGTAGCAGAGCAGCAAGAACTATTAGCAAACATGAGCTATTTGATATCGAGTCGCCATTGTGGGACTGGCTCCAGATGCTCTTAGGGTTCGATGGAACCCCCATATAGTAACCAAGAAGAAATCGAGAGACGATACTCATCTCTCGTAGTAGCAACCTACACTTGCATTTTATGAAAGATAACTTTTGGAGAGGTAGTTTAGTAGTTTAGAGTATCAGTTGGTGAAGCTTAATATATCATTAATAATGCAGTATCAAAATTGAAGCTGCAGTTAAGGAATAAATGCAAGAAAACTTCTGTCGGTTAAGCATGTGGCATAAATTAATAAAATGAATGTGTGGAAATATTTTATTCTTGTAGCAACCTACTGCTTGGAAACAATCTCTGGACAGAAATGCAAGGTAAGATCACAATGTACCCTTTGTGGTCCGGCCCTTCCCCGGACCCCGCGCATAGCGGGAGCTTAATGCATCGGGCTGCCCTTATTTTTCCCACGGCGTGGGATTTCACTGGGTATGTTGTAATAAGCTACTGCTGCTCTACATGCGTTATCCATTGGTAGGACGAGAAAGATGAATATCTTCTGATTGTGATGAGAAGTAAATAGCCATTGGGACCACAGAATAAAAAAAAAAAGGGACTAAATTTTGGCAGATCCTTTTTTTCTCCTGAAACTGAAAACTAAAAGTTTGACCTAAAATTGGCAGCTATTTCTAGAGTAAATACGAACATGCTCACAGCTTTCATGATACAGAAAATATACAAGGCCATATCTCTGCTTAAGAATACAAAAGGCTCTCATACACTAGCAAATTTCTTCAAAATAAATATCTACGATATCATGTTTCTCCACTTGTCCTTCAAGTCACCCTGAACAAAATTGTGTAGACTTCATAAGTAGGAGTAATATACAACCAGTCTATAAATAGTAGTATCAGAAAGCACTTACTGCTGTCCTCACTGCAAATATGTCACGATAAGCACCTAAGATGGTCGTCCAGTTTCCGGAACCATACCTACCAAAAAAGGGAAAACATTTAGAGCACTAAACCTTGTACGGGTACTTCTTTAAAGTCAGAGGAGGTATAAGATGCTACATACTTCTGTACACCAGTTCTCAAAGTGTCTTCTTCCAACGTACTCCATTTCGTGGGCTTTCTCCGCGTGATTTTTTTAAACTCATACGTCTTCAGGGGAGAAAGTTTCGTCCTCTTCGGGCTAGGTAATGTAACCCTATTCACACCACTTGCTGATCCTTCATTGAACTCGTCTAACAAATCGTCCCACTGCACATACAATTCAGCGTTTGTTTCCATTAGCAAGCATAAAAATGCAAATTCTTTTCCCTCTATTTGGATAATTTTCCCAAATACAGTTGTTGTACATAGGACAATTTTTTCGAACAAGAATATGATATAATGTTTATGCTCTAATATTCCTCTAGGAAAACCAAATCTAGAGCTAATATCTGATCTAACCTCACGATTTTACAAAAAAACCACATTTGGTTACAAAACCTCATTAACAACCAAGACTATCTTGCATTGAAGACTTCAAGTTACAATCGCCCATATACATTCAAGAGTGTACTGAAGAGCGTTGTACATCAATACACGCCAAGAAGCAACATTTGACCATTTATTTTAAGCGGGTAGATGCAAGAAATTTTTTCAATGTATATACCTCAAATGTATGGGCAGCACGGGTGGATGCAAGAAATTTTTTCAATGTATATACCTCAAATGTATGGGCAGCACGGGTGGAGGCAAGAAGCTTTTTCAATGCATATGCCTCAGATGTATGGGCAGCACTGTTTCGGTTCACTAGGTTTGGCTTGGATGCAGCAGTATGATGACAATTATGCTGCGCCTCACGATTGTCCCCACTAGCTTGAACTGTTCTTCTACTGTCACCCACTGGATGAGGGACTCTGTCACTGTTATTTTCGGCAAGCTGATGATCCATATTATCCCTCGCCGTTGAAGATAAAGTCTCAGCAAGACGTATTGCATCAGGTAGAGGATCTTTCACCATAGCACGCAGCCCCAATGAACTCAATTTAAGTGCTTCCTCTGCTAACTGGATTACAGGTGAAGACAGTAAATCATCCTGTACACCAGATGCCTCAAGTTCCGACTCAATAGAATCACTGATCCTGACTGCTCCTCTTGTGTGTTTGAAAGCAACATGCTTCTGCCTGGGCAATGCATTTCCTTTGCGCACTTCTGCAAGCAGAAAAAACAATCATGTGTTATAAAGCTCATACAATTGATACAAGTCCAACAAGCAAAATGTCAAAAAGTAATCTTTACCCCATGATAAGGATAAACTGATACAGGTAAAACAAGGAAATGTCAAAAGTACTTTTATCTCTTATCAAGGATGCTCATATAAACTATAGAAAGCACATAATTCAGCCTTTAACACCAACATCCAGAATTTAGTCATCATTCATTGAAGTAAAGCAATAAGCAGATCATAGGCGATAACAGAAAGTATACATACAAACTTATTAACCTAAATTTGATCATATCATAGAGTTTAATAACACATTCACCCTGCTTATTTGACATCTTCAGACACATTTTTTGCATATGTAATGTTACAACATTACCTCTGTCATTATTCCTGCAAGTCCCTTCTTTGTTCGCTCCTCCAAACAATGCCTTCACTGTATCATCAGTCCGGTAACTCTCCGCCACAACATCAAGAAAAGGAGACCCAATTCTCTCTTTAGCTTCACTAATGAAAACCTTAACCGCCTCAACAACAAATACACCTTTACTTCTCCTTATCACATTATCAAAACACCTATCGTCCCATAAAGCCGCCTCTATTTCATCTCTCCAATTCCATAACTCTTCACATACAAACCCTACATTCTCCATTTTCTCCATTAAATTGATTCTCCTTTTCCATATCCTCCTTACTGCTTCAAAATACTTTCCTTTATCACTTCCCGCCTCTTTACTATTCAAATACTTCACCGTACACTCCACTGCCACCGCACAATACGCGGCTTTCGTAACCTCTGATGTTTCAATTCCTTCTTGATGATCTAATTCCTCGATTAGTTCGAGAAATTCAAGGATTTTCTCGGTAACTGAACCGTTAGATATCTCGGATTCGATTTTTCTGAGGAGTAGGGCTTTTTTGAGGTTTGAATTGTTGTTTGGGAGTGGAAGAATGTTAATGAGATCGTTGAGAATGCTGTCATCGAGCGGTTGCCGGAGTATGAATTCGAGAATCCAACGGGAAATATCAGTGTCTATATCCATTTGTAAAGCATGAAATGGAACCCTAAACCCCAAAATTGATTTTCAGTTTCTTCGCCCTTGCTCCGATGAAAATAATCCGGCGCTTCCCCGATGAAATAATTCCTTTTTTTTGTCTCAAAATAGAGGTGAAGTGTCCTGAGTACGCTGTTAAATCTTTCACTTGGTTATTTGGAGTACAAACTTTATGATTATGTCTGATATTCTATATAGGAACAATGTTGTATAAAAGTGGAACAAACGAATATTTAGAATATTTAGATCTTCTAATTCCTTTTTAAGAGATTAGTTAACGTGTTTGAGCACGTAATGACGCGTGGTCTTGAATTTTTATCCCTATTAGTAATTTTCTTAAAAGAATGATCTTAATGCTAAATATCCATAGGATATACACGATATATCCTATGTATATTGGTTCTCTGTTTTACTGTTTGATCGTGTATAATTTAGGTAATATTATAGTATCCTAGTTTAGGTAATGTTGTGGTGTAATTAGTATTGTACACTTACCATAATATTTGTATTACCATAATTGTATAGTTAGTGTCCAAGTAAAATAAGGTTTTAGGTGTAGAATAAGAATAAGATTCTCCTATTATGGAAATATGTAAATTGTATATATACTCTTTCAATTAATGAAAAGAATCAAGGAATTATTTCTTTCATGGTATCAGAAGTCTAGGTCTTAAAATCCTCTCTCAAAATCCCTCCTAATTTCCGTCCAACTGCCTCATTTTCCGAGCCCCTTCTCCTCGGAATTCATGCCGACAGTCTCTCCTCTCTTCCCAAAATTTTCTTCCAAATACCTCAATCACATATTGTTCTATCAATATGTCTACATCACTGAACACGTTGCATCCTGCCCTTACAGTTTCCAACATCAATAATAACATCCCTCTTGTTCTTGAAATAGAAAATGTCCAATATGCGACGTGGGCCGAACTGTTCAAAATTCACGTACGCTCGCATCAAGTCATCGATCACATAATCCCCACGGCTCCTGAGGATACGGAGGTGCCACGACGCGAGGATAATCCTAAGTTGTGGATGGCTCTTGATGCCACCGTCCTTCAGTGGATATATTCCACAATTTGTATCGATCTTTTGCAAACGATTATTGAACCCGACGCTATGGTGCAGGCGACTTGGGATAGACTACGTGATATATTACAAGATAATCAAAATTCTAGAGCTATTACTCTTGAGCAGGATTTCTCCCACGTCAATATGGAAGATTTCCCTAACGTTTCGGCTTATTGCAAAAGATTGAAGGAATTGGCAGACCAACTCCGCAACGTTGGCGCGCCGGTTTCGAATGATCATTTGGTCCTCCAAATGGTTTCAGGCCTCTCCGAGGCCTATAGTGGAGTTGGCACACTTCTTCGTCAAAGCAATTATCTTCCGCAATTTTATCAGGCTCGTTCTATGCTTACGCTCGAAGAATCAGGCATGCTAAAAAGGCGGCTACCGGTGCTAGTCCCGTGGTCATGATGATCGAGTCCACTGTTCATCCTACCGCTTCCAACAACTCGGGCCAAAACCGCAACAACAGTGGCGAAAAAAATGGAGGAAATAAGAAAAATAATGGCAAAAATCGCGACGGCAACAATGGCGGTAGCCAAAACAGTGGTGGTGGCCCTCGCAACGATCAACATCAACAACAGTTCTGGGCTCCGCAGTGGGACCCTATGTAGTGGTAGTGGGCCCCACAGTCACAGTTTGGGCCAAACAGTTTTCAACCTCATCGGCGTGGGGCCGCCCAAAGAGCGATCGAGGTCCAACATGACCTGGCCCACTTTCAGTAATTCCTCTGGGTCGAGGCAGCAAGCAGGGGTACTTGGGCCTCGGCCCCGCAGGCCCATCACGCCGTGGCCCCCACTTCTACCGACATCGAAGCCGCAATGCACACCTTGATTTAAATCCTTCGGATCCAAATTGGTATATGGACACTGGTGCCACTACCCACATGACATCCGATTCAGGTACGCTCTCGTCTTATTCCAATTTGAGCAATCCTCGTGGCATAATTGTTGGTAATGGTAATTCTATTTCAATTCGTGGTTATGGTCATAAAACTTTGTCTCCCCCCAATCCACCTCTTATCTTGAAAAATACCATACATTCCCCCAAATTGATTAAAAACTTAGTGTATGTTCGTAAATTCACCACTGACAATTCCATTTCTATTGAATTTTGATCCATTTGATTTCTCTGTGAAGGATTTCAAGACGGGGAGTCCTCTCATGAGGTGTGATAGTAGGGGAGATCTTTATCCTATCACGCCAAGTTCCGGTCTATCGAGTCAAGTCTTGCCGTCGGCGTTTGCAGCTCTTGCTCCTTCGTTGTGGCATGCTCGTCTTGGTCATCCGAGGTCGTCTATTTTGTCTTCCTTTTTAGATAAAAATATTTTTTTTTCATGTAAGGGTACGCGTAGTACTTCGAATTGTCATTCTTGTTCTTTAGGAAAAATTGTTAGGTTGCCGTTTGTAGACTCTAATTCTCATACTTTAATGTCTGTTGATATTATTCATAGCGACTTATGGACATCTCCTGTTCTTAGTTCTTTGGGTCATCATTATTATATTCTCTTTTTGGATGATTATTCTAATTTTTATGGACTTTTCCGATAGCGAAAAAATCTCAAGTTTTTCCATCTTCTTGAAATTTAGAGCTTTCATTAGAACCCAATTCGAACGAGAAATAAAAAATATTCAATGTGATAATGACAGAGAATATGACAACGGGGTATTTCGGGAATTTTGTGCAACTAATGGGATCAATTTTTGTTTTTCTTGCCCTCATACGTCTTCACAAAATGGAAAAGCGGAACGCAAAATTTGTACCATTAATAACATTGTCCGAACTTTATTGATTCATGCTTCCTTACCCCCTTCGTTTTGGCATCATGCTATACAAATGGCCACATATCTCCTTAACATTCTTCCTTCCAAAGGTTTGACATATTATTCCCTCTTCAAATTTTATATAATAAGACTCTTTCGTAT
Organism: Anisodus tanguticus; assembly: GCA_034509755.1. Lineage (NCBI taxonomy): Eukaryota > Viridiplantae > Streptophyta > Magnoliopsida > Solanales > Solanaceae > Anisodus > Anisodus tanguticus. The sequence continues at coordinate 21,289,751 of CM067551.1, forward strand.
TCACATCTTCGAGTCTTTGGGTGCTTATGTTATCCGTTATTTCCGTCCACCACAATTAACAAACTTCAGGCTCGGTCTACCCCGCGTGTGTTTTTGGGATATCCATCTAATCATCGTGGTTACAAATGTTTTGATTTCTCATCTAATAAAATCATCATTAGTCGCCATATAATTTTTGATGAATCTCAATTTCCATTTGCTAAGGTTAGTACTCCCGTGCCTAGTTCGTATAATTTTTTGGATGATGGCATATCCCCGTATATTATTCACCATTTTTTAGACGTATCCCGCACCCCAAATCCGCCAGCGGGCCCACTGCCCGCTGGTTCTCCAGTAACGTCACGGTCCAACAACGTAGGTCCAGCAACTGGGCCGCCTCCCCAGCCCAGTTCTAGCCCAGTTGTTGTTTCTACCCGTGATCCAGTCCCTATTTTTGCTACTGTTTCCAGTTCCCTTGGTGGGCCAACAGGCCCACTACCTGCTGACCCGTCCGTCACGTGTCCCGATATTTCCCAAAATTCACCCAATTCTCCCCCGAGTCAACGACATGTCACTCGTAGTCAACGGGGTATTTTTAAACTGAAAAGACATTTTAATTTAAATTCTAATATTCTTAAATCACCTTTACCCCGTAATCTCATGTCTGCATTAAATGACCCGAATTGGAAAATTGCTATGACCGATGAATATAATGTTCTTATTGATAATAAGACATGAGAGTTGGTGCCTCGTCCATCTGGTATTAATATTATTAGGTCTATGTAGATTTTTGCTTATAAGGACAATTCAGACGGTTCGTTTGCACGGCATAAGGCTCGGCTGGTGGGTGATGGTAAGACTCAGCAGGTTGGTGTGGATTGTGGGGAGACGTTTAGTCCGGTGGTAAAGTCGTCTACCATTTGCACTATACTCAGCTTGGCTCTTTTGAAAGCATGGCCCATCCATCAGTTAGATGTGAAGAATGCTTTCTTACATGGTGATCTCAAGGAAACAGTGTATATGCATCAGCCTTTGGGGTTTAGAGACCCCAAGTATCCTCATCATGTCTGTTTGTTGAAGAAGTCCTTATATGGGCTTAAGCAGTCTCCACGGGTCTGGTATAAGAGGTTTGCCGACTATGTTTCGACTATTGGGTTCACTCACAGTAGGTCGGATAATTCCTTGTTCATATATCGTCGTGGTTCGTCCTTGACTTATATACTATTATATGTGGATGATATTATTTTGAATGCCTCTTCCGATGCCTTACGCCAGTCTATCATGACAATGCTCAACTCTGAGTTTGCTATGAAAGACTTAGAGCTCTTGAGTTATTTTTGGGGATCACTGTCACTCGTCATGCAGGTGGATTGTTCTTATCACAGAGGAAGTATGCAGCCGAGATCATTTGAGGGATGGGATGTCATCCTGTAAGTCCACTTCCACTCCAGTTGATACTAAATCCAAATTGGGGGCTGCAGCCGGCGCACCATACGAGGACCCGACCCGCTATCGCGGTCTTGCAGGGGCCCTTCAATATCTCACATTCACGAGACCAGATGTTATGTATGCCGTACGTCAGGTGTGTTTGTTTATGCATGATCACAGGGTTGAGCACATGAATGCGCTCAAACGCATCATTCGGTATATTCATGGTACACTTGACTATGGCTTGCATTTATATCATTCATCGACGTCCACACTTGTCTCGTATACAAATGCTGATTGGGGTGACTGTCCGGACACTAGACGGTCTACGTCTGGCTATTGTATGTTTCTTGGCAATAACTTGGCCTCATGGTCTGCGAAACGTCAGTCGACTTTGTCCCGATCCAGTGCCGAGGCCGAGTATCGAGTGGTAGCTAATGTGGTCTCGGAATCATTTTGGTTACGTAATTTGCTGTTGGAGCTTCATTGTCCTATTTAGAAAGCAACCTTGGTTTATTGCGATAATGTTAGTGCCATCTACCTTTCTGGTAATCCGGTTCAGCACCATCGCACTAAACATATCGAGATGGACATTCACTTTGTTCGCGAAAAGGTTGCTCGTGGTCAGGTACCCGTCTGCCATGTCCCGTCAATGTATCAAATTGCCGACATCTTTACAAAGGGTCTTCCCTCGGTCCTTTTTGAAGATTTTAGGGACAGTCTCAGCATTCGAAGACCGCCCGCTATGACTGTGGGTGTGTGTTAAATATCCATAGGATATACACGATATACACATGTATATCCTATGTATATTGGTTCTCGGTTTTACTGTTTGACCGTGTATAGTTTAGGTAATATTGTAGTATCCTAGTTTAGGTAATGTTGTGGTGTAATTAGTATTGTACACTTACCATAATATTTGTATTACCATCATTGTATAGTTAGTGTTCAAGTAGAATAAGGTTTTAGGAGTAGAATAGGAATATGATTCTCCTATTATGGAAATATGTAAATTGTATATATACTCATTAATGAAAATAATTAAGTGATTATTTCTTTCACTTAACTTGAACAATTTCTTAGGGAAGAACTTTTGTTGCTCATTAGACATATGTTCTAACTTTTGTCAATATTATCTTTAAATATCTTCAACTTCCGCTTTATAAACCAAAGTTAAAACTAAGGCATAAATTCTAGTTTTTGTCTATTAAATAGAATATGTGGTAAATTGAGCAGGTTCACTATTTTAAAATATTCTAAACTTTTGTCTTGTAGGTAAAACTACACAAAATGCTATACAAAATATAAATGACAAATTACAATTAGTACTCTCTAACTTTGCTCCAAACTCTATGTGTGAAATTACATTAGAATATGTTCTTGTTCTGCTCTCCAACTTTGTTGAATATGCTCTCACGGTTGTTTAAATAGTACTATGCATGAGCAGGGACAGATTCAGGGTATCAGCCAAATAGTCCGAGCTTTGTATTTATATTGGAAGCCCGTTAATTATAGAAGAGATTGCTAGTTGAGAATTCATTATTAAATGTAGTTGTTGGCCCAACGACCACAAAGGACCTTCTTTTAGCCTTCAAATTCACACGGAACTGATTTTCCTTGGAGTCTTTTTGTTCAATTATTATTGCATATTAGTTTATTTTATTAAAAATCTATAAATTTAAAATCCTGAATTCACCATTGTCCGTGAGTGCTCTTGAAATCTTGTCTAATGGAAACACTTGATTTCTTATCATAAATTATATACATGTGTACGTGTGTTATATGAATGACTGCTCTTGAGAATGAATGATATGTTAAATATATGATTTTATATGAATTGTGATTATTACCGAGTCTTAAGGAGAATGTTGTTTTCGATTAAAAAATATAAATTATTTTCAGTCACAAAACACTTAGTGAAATATAAAATATTCAACATTGATTTAAATTAGTATTATTGCTTAAAATGTGAGAGTTTCATTCTAAATTAGTGTTGTAATTTTTCATTATGTAAAAAGTTTTACGAGTGAAAGAATTTATATTTTTTCTAAAGAATCTCTTACCGTTTGCAATTTTTTTTAAACAAAAACCCACTCTTTGAAATTGTGACGGACGTGTTTTAAAAAAAGAACTGGGAAATTTCAGAAATATACATTCACTCACTTACATTGCAAAAAAATAATCCAAAAATTACATTGCAAAAGTATAGTCCATATACAATATTATACACTTATACTTATACAAGATAAAATACATTATGTTTATGGGTGTATAAAAATATATAATAGTGTATAAGAGAGGTGTATACACACATATATAATATTATACACTATTATACAAACACCAACGGAGCAGCCATCGCCATCACCATCGTCGGAGTTCCATTTTCCGGTGAACTCTAACACCGCTAACAACGGCGTAGCAACAACGGAAGAGCTCCGGCGACCACCAACCACATCAGATCTTAAAGAGAGGAGAATCGGCGAAAATCACTAGCCACACCAGATCTGAGAGAGAAACTCATCGCAGAACCGACGATGATAGCATCATCAGCGGCGGAGTTTGTAGCGGTGTCATTGTCTTCTCCATGAAATGATAACTTATTGATTTTGTTCTGCTTCCGCTACCTACTACGGCGGCGCTCGCTCAAATCGCCGTTGGAATGGCCGGCGGTGTTCGCACCTACTATGACGATGTTTTCTCTTTCTCTATTTTCCTCCGGAAACCGAAGAGAGAGAGGACGTGCAAGAGAGAGGAGAGGAAAGAGTGAGTCATTTTTTGTAAGATTTAAAAAGCCAAATTAATTTTGTTAGCATTGTTATACTAAATTTCATACCGCGTAATTAATCCAAAAAGAAATTAACAAACTCTTTTCCACTCATAAAATACTGGTAAACATTCAAGAAAAAAACTTACTATCCTAACATATCTAAGTTCATTTCTATAAACTTTTTTTTTCTAAAAATTTCATTTGTTCAAATGTTGTCCATCATAAAAACAGAAAAGAAAAAAATGCCCATCGATTTCCCCAAATATTCATAAATATACCCCTCACAGTCACATGATCCGCAGGCGAAAAGCTAGCCGGAATTCAGTTAAAAAGTCAAATTTTAATTAATTAACTACAATAACTATAAATGTTAGTGGTGCAATTTTCTCCACTCTGCTTCTAATAATGCTTGAACTTCTATCGAACACTTAGCGCGCACATCACTTCGTCCATTTCCGTGATCCGAAGCTTTGCAGGTTCTTCCTTTTCCTCCATTTTTCTCTCCTTATTATACCTCTTCGTATAAACATATAAATATTAAAAAAATCAAATTTTGATCTATAGCACCAGATCCAAAATTTTAAAGCATTTGGTACATTTGTTAATGTATTAACATATTCTTAATTTTTTTACAATTTTTTGGTTAAATTTGTACTATGTACACTGCATTTTTCTTAAATTTGTTATACATGTTTGAATCCGTATATATATCGTTGAATAAATCTCAGTTTTAACATAATTGAACGTTTATTTTCAGCTGAGCTAGTTTTGTATGATTAATGGACGTACGATTGCGATAAGGTGAGATTTCGGTTGTTAAATTGCGAGATGTTTTGTGTTTAGGTTTATGTTACATATAATGTGAGAGGTGGAATTTATGTTGAAATGTGCAGATTTTGAGATAATAATTGGAGAAGTAGTGAAAATGGCCGAAAGCCAGAGGTTTCAGTTGGGGACCATTGGAGCACTGACTTTGTCGGTGGTGTCTTCTGTGTCCATTGTGATTTGCAATAAGGCTCTTATTAGCACACTAGGTTTTACATTTGGTGAGTTTCATGAGTATTTTCGTAATGCAAGTAATGGCTGATGTTTTGTTTTTTCTTTTTCTATTATTCTGTTCTTGTTCATTAGTCTAATGGCTAATCTTATATGTGAGGTGTCGTTTGGTAGCTGGTTAGAGTTATGCAGGTATTAGTAATACATTGATTAGTTATGAGGGGATCTATGTATTATTTTGTGCAGGGTCCTGCATAAAATAATACATAGATCCCCTCATAACTTATACATGTATTAGTTATGCGGGTTTCATAACAAAACACCGTATTAATTTTATACATGAATAACTTTCCCCTTAACCAGCTACCGAACGTGGTATACTTATGCATAATTCAATACTTGCATAACTCACTTCCAAACCAATTACGAAACGACCTCGAATTACTTCTATTTTAGAACTTGCTTTGTGAAATTAGGTACCTGCTTTACAATTAATATATTAACTAATACGTCTAAGTAGAGCGGAACCGACATAGATGATTTCATATAGCCAACAACAACTATTTGGATTGATGCATAGTTGATTGAGGCACAGTTGATTGATTCATTGATTGCTTTAACACGGTTCTATGAGATTCACGAAGAGCTTGTACAGGCTCTTTTTAGCACACTTGGTTTTACATTTGGTGAGTTTGATAAGTTTTTCGTTATGCAAGTAGCGGCTGGTGTTTCTCTTTGTCTGTGTTCATTACACTAGTTGTAGAACTTGCTTTGTGAAATTAGGTAACTGCTTTACAATTAATATATTAACTAATACGTCTAAGTAGAGCGGAATCGACATAGATGATTTCATATAGCCAACAACAACTATCTGGGTTGACGCGTAGTTAATTGAGGCATTGATTGCTTTAACACGGTTCTATGAGATTCACGAAGAGCTTTTGTAGGAAAATTTTCTAAGATCGTCTCATTTCTTTTATTGGGATGAATGTGCCGACTACAATTAGCTTGGGACTCAGACATAGTAGTAGTAGTAGTAGTAGTAATAGTTGTTGTTTGGATGAATGCGATACAGTAAACCTCAATATTCTCTGTTAAGAAATGGTGTTGATAGTGTGTAATTAGTAGGGAGCTAAACAAGCTCAAATATTTGGTTTAGTTATTTCTCATGTTTGTGTGCTTCTTTGTCATCATGCAGTTTTCTTATATTCCTTCAATGCAAAACAGCTTAATTTGACAGTTGATGAATTTGGCTTGTGTCATACGAGCAGTAGTAGGAGAGAACACAAATTCAAATGTACTGGAAAAGGAAAAAGAACACAAAATCTAGTGCAAGTATTTGCAATGGAAATGAAATTTACTTCTAGATATTGTGCATTAACGTCTATAATATATTAGGTTGTCAGTTGACACTTTTTTTTGGATAAGGAAATAAGGGAGTTGGGAAAAGAATGGATCAGGGGATTGTTGATTTGTTGGCACTTCTATTTTGGTTCTTGCAAAACCTATTAAAAGAAATTCTCAAGTATTTATATCATTCGGCTTTGAGTTCTAACTTCTTATATTTCTCTCTCAGCTACGACTTTGACAAGCTGGCATCTTTTAGTTACATTTTGTGGGCTCCATGTGGCAAGATGGATGAGATTTTTTGAGCACAAGCCTTTTGATCCAAAATCTCTTATTGGCTTTGGAATACTGAATGGGTCCTCTATTGGACTTCTTAATCTGAGCCTGGGGTTCAATTCTGTTGGGTTTTATCAGGTTCATTCTTTTTCCTTTCTGCTGTTAATGACTATCCGGTTTAATATTCTTTTTCCTATCTGGGTCCTGGCTGCCTTTAATAGTAATAGTGATTTATCCAGTTATCTTTTTTTCTCCTCTCCTCTTTATTTGCATTCCTTGTCCCCGCTTTCTATACCTATTTTTCAAGGAATAACAATGTATCCACTGGGATAGATTTGCCACCTAAGCCAGTTTTCTGGTGATAATTTGTTTGGAAAGTTAAGATTTATAATACCCCGTGTGCACACTCGAAGAGTAGCGGCTGCGGGTTCTGTTGTCATAAAAAAATAAAGTTAAGATTTATAAGATCTACAACTTGAAATAGCAACTTGTTCCACTGTAACCTTAAATTATTCACATAAAGATGTGCTACCAAAATTGTATTCTGAAATGCTTAATGATCATTTTGTCATTAAAACAAATGCTTAATGATCATTATGAAATTAATAATCAACATAGCTAGCTGAATTATAAGGTTCTTTTCTATTTTCATTTCTTGGGGAGGGGCAGCAAAGGTTTTCCCTTTTCTGGTTCTTTTTTGCTTTTGTGGTTAGAAACCAATTTACTTGATGTGATGAGATCCTCTTGTTCCCTATTGCTCTCAAACATTCATCACAACTCAATTTTAAGTTGTCTCTACAAAGCAAGCCTTTAGCTTCTGATTAATTTTAGAAGCTTAAATGCAATTACTTTTTCTGATTTTCTTCACTGCTTTTGCATTTTAGATGACAAAATTAGCAATCATCCCCTGTACAGTTCTTTTGGAGACTCTTTTCTACAGGAAAAGATTCAGGTAAAAGTACTCAACATTGACTTACTGAAATTAACTTTACTATTTCCACAAAAGTTCTTAAAAGATCAGTTATGTTTACACTAGGTAGATACAGGATCAAATTACATTACCTTCACATCTATTTTTATTTCTCTTTTGGGGAAATTTTCTCTTCCAAGCATATTGAACATAGGAATCTGTTCTCATTTTATTAAGCTTAGACCATTACATTGAAGAAGTTTTTCACCAACATGTTGTTTGCTCGAACCATTGAACCAGAAGTAATTTCTGGAATAATTAAGAGTCTGAACAGTCTTGTCCTTATCTAGTAAGTTGAATGTCAGAGGTATAGCATTATTCACACATACAATCATTTCTATCTTAATTTTAGAATCAACCATCATCCACAGATAAAGGTTCAGTAAAAAACTATGACAAAAGCAAGGTTTTTAAGACAATTATCTGCGTGAGAATTAATATACAATAATAAGCAGTGTAGAGGAAAATACTCTGGTACCTTGGATCGAGTATTCCACTTTCAATTTTGTTTTTGTTGATCATGATGATGTTCCTTTTCCCTATGAAATTAGCGATTAGGTGCCCAATGCAGGCTGAAAGTAATTGAAATTTCAGCTAGCTTCCATCAGATGAATGCTCGGAAAGCATTTTTATCATCCTGGCTTATTTATTTTTGTTTTTGAAATTCTACTACTTCAATATTATGGCTAAAAGTCTGTCAATACTTGGTAAATATCTTAAGTGTCATTTCACTGGCCACTAACATGGTTAAACCGGAAAGCAAAAGACCGAGTTTTTTTGACAACTTGTTCGGATGCGCACTAGCTAGTTCCTTATCAAAAGTCTTTTTGACACCTTGTGCTTTTGAAATATGTATGTGCATGTGAAATGCTACTGATCATTAAGATTCTTGGAGCCAAACCATCTCTGCTTACTTTGGGTCTTTAATAATTTAAAGACCCATTTCGAACATTGCCTATTTTTTAATTAATTTTCTTTTTAGGTTTTATCACTCAAGATATTTTGTCTTATTTTTATGCTATGTTCCGAAGCATCCTTATCAACACGGATAGAACTCTTTTTTAAGGAATGGCTTTCTTGCGTAATTTAACTATTGACTAATTATATAAGGCTGAGCTAGACACAATTTTAAGGTTGCAAGTGACTGGTGGATTATCAGATAAATGTAATAGTAATGGAGCAGTAAGTCAAGGAACTATGTTAAAGGGTAGGTGCATACGAAGAAAGATTTTTACTCAAGTAGAGTATCTGCGTGCACAAATAGAGCTCCTTTGGCTCCATAATTTTGATTTTAGTAATCTCCATGTATCTCTTGGTCGGGAGTATAGGTGGTCAGTGGGCCGGGATCGGGTCAGTCGGGTCGGGATGGACGGGATCGGGTCGGAGCGGGACGGGGGATGGATGGGGTCGGGTCGGGACCAGCGGGATTCGCCGCCGTCCCGTCCCGCTTCCGATCAGGTCGGAATCGGGTTGGGGCGGGATTGGGTCGGGGCGGTTTTTTTTTTTTTTTTTTGCACTTAATTTAAAAAATAACATATATATAAAAAACTCAATAATTAAACAAGATAGTGTAATAAAACATCCCAATGTTGTTTTTGTGCCTCTTATATTATTTAATAGACATATGATTTTTTTTGTAATACAAATACAATTGTCAAAATTACCACTTTGTGGTGTTGTTCAAAAGTTGCAAATTACATAGTAAAATTGCAATTAAAAAAATTACATTTTGAAAAAAACCTGTTCTAGTTTCTTGATAATTTCCTGTGGTTCTTCGGTTGGAATTGATATTTGTTGGTCAAATTGCTCCACGTCGCTTCCACCACCTTCGGATAAGATTTTGTTGTAGTTTTCGTCTTCTTCTTCGTTGATCTCTGGTTGACCGCACATTCTCCGCTCCGCTCGTATCCAATATCTGAATAATACTACAATCTCCAAGCTGTCTCCGGCTAATGAGTGTCTGTGCTCTCCTATTTGATATCTGCCAGCAGAAAAAGCGCTTTCAGATGTCGTTGATGACGCTTGAATGTTCAAAACATCTCGAGCCATTATTGAAAGTGTCGGAAAGGTTTCTCATTTCCCTCAAGTATTTCAGCAAGTCTTCACATCCTTCATTGAGAACTGTTTGGTATGGTACAGAACCTTGCAAAACAAAAATACCAAACTCGTTAATTTGGTTAGTAGCGATACAGCCGCACATTCTATTTCTGAGGCTTTCAAAACTAGCGGCAGAAACAACATGTCTTTTGTGAGGTTGTGTTGAAGAAAAAGAAGATGGTATGAAAGCCGGTAGGTTGCTAGCACTTTCTTGTTGGTAAAATCTATATACTTTTTTGCATCCGTCTTCTACGCTAGACACCACTTCTTCTTTAGTTTGTTCAATAGGTGGTGAGTGATTTGGATTTTTGGGACTTGGATGTGGTAGTATTGCTATACAATCGTAAATAGTTTCAATAAGTGATTTAGTACCGTCTATTTTAATAGTCGGATTTAATACAACACCAATAATATAAATAGTGGGAATAGGAATAAAATATTTTTTTATTTTGATAACATTTTTTTAATAACTGCCTTATAAGCTGGTTTATCCATATATTCATTAAGCAGTAAAAATATTAGAGCTATATAAAACAACATAGTTGAAATAGTATGATAATATATATCGGAAAATTCTTTTGTTGCTTGAAAAATTTCTCTAAAAATACAATAATTTCGAATTTTTTCCCCAATCGCTATCTACAATCATATCAGCTGAATTTTGATTATGAGAGTTAAAAAATAAAGTTATAGGTTTTCTATAGTCATAAGCAACAAGTAGTTGCTCGTATAAAGAATTCCACCTAGTGGGTACTTCTTCTGGAATTTTTCTATAAGGTAGTTGACAATCGTGATAAGTTTTTTTTTATATTCTTTTCTTCGTTGTATTCTATATTTTTAAAAATAAAGTTTATAGCAAATTGTATTTTACTAAGAATGTCTTCAAAAAGTGATAGACCATCCTTTACAACTAAGTTATATATATGACACACACATTTTATATGAAAATGATCTGAAAAAGATGGAGTTAAACTATTTTTTAAAATTGTAATAGCATAATTGTTAGAAGTATTATCTAATGTAATAGTCATAATTTTATCAGTTATTCCGTAATAATCTCACACTTGATAAATATTTTTTGCAATAAAAGTACCAGTGTGTCTATCATCTATATATCTATACGCTAAGATACGTTTTTGCATAGACCATTTATAATCTATCAAATGACAGGTTACCGTTAAATAATCATGGCCGTTAGTACTACGACCTATATCAGAAGTGATAGCCACTTTGCCATTAAAATGATATAATGAATAACGTAAATACTGTTGATATTCATGTGCAAATTTAAATACATCTCTCTTAGCAGTTGATCTAGGAAAACCGTTAAAAGCAGGATTATACATATCTCTAATGTAATGAATAAAACCGGGAGATGAAGGAAATGAAAAAGGCAAACCTTCCACAGCAACTAATTTTGCTATTGCTTCCCTATCTCTATGTTTATTGTAATTAGGGCCTACAATTCCCCCCGTCGTGAGGTTAATTTGACCCTGTACTTGGTCCGGGACAGTATGTGAACCTTGTCCTGATGGAGCGGGCGTTTGCGCACCGGTTTGAAGCCTCGTATTGGGGATACCTAGCTGTATGAGCCCTTGTTACGTGTCTCATTAAACCCCGTCCCACCGTGACCTTTTCCAGTTTTAAATTTTAAAACATCTTTACAAATTTTATATCTAGCTACTTGATTCTCTACGTTCCTATCAAAAAATGTCCATGCATCTGATTTTAATGGTCGTTTTGCTGGACCTCGTCTCATACTAGGGGGAATAAGAGACATTTCAGTTGAAAGTGCACTAGTGGGTGTGTTGTCATCTACATTAGTGGGTGTATCATCTAGATCATCATCTAAATTAAAGTCTTCTTGAGTTCCAGAAAATAGCTCCTCGTATAAATCTAATGATATTGTAGGAAAATGTTCAGTATCAACAAAATCATCCTGTGTAGGAATAGAATTCTGTCTACAAATAGGATGACTAGAAGAAGTACCCTTGCCCTTGTTTCCCCTACTAGAAGAAGTTTGACCCCTACCCGTAAGCATACGTTTAAATTCTTCTATTATAAATTTATAATTATACTAATAAATAATTAAAGTAAATGAAATTAAGTGCGCTAAATAAAATAAACAGACAATAATAATTTAATGATGGAACGAATGTACCAAACGCCGACGTAACGTCGACGTGTAATCGAGAGGTTGAAAATTGAAACTTTGCTCGATGGAAGATCCTCAAGCTAGTTGCCAACTTCACTCCCAAATGAATAAATAAAATTCAATATTTAGTAGACAATGTAGACTTGTAGAGAGATAGATTGAGAGATTGTAGGAAGATTTGTGAGAAAGATGAAGAGAAAATGAGGTATTTATAGTTGAGAAATTGAGTTAAAGTGTAAATATAATAACTTATGGGTTAAAAATAAATATTAAGGGGGTAGGGAGGGTTAGGGGAGGCCAAAAATGGCCGTTGCACAACGGCCAAAATGTAAAATGGTCGTTGGTGCAACGATTATTTGTGCAAAGGGGGCGTTTCGGGCGGGATTGGGAGGGATAGGTGGCGGGACCGGGACGGGCCTGGCTGGATTGGGCAGGCCGGGATGGGACGAGACCATGTCCCGTCCCGGTTCGAGTCCCGATACCGCAATATTTTTTTTTTAAAAAAAAGTCGGGTTCGGGGCGGGACCGAGCCGGGACGGCCCACTGGCCAGCCATAGTCTGGAGTGATGTTAGTGCTCTATGAAGTGATACTTTTATCTAAATAATTCTGCTTTGATTTACTCTTTTGCTTAAGCATTTATGAGATTACTCTTTTAGTTGTACATTTTTAGTAACAATTTGATTTCTCTCTCAATTATGATTTGCAGTAGGAATATCCAGCTTGCACTTACCGTTCTTCTCTTTGGGGTTGGAATTGCTACAGTAACTGATTTGCAGCTCAATTTACTGGGTTCTGTTTTATCTATGTTTGCAATTGTCACCACTTGTATCGCGCAGATTGTATCCTTTGCGGAATGATCAATCAATTTTTTCAGTTCTTTGGCTCACTGTCTCTGCTCACTTCATAGATCCCAGTTTAACAACCTTATTCTTGGCAAAAAAAAAAGACTTAAAATTTTTATGAAAATTGTTTTGTATGTTTTGGAAAATGATGTTTGACCTATAGTTTACAACTATCACATCATATCTTCTCTTGCTTGTATATCTTAACCCATCTTCTTAGATGACAAATACCATCCAGAAGAAGTTCAAGGTTTCTTCAACTCAGCTCCTGTATCAGTCTTGTCCTTATCAGTCAATTACTTTGTTTATAGTAGGACCATTTTTAGATGGGCTTTTGACAAATCAGAATGTATTTGCTTTCAACTACACACCATATGTGCTCGTAAGTTAGAAAATCATTCTCGATTGTAAGTTAGATATTAGCACTATTTGTTAACTTCCACATGTTGATGTCAGGCCTTTATTGTTCTATCCTGCCTTATATCCGTCTCCGTGAACTTCAGTACTTTTTTGGTAATTGGCAAGACTTCTCCAGTCACCTATCAGGTCCTTGGTCATCTAAAAACATGTCTTGTTTTGGCCTTTGGGTATGTTCTTCTTCGTGATCCCTTCAGCTGGCGAAACATTCTGGGTATCGTTATTGCCATGCTTGGAATGATACTCTATTCGTACTGTTGCACCATTGAGAGCCAGCACAAGTCTATTGAGGCTGCATCCCTTTTGTCTCAGGTATTACACCTTTGTTTTAAGGTGTTCCACATTGTGCTAGTGTCTTGCAGGAACATAGACAAAAAAGTACTCCAATTTATCATACTATGGACCAACTTGTGCTATATTGATTTGCAAGATGACTGATAATGAGGTCCAATATGCCCAATACAACCTTCCTTCATTTCACGTCATTACACTAGTACTAAATTTGTGATATGATTTGCTTCTGAAATCGTTTAGTTAGTGGCACGGGTCACGGGAGGGGCAGATCTAGAAGAAAGCTATCATTAAATGCTTGTGCTCCTTTTACTGCCTCCTTTTGTGTCACCTCATTACACTACTGCATAATGAAAAAAATGAAAAAGAAAATTCATACTGCTACCACATTTGCAATATGACTTGCTTGCAAAACGGTTTGATTAGTTTGTTGCATGGGTAAAATCTAAAACCTTATGCTCCCTTCATTTTAAACTACTGCTCTTCTATTGCTAATGCCAATTTTCTTTTGTTCCAGAAGCTGGTGGGGACTTGTGTTTTATTATCAGTTTTCCTTTATGCATTTAGAACATAGGTGTGCTAATTCTCTCTGTTGCTTCTGTGCTTGAAGGTAAAGGAATGTGAAACCGATGCTCTAATAAATGTTGAAAAAGGCACTGGCAATTTACCGGATAGTGTTGTAGCTAAGGCCCCTGGCTGGATTTCTAGCAAGGATCAACACGTATAAAGTTTCTAATGGTCGTCTATTGGCTAGCGGTTTATCAGAGTACAGGTAGAAGTTTTCAGCGATGAAGATGTCGCTGCAAAGTTTTCCATGCGTCACAGAATGAGTTGCAACTTACAGCATTTGATAAGAATATAGCTTTCTATTTTGCAGTTGGTAGATTTGAAGGATAAGGATAGCTGTCTTAACGTAGCATTTTTGTTATTGAGCCTTGTGAGTTAGACATGCATATACTATACATCTTTTCCTAGTTGAGTATTATGTTCCCCAGAAACAAAAGATTATTTCTTTCTCAGATTATTTTGTTCATATGAAGCACATCTCTTATCTCATAATGCCTAAATCTCTTATATCATAGTGCCTACATCTTTTTCATTTAAATCATATTTCCCCCACTTGTGGACTATATGTTATTGTTTTTGTTTAAATAAACTTTTTGGCAATTTTATCACATCCCCCCAACCCCCCCCACCCCCCCAAAGAAAATCTCAATGATCATAGTTCTTTCCTCTTCCCTTGGGTTTTACATTGTAATTTCCAAAATTAAACTGGAATAATGTAAATTTTATTCCCCTATTTAAGGTGATTCTAAATTAAATTAAATAAGATAATTGAGGGAGTAAGAGTGGAAAGAGTGAGAAAAAGGAAAGAAGACAATAATTTGTAAATAAAGCAAGGAAATGAGCTTATCAATTTGGTCATTTGATTTTGCAGAGCTGGTCATCTGCATTTTTTGTACTATAGTAATTATTTAAGTACCAACATTCACAATATTGTTTTGTTTCTCACTTGGTAGTTTGGTGTGGTGTTTGGTACCCGACAGGGTCTGATTAAATCGTTTCTCACTTAGAACGAATCAAAATAATGAAAAAAAGAAAGTACCAAGCGGACTTCCTATTGAAATGAATTTTTTAAAAATAAAATACATTTTTAAATATATCATAATATTTGTATAGTTATAAAAAAATTAAACTTTATAATATTAAAATATCATAATATATCTGTATAATTATACTGTAAAAGCTTCTTGTTAAAATAAAAACAAAAATGTAAAGTTAATTATTTTTAAATTTTTCATATTTTTTTTTGGAAGGAATAAGACAAACCATGTCACTATATTTTACCATCCAGATCCAGTGGCGGCGAATTAAAGCTTTCGGCGCGAGCTACACACAGTCACACATGTTCACTTGTCTTCTCTGTAACAAGGCGAAGGATTGGCTTTTCGTTTGGGCTCATTGAGCTTTTTTATTCCATATTTTCTGGTGGGCCTTAAAACTCATTACTGACCCGTTCTATTTTCCTTGTCATAAACAACAATGGAGAAGAAAATTTACATTTCCTGATAGATCTGTTTTCCCCCACATGAAATGATAATTCTTGTTTGTTTGGAAACAAAAGATTGATGTTTCTTTGATTTGTGTAAGACTACTAGACTCGTTAAAATCGTAAGTTTTATCTTCTTAGACATTTTTCTCTGCCTGTGTGAGTTCTTAATAGCCAGCATAAAAATAGTGATACGTGCTCAGCGTTCGAATGCAGCATAACATACCTTTCTCGACTTTTTAGCTGACCGAGAGGATTTATAAAGCTGACCTTAGTAATTGATTGGTTGGTTGATAAGGAAACGAATTGTTGGGCATATGGTAGTAATTATCATCCTTCTGCCACACATTGTTTCTGTCAGATCCACGGGTTAATGGAAGCACATTTATCATGTGTGTAGTGTTTCTACTCATCTGTCTGACATAGGATGATGTTTAGGTGGAGCTGAAAGGCTAATTGTTGATGCTGCTGTGGAACTTGCTTCTTTGGGGCACAAAGTTCATATTTTTACTACACACCATGATAAAAATCCATGTTTTTGAGGAGACTCTCTCTGGTCACAAGTCTTACATTCTACACTCCAGTCATATGCCAAAGAAACATCCATTGTGCCCTTACTTAACAGATGTAAATACATGTTGCTTACTTTACAGGGGTTTTTGATAGTACAGTATATGGTGCTTTCCTTCCCCGCCATATCTTCTATCGGCTCCATGCAGTATGTGCATACTTGCGGTGCATGTTTGTGTCGCGTACTATTGTAAAGCAGTACGAAAAGTAAATAAATATTACAAGTGTTCGAAAGGATAAACAAATAGGCAATGTTCAGAACTGCCGTAAGCTTGTTGAGTCTTGAATCTTGATAACCTGAAATCAATAAACAACTAAATCTGGATGGTTACAACTGTGTGCTGAGTCGAGTGATTGCACTCTGTCCTTAAGACAAGATTGCCCCGTATATATGCTTTTACGTTAACGGGCAATAGTCTCCCAAGATAAAACAACACTTTAATCTCAACACTACAAAGCAAATATGTTGAGTGTGACGAAGAAAACAAATACGAATCGACTTGCTGAAGAAATGAAAAAAGAAGGAAGAGTTTCTGTTTTCGTCCAACGTTTTTGGACTAACCTTCTCTTCTTTTTTGTCTCTGTGTATATAGTGTGTCTCTGTTGTGTATATCTTGTGTATGTGTGTCTTTCCTCACTGTTTTTCGTCACTGTATTTCGTGACTGTATGTGCTACTATATTTCATCACTGCATGTGCTACTGTATTTCGTCACTGTATGTGTTGGATAATTGAGTCAAAAGGCATCAATATATAGCATAGATGATGGACTCCTCAACTGCCACAAACAAGACTGTTAATAGTCATTAGTGAGTGTTGTTAATGACCATTAGAGAGACTGATTATGGTCATTGAAGGAGAGCTGTTTATGGAGGAGTTAACAACCAAGTAATGACTGGTTAATGCTCCAAAAACCAGATTTCAAATGGTAGGCAGAAAGTTTCTGCCTTCTGTTATTCCCAAAATCAACTTTCCAGAAACTCTAGGGACCAAACTGTAAATATTAAGCAATTTAGGGTCCAAAAAGATAATATCAGAAAGTCCCCACAGCCCACAACCCGTGAACCATGACCGGACGGGATGGGACGGGCGGGCGGCGGCGGCGCGCGTGTGGGCTTAGCCTTGAACCCAAGCACATCTAGGTCCTCCCTCCTTTAAACACATGGGATACCCCTTGGGGTCCCAAACCCTTAACCACTTTAGAGATTTATAAAGAGAGCAATTCTTCCTTTTCCCACTAATGTGGTAGATTTGTCCCACACCATATTTCCATGCCTCAAACACCTTACTTCGTGGACCAATATCTCTTTCATTTCTCAACGAAATTTGATAATTCTTGGCCCTACGGTCATCTACTCACTTAGTAGATTATGCATGTGAGAAGAGACAAAGCCTCCAACATGCAGAACACTAGTGTTTAATTCATTAAATATGGGTGGACGCACCTCTCCGCCAAAGACAAATTTCCAACAATCCCCTCTATGAAAAAGAGATTTTGGCGCACACACAAGATGCCTACTTTCACCAATCTTTCAGCGAAAAGATATTGCATCAGGAGAGGTAGCTTCCTCTTTGAACCTTCCCAAGTTGAATACCACCAGACCTACTTACTGCGCGGTGAACGTGATGTCTTGAACCGTCAGTGTTTAGTGTAAGCCAAGACAATGATACCAACACAATAACTCTTCTTATTCGTTTTCATTCTTATGGTTTTGTCCATTGTGGCCGTGGACACACTTGGATTCTTAAGTGCGTTCATTTGAAGCGGCCTGTCCTCGCACTAAATAAGTGATCTCCTACAAGGTATCCTGCTATACCCCACTTCACAAGTGTTAGGAATCATTAAAAGTTTCCCCAACCTTAACCTCAACCATTTGAGGATCGTTAAAGGTTTGGAGGCTTAATCTTTACCCACCATGCATGTAGCACTTTAATGTCTATCGCGGGAACAACTTTGGATTCATGTTTCCGTACAGAAATCATCATCCGAAGCGCTTCTTGCTTCCACCAAAGTGCTCAACTGAACCTTTTGCAGCTTAGTTTTCCCATTGAACTAAATTCTTGGGATCTCCAATCAGTATGGTTGGGTTACCACCGCAATGGTTCGTATTGTTTGGGTTTTAAGCCCATTCCCCTAGACAGGCAGAACACTTGATCTCCGGGTAGTCCCTTAGTTAGTAAACAAGGAAGTGACACCCGTGATGATCAACTGTTATACGGTCTTATGTCTCCGACAGATCCTGACAGATATGTCCAGACGCCGTCATCCGTGTCCTTCCTGAAGCCGACCGGCTAGCCACAGTGTATAACTGCTGAAGACACTGGTTTCTCCCAATAAGGACGTCTTCTAAGGAGTCATGAAGTTACTCAACTTCTTTCATGCTTTGTATAAAGCGATAAACTCCAATTCCATCATGAATCAGCCGATGCAAGTTTGCTTAGAGGATTTTCCAAAACCCACCATACACATTTACTTGTAGCATTGGTGTTATTCATATCTGATGTCCAGTTTGCATCACTTTGTTCTCCCAGAACCGCTGGACATCCAGAATACCATAATCCGTAGATAAGTGAATAATTCAGATATCGTCATATCCGACTTAAAGCCTTCTATTGATCATTTATTAAAATCATCAGTGAACCTTAGTTCAACTGATCTGTTTATAGGCCGATACCAGGTCGGTTGTAGTGTGTACAATACATTGAACTACACGTGACCTGTGCATATCGCTCATTGTCTATGGGTGCACCATGATTCCAATCAGTTCTATGATTCATATCCATTGGTGGCTTCAACGATACTGTCAACTATCTCACAACTGAGTTTGGAGTTAGACCAGTCCGTTAGATGTCTTAGAAATTCAATTCCTAAGATGTCATCTGTTATACCCATATCTTTTGTTTTAATATAATTTCCACTCTCAGACTGTTGGTTTTCCAATTGTTGGCTTTCTAACTTCAGAGTTAATGTTTCTGTGGTCAGATTCATTATTTCTGTTTTATCTGAAACTTTCAGGACCAAAATGTAAACATTTCAGGGACCAAAATGAAAGTTCAAGAAGAAGCCCAACAGTTGAGCAAACCAACTCTGATCCTCTTCTTCCAACTCTCCGGTTGGGAAGGTTGTTTCAACATCCATGCCACGCAAGACTGCAATGGCCCTGGATGTTAAGCTACTCCCAGGGGAGCACATGTACAAGTAGCTGAGGCCTTATACTCGACAGTAGATCAATCTACTTTGTACTCACATTTGAGTATCCATTTTCACAACCCAAAGGTTCTTTTCCCGGAGGAAGATCAACCATTACGCAAGTATGGTTCTATATGATGGAATCTATTTCTCTCTTTGTAGCTTATTTCCAAAGCAACGCTTTTTGGAGATGACAATTATTTGTTAATTGTCCATGGTTCATTCTCAACCATACAATCTAGAAGGACTGGAACAAGTCTTTGTCCCATTCTTTGCTCCATCTCGGTTCAACATCTAGAATCCTTGAGTTCTGCAGATCTGAAATATTAAGTTCCGGATAGCCAGCAACTTTCGAGTCCTATAGATACGGAACGTCTAGTTTCGAACAGTCAGGCCCTCGCGGGTTCTTGTTAACCTTGAGCAATTACTTCTTTATCCTTTTCAAAGAAAGTTATCTTCAAAGAATTAAGCATTCTTTGACACCAAGAGGCGATAAGCACTGCTGTTATTTGCAGATCCAGTGGATATGCAATCTAGAGTCTTAGGTATAACTTGACCTATTTCGGTATTCCAACTTTTACCAAGCCACCCCACATCACAATATTTGTATGTGAGATCCTTTCCATGTTTCACACGGAGAGTTATCCTTATCCTTATGCGTATTTCTGTTGAGAATCGCATTAGCGGTAAGGATCGCCTTGCCCCACATAATATGGGCGTACGACTTTGCACTTGGCTAACACCGTTGGACTGAGGTGAGAGATGAACGGTCGTTTAATGAACGATGCTTCACATTCTCCCCCTCTATCACTACGAATTCCTCAATCCGTAGGCTTAGTTGATTTTCAACTTCTGTTTTGTAGCGCTTATTCGCTTCAACAACTTCATCTTTGCTTTTCAACAAACAAAGGATTCCATACGTTGTACCATCATTAATGAAGGTCACAAAGTACTTGTCTCCCCCCTCTATTTTCTATAAACTTTAAATCACCCATAAAGGTGTGACTAAGTTGTAGAGGAGCGGTGATTCTTTCGCTATTCCTTTGACGGAATGTAAAGATGATTTTGTCTCTTCGCCTACCTCACATTCATTTTGAGGATTTATGTCGACATAAGGCAACAATCTCAACATCGTTAGCTTTTGAATGACTTTCTATTTAACGTGTCTTAATCTGTGATAGCATAGATGCACGGATTACAAATATATCATTCATTTGGCTGCAGACATAATGTACCATTCTTAGTTATTACAGACCTGCTGGACTAGTCTCAAACCAGCTTGACCAACATCGTCCCTTAAACCAAGTTTGGGACATGTATCACCTCATTTTAGAGTGATCCCATTCCCTGAAGTCCTATTGAGGACAACCTCTCCAACCCCTTCTACTTTAGAGGTGGTGTTGCTTCACATGAACAACCTCTTGCTTGTGGTTAGGGCGTAATCGGATCATATGTGATCTGGATACTCTGGCCCACTCCAGTTGCTTTGGCAGACTGAGTGTCCAATTTCTTTTTTGCCTTTCTTTAGGTCTTCAGATCATTTAAGACTTGGAAACTCTGGCCTACCTTACTAGGTGTCCATTACTATTCCTATGAAATGAATTCTGGCCCCACTCCAGTCGCCCGTAGGCTTTGTATGACTGAGTGTCCAATATCATCATATCAAAGGAATTTTGGCCCACTCCAGTCGCCCGGAGGCTTTGTATGACTGAGTGTCCAATATCATCATATCAAAGGAATTTTGGCCCACTTCGGTCGCCCGAAGGCTTTGTATGACTGAGTGTCTAATATCATCGTATGAAGGATCTTCTGCCAAATAGTGTGACAGGCTTAACGTCTTTAGCTTTTAGTCTTCTTCTGTTATGATTGGTTCCCAGACAATTGTTGGCGCTTACTTAAGAGTGGTAACAATTTTCGCACAGTCAGTGGATCTTTGTCCCTCGTATGTGCGAACATACTTTACACACTTTTAATAATTACACTCAAAAGAACGGATCTTTTTAAGTCATTTACACAATCCAATCTTTAAACGGGAATGAAGATGAGATTAAACTTCTAATTTTAAAGCGCAAGGAATATAAATTATTTCTTGAAAACATTTTCATATTCCTCCTTACTTTAAGCCATTTTTAATCAGATATCATTTAATCTTTATTCTTGACAAGGAAGAAAAATTACTTATCCCAATTTCGAATTCTGGCCCACTTCAGTCACTTCATCGGACTGAGTGTCCATTTCCTCCTTACCATTATTCGGATCCTTTGTCTGGGACAGATATAGGCCTTCTGCTGCAAGATAGAACCACATCTTCAGCCTTCTCCTCTTGTCCCAGATGACATCATCAGCCTCTCGTAAGCGCTTCTTCCCACCACTCTTGGGAGCGGTGACACCACGAACACGTTGACCTTCAACAACATCATCATCACTCTCTTCTACCAGAAAACCACAACCATATCCAAATTTGGTCACACAACTTTTGACCGACATATTTCGAACACTAATACTAATACAATCTTGTCTTAAATTGTCGCGTACTATTGTAAAGGAGTACGAAAAGTAAATAAATATTACAAGTGTTCGAAAGGATAAACAAATAGGTAATGTTCAGAACTGTCGCAAGCTTGTTGAATCTTGAATCTTGATAACATGAAATCAAGAAATAACTAAATCTGGATAGTTACAACTGTGTGCTGAGTCTAGTGATTGCACTCTGTCCTTAAGACAAGATTGCCCCGTATATATGCTTTTACGTTAACGGGCAATAGTCTCCCAAGATAAAATAACACTTTAATCTCAATAATACAAAGCAAATAGGTTGAGTCTGACGAAGAAAATAAATACGAATCGACTTGCTGAAGAAATGGAAAAGGAAGGAAGAGTTTCTGTTTTCGTCCAACGTTTTTGGACTGACTTTCTCTTCTGTTTTGTCTCTGTGTATATAGTGTGTCTCTGTTGTGTATATCTTGTGTATGTGTATGTCTTTCCTCACTGTTTTTCATCACTGTATTTTGTGACTGTATGTGCTACTATATTTCGTCACTGTATGTGCTGCATAATTAAGCCAATAGATATCAATATATAGCATGGAGGAGGGACTCCTCAACTGCCACAAATAAGGCTGTTAATAGACATTAGTGAGGGTTGTTAATGGCCTTTAGAGAGGGTTGTTAATGGCCATTAGAGAGGCTGATTATGGTCATTGAAAGAGGGATATTTATGGAGGAGTTAACAGCCAAGTAATGGCTGGTTAATGCTCCAAAAAATAGCCCAAACGGTAGGCAAAAAGTTTATGCCTTCCGTCATTCCCAAAATCAACTTTCCAGAAACTCTAGGGACCAAACTGTAATATTAACAAAAGGATAATATCAGAAAGTCCCCACAGCCCGTGACCGGACGGGATGGGACAGACGGGCGGCAGCGACACGCGTGTGGGCTTAGCCTTGAACCCAAGCACATCTAGGTCCTCCCTCATTTAAACACACCTGATACCCCTTGGGGTCCCAAACCCTTAACCACTTTAGAGACTTATAAAGATAGCAATTCTTTCTTTTCCCACCGATGTGGTAGATTTGTCCCACACCATATTTTCATGCCTCAAACACCTTACTTCATAAACCAATATCTCTTTCATTTCTCAATGAAATTTGACGATTCTTGGCCCTACGGTCATCTACTCACTTAGTAGATTATGCATGTGAGAAGAGATAAAGCCTCCAACATGCGGAACACTAGTGTTTAATTCATTAAATATGGGTGGACGCACCTCTCCGCCAAAGGCAAATTTCCAACAGTTTGTTTCTCTCTGCTTGTTTATGTGGCATTCATTTGATATAATACTAGCAGATCAGGTCTCTGTTGTCATTCCACATTGAAGTTAAAGAAGTCTGCAAAGGTATTTGGATGGCTCTGATAAAATCAACTACGAAGATATGATCATAGAGATGTATGAAGTTTATACCTCATGCAGGTTGTATTCTATTGCCATTTTCTAGATCTCTTACTTGCACAACATACAACTATTCTTAAGAGGATATACCGAAAACCTATTGACTTCATAGAAGAAATAACAACAGGTCTTTCTTGATAGTCTGCCTTTTATCCTTGGTGTTTGTTTCTCTTTTATCGACATTTTTTTCTTATCTGTTCAAACATCTGCTCCTTCTTTGATTGCTTGGTCAAACTATAGGAATGGCAGATTTGATCCTGGTTAATAGCAGGTTTACAACATCTACTTTTGCATCAACTTTCAAGAACCTTGATGCACGTGGGATTAAATCGGCTGTTTTGTACCCAATAGTCAATGTGGATCAGTTTGAGAAACCTAATGCTACCAAGTAATAGACACATTTCCATCTCTTCGTACCTTCTAGTTCGAGGTTTGATTGCAATAGCACAATAGAATTCAATATTTTGTCCTTTAATTTTCTAATGCATTTGCCCTTGAGTTCCTGCCCTTCCATGCGCTTGTATCTCTTAAAAAAGAGGAGAGGGGGAGGGGGGGGGGGAAGGAAGGGAGAGAGAAGGTTACTCCGTAGAGCTCAAAGAAACACAACTAATACATCAGATATTAGTATAACTTCAGTTATTCATTTGTCCCTTTGAAGGGGAGCCTTGGAGTAATTGATAAAGTTGCTGCCATATGACCAGAAGGTCATGAGTTCAAGCCGTGGAAACAGCCTCTGGCAGAAATGCAAGGTAAGGCTGCATACAACTGACCCTTGTGGTCTGGCCCTTCCCCGGACCCCGCGCATAGCGGGAGCTTAGTGCACCAGACTGCCCTTTTATTTTTCCCTTCGGGAGACATCAGATAATATTGGAACGATATAGGGATAACTTCAATTGTGCATTTGTTTTAGGCTGAATTTTCTATCCATCAATCGAATTGAGAGAAAAAAAGAACATAGAATTGGCAATATCTGCCTTTGACATGCTTCACAATGATCATCAAGGAGCTACCATGAATGATGTTTCCTTCACTGTTACAGGCAAGTTTATTCAATTCTTCAAGTTCAATGTATGATGTATTATCCACCAATATTTCTTGTTCTCTGTTTTGCTTCTGTCATATCTTTTATTTGTTGTTGGTCTTTATCTTGTATAGTTGATTTGCATTATTTATCTTGCTTTTGTAGTGCAAAAAATCTGATATTCTGTTGTATGCAGAATTCATCGAGAGACAATAAGATATATGAATTTGTCTGATGTATATAGTCTGCCTTATCTCATGTAAATGATAAGGGTGTTTGTCTCCCTTTGATGATAACCGATATTTTCATTTTTTGATGTGCCCTTAACACATTAAATAGATGAATTTGAAGTATGTTTCAATAAACAAAGACCAAGATACCTGTTGTCTATGTTGGGAAAAACTCGTATTTTCCCTCTTTGTGTAATTAGGATGAAAATTAAAATTGCGAACAAAAATAATGAGATTAATAGACAAAGAAACACGAGAATTTTTGGTTACGCAGAAAACCCAAAAATGAGAGAAAAACTGCGGGACTAGTAGTCCAATCCTTCCACTATAAGATGATAGTAGGATTACAAGATCTCACCCAAATTGGATTGATAACAATATTTCTCTCTCAATAATAATTTATGTGGAACACTCGCTAACTTGAGAAAAAATAGAGAATTTTTCTCAAGCACCCTCACTATGAAAGTGGCTTTCTCTCTCACTCTTAGAGTGAATGCTCTCACTTGTGTTGTAGATGCTTTTCACAACTTGTGGATGTAGATACACAAGCCTTCTCCAAGTACCCATATTTATAGGGTCAAAATGAACATGCTATAAGACTCTCAAGGTTGTCTAAATTCAACTCTCAACAAACTAGTAATTAATGCATGAGTCATTCTAGAGAAATTCAACTCTATAAAATTACAACTCTAGAGAAATCCATTCTAGAGAAATCCAATTATATGTGGGCATCCCATAATTAAGTAGGGATAACCCAAAAAATCTCCCCCTTCCCGACTTAATTTGGGGGCACCACCACACCGGCATCATCACAACAATCATCAAATTTCTTAGTCTGTATAGCCTTGGTCATCATGTCTGACCAATTATCATTAGTGAGAACTTTATCAAGTTGTAGCAGCTTTTCTTCTAACACATCCCGGATCCAATGATATCGAACATCAATATGTTTCGATCGGGAATGATAGGAAGAGTTTTTAGCTAAGTGAATGCACTCTGATTATCACAAAGTAGAACATATTTTTCTTGCTTTTGACCCAATTCTAGCATAAAAATTTTCAACCACAACATCTCCTTGCAAGCTTCCGTGGCTGCAATGTATTCCGCCTTGGTGGTAGACAAGGCAACACATTTTTGGAGCTTAGACTACCAAGATACAATTCCCTCTGCAAATGTAGTCAAATATCCTGATGTCGATTTTCTAGAGTCGACATCTCCTGCCATATCTGCGTGTGTGTAACCCTTTAACACATGTTTTCCTTTTCCAAAGCACAAACATTTCTTGGTTATTCCTCGGAGATACTGAAATATCCACTTGACTGTGGTCCAATGTTTCTTTTCGGAATTTGACAAATGCCGACTCACAACACCGATTACGTAAGAAATGTCGTGTCGTGTACATATCACGGTGTACATGAGACTGCCAACCGCGGAAGAATATGGGACACTTTTCATTTCATCCCTTTCTTTCTCACTTTTTGGACTTTGCTTCTTACTCAACTTGAAATGTCCAGCAAGTGGTACACTAACCGTCTTGGCTTTGTGCATGTTAAATCTTTCAAGAACTTTCTCAATGTATCTTTCTTGGGATAGCCACAATAGTCTCTTAGATCGATCTCAAGTGACTTTCAACCCAAGGATCTGCTTTGCCGGTCCCAAGTCTTTCATAGCAAAAGACTCGCTCAAAACCTTCTTGAGAGCTGTAATTTTCTTCTTATCTTGCCCAACAATTAACATATCATCAACATATAGCAAAAGTATAATAAAATCACCACTAGCATACTTCTTCATAAATACACAATGGTCGATGAGAGTCTTCTTGAATCCATGTTGTGTCATGAAAGGGTCGAACTTCTCATACCATTGACGTGGTGCATGTTTTAGATCATAGAGACTCTTTTTGAGACGACACACTAGATGCTCTTTTTCCAGAACTATGAACCCCTCGGGTTGCTCCATATAGATCTCTTATTCCAGGTCTCCATGTAAGAATGCAGTCTTGACGTCAAGTTGTTCAACTTCCAAGTCTAGGCTGGCAGCTAGACCCATTACAACTCGGATATATGACATTTTCACCACAGGGGAAAATATTTCATCGAAATCAATACATTTCTTCTGATTGTATCCTTTTACAACAATTCGAGCTTTATACCTCGGTCTAGGATTGTTCTCATCTGTCTTGAGCTTGTACACCCATTTGCATCTCAAAGCTCGTTTCCCTTTAGACAGCTCTACTAGATCATATGTATAGTTGTCATGCAAGGATTTCATTTCCTCTTGCATAACTTTTTCCCATTCTCCTTTGTGGTTGTTGCTCATGGCTTCTTCATAATGTTGAGGCTCCCCCTCATCAGTGAGGACCACATACTCAACTCGAGAATATCTGGTGGATGGACGTCTTTCTGTAGTAGATTGTCATAGCTGAGGTTATGCTGGAGCATTTATTTCCCCTGTTGCTTCTTCATTTGACTGAGATTGTTCATTTGTAGATCAGTCTTCTATTTGTTGCTCAGTATTCTCATTTAGTTCTACAGGTGCATCATGATTAGCCTCTAACTCTTCTCTCCCTGTATCATCTCGCACCGCAGGGAATGGTGTAGAGTCAGAATGGATTATGATCTTGGGCAGTGACTTCTCTGATTGCTTGAAATCTTCGATAGTCTGATCCTGAAAGAAAACAACATCTCGACTTCTCACAATTTTCCTTTTAGCTGGATCCCACAATCGGTAGCCGAACTCATCCTTTAGTGAACCAAGGTAAATACATTGCTTGGTCTTTGAGTCAAGTTTGGCTCATTCGTCCTTAGGGATATGGACGAATGCGCGACAACCAAACACCTTGAAGTGATCATAAGACACCTTCTTTTCAGTCCAAACTTCATCTGGAATACCTCTATCCAAAGGACCTGATGGTGAGATATTGATGATATCAACGACAGTCTTCACGACTTCTCCCCAGAATGACTTAGAGAGCTTAGCGTGAGATAACATACATCAAACTCTTTCTTCAATGGTTCGGTTCATTCTCTCAGCAACACCGTTTAACTAAGGTGTCTTTTGAGGTGTTTTCTCAAGTCGAATGCCAAATGTCTTGCAATAATCTTCAAATGGACCATGGTATTCACCACCATCATCGGTTCAGACACACTTCAACTTCTTTCCCGTCTGACTTTCCACCAGGGCATGGAACTCCTTGAATGCCTCAAGTACCTGGTCTTTGGTTTTCAACAAATACACCCAAACCTTTCTCGAATGATCATCAATAAAAGTCAAAAAATATAATGCACCTCCAAGAGATTTTTCAGTCATGGAGCAAACATCGGTATGTACCAAATCAAGAACATGCTTCTTCTAAATGGATGGTTTGATCTATGGAATGAAACTCTATGTTGCTTGCCAGCTAAACAATCAGTGCAAGGATCAAGTGTTTTACCTTTTACCTCGGGTAGGAGCTCCTTTTGGGCGAGGACTTACAATCCCTTTTCGCTCATGTGCCCTAGCCTCTTGTGTCATAGCTCCAAAATTGAATTATCATGGGCAGCATTAGCTTCCCCTTTGCATAGGCGTCCATGTGTAAAATACAAGGAACCTTCTTTTTTGCCTCGAGCAATGACCAGCCAAAATACAAGGAACCTTCAGTTAGTGAGCTTCCATTTTCCAACGCCAAAATAATTCACCAAACCAGCATCATCGAGCTTACCAATAGAGATAAGACTAAGGCGCATATCTGGGACATGCCTTACATCCTTCAACATGAGCTTACAGCCAGTACTGGTTATCAGTTGAACATCTCCTAAGCCAACAACCTTGCTTGTGACTTGATTTCCTATTTTCACGGTACCAAAATCACCTTTTTGATATGACGAAAATAACCATTCATGTGGAGTAATGTGAAAGGAAGCACCTGAGTCGACAATCCATAGGCTATCATCATAAGCGAGATTGAGATAATTGTCTTCTCCAATTAGAAATACGTCTGTTTTATCCTTGGCTGCGACTGTGGTAGTGTTGTACTCTTCCTTCTTCTTCAGATCAACTTGGTATGGTTGACAGTACCGTTCTTCTGATCTCTATTGAGATTACGACATTCGGATTTCTTATGACCCGGTTTGCCACAATAATAACAAGTGACTCTTGAGCGGGACTTGGATCGTCCTCTTGACTTATCACGTATCTTGTTTCTGTTCATTCCACGACTTTCACTTCATCTATTCTCCACTATATTAGCCTCGTTTTGTGTTGATATTCCACACTCATTTCTCCTTGCTTCTTCATTTAGAAGGTTGTCGGTGACACCATCCATAGTGAGCTTTCCTTCCGGAGCAGAGTTACTGAGAGTGACAACCAACGTATCCCAACTCTCAGGTAAAGAGCTTAAAAGTAGCAAGGCTTGCAACGCATCATCGATCTTCATATCAATCTTGGTTAGTTGGTTTACTAGTCCCTTGAAAGTGTTCAAGTGCTCAATCATGCCTTGACCATCTTTGTATTCCAACTTCACCAACCGTCTTACTAGATGAGCTTTCTTCCGGGGGATCTTCTTTTGAATCATGGACTCAAGTTTTGTCCATAATTCATGGGCATTAGTGTAAGTGGACACATGCTCAAATAAACTTCGATCAATATACTTACGGATTATGGCAACCGCTTTTCGATTTAAGAGCTCCCATTCTTTGTCAGATTTCTCCTCCGGTTTATTTGCATTTGTGATTGGCTCGTACAAATCCTTGCAATATAAGTGATCCTCCATCATCGGCTTCCTGTAAGAAAAATTCTCCGCTGTGAGTTTGAACATGTCACCATCATGAGTGACGGTAGACTCCATCGTAATTCACACAAGAAGAGTATATCGTTGAACCCTGCCCTGATACCACTGTTGGGAAAAACTCGTATTTTCTCTCTTTGTGTAATTAGGATGAAAATTAAAATTGCGAACAAAATGATGGGAATAATAGACAAAGAAACACGAGAATTTTTGGTTACGCGGAAAACCCAAAAATGAGAGGAAAACTATGGTACTAATAGTCCAATCCTTCCACTATAAGATGATAGTAGGATTATAAGATCTCACCCAAATTTGATTGATAACAATATTTCTCTCTCAATAATAATTTATGTGGAACACTCACTAACTTGAGAAAAATGGAGAATTTTTCTCAAACACCCTTACTATGAAAGTGTCTCTCTCTCTCTTAGAGTGGATGCTCTCCCTTGTGTTGTAGATGCTCTTCACAACTTGTGGATGTAGATACCCAAGCCTTCTCTAAGTACCCATATTTATAGGGCCAAAATGAACATGCTAAGACTCTCAAGGTTGTTTAAATTCAATCCCTACAAACTAGTAATTAATGCATGAGTCATTCTAGAGAAATCCAACTCTAGAAAAATCCAACTCTAGAGAATTACAATTCTAGAGAAATCTCATTCTAGAGAAATCCAATTATATGTGGGCATCCCATAATTAAGTAGGGATAACTTAACAGTCTACCATCAGTGGCTGAATATATGCTCAAAAGAATCATCTTGCATGTTAATGGAGTTCTTCCTGCTTTTTATTTCAGGAGGCTTTGATAATCGCCTTAGAGAGAATGTCGAGTATCTGGAAGAGCTGGCAGAAAGGGAAGGTGTTTCTCAGCGGGTCAAATTCATCACATCTTGCTCTACTGCTGAGAGAAATGCACTCCTTGCCCAATGCCTATGCGTTCTTTATACACCAATGGTATATCTGATTTTGATATCTCTTTCAATAAGGAAAAGAGACATTTTTTTGAAGAGTGACTTCTAGGAGGAATCTTTGTTTTTCCGTAGAGTATGATGACCTTTTATCGCGTTACTTGATGTTAGAAGGAGCATCTTCATCTTGTCTCATTTTCTTTTTCACCTTAGAAGCAGGATAACATTCTTTTCCTTTGAGTATTGAGCATTTTGCATTGTTCCTTTGGAAGCAATGGCAGCCTATGAAACCTGTTATTGCCTGCAACAGTTGGGGTCCAGTGGAGACAGTAAAGCACGGCGTGACGGGCTACCTGTGTGACCCTAGCCCACGGGAGTGCGCTTTGGCAATGTCCAAGTTTATTCAGGATCCTCACGTGGCTGAAAAAATGGGGCGAGATGCTTGCTGAGTCATTCTCTACCGAGATTTTTGGCCAGCATCTGAATAGGTAAGAAGGAATAGTGTATTCTTTCAGCTACCTTAAAAGCAGAGGACCTACTAGGAAGATGTAGTTAGACTAACACCTTTGGCTGTTTGCACTGCACTGATAATGATACAGAATTAACTCCCAAAAGTTGTGAAACATGTCTTTTTCTTTTTCTTTTAATGCCTTATAAAACGATATAGATTACTTGTTAAACATAAAAAGGTATAGGTTACTTATTTTTCTGTATTCTTTTATTCATTTTCTAATAGCTTGCTGTTTTAATATTGTATTCAAGCTCAGTGCACTCCAAGACGAGCTTTACTCGACGCTTGTCTTGTATTTGTCTAATCAATTAAAAAGAATTACAGAAGATACAAATTTAATACTAACTAATAAATAAAGTCATTTTAATTGCAAATTTCACCATATGACATGGGCATAAATCTTGTCACGAGTTGAAGATGATTAATTTTAATGTGTATTTTTCTATTGGGCGACTGCGGAATATCAAGTTTAGTGGTCAAGCATTCAAACTTGATTACTAAAATGAGTCTCTGATGAGAAAATAAAGAATAGAAACATTCCTTCTTCCTTCTTTGCGACGTAATATTTATTTTTTGCTAACGCCACTAATAATAATTTCATCCTTGATAATGCACCATGATAATTTACATGTTTTTCGTATTTTGTCAATACTACAATATTTCTTCAATTATTCTAAGTAAGTCGAAGTCGGTTATGTGAAAAATTATATGTATATTTTGCAAAATATGTGACTAATTTAAATTATATAGGCGCCACATAAGAAGAACAATAATTACTATGCTGCATTTCCAAACAAATTGAGATCTATTATATGAATTCACACTTTTTCATTTAAGCTCATTTTATATCATGGAAAAGTGATAGAGCCTAGATCCATAAATGACCAAGAAGTCCAATGACTGTGTTAAACAGAGCAATATACATGTGATATACACTGAATGTACAACAGTGTATATCACATGGACTGAAGCAAGAAGCGAAGGTGCGGCCTCTCGGCGGTGGGCCCGCAAGTCTCGGCGGTGGTCCCGCAAGTCTCGGCGGTGGGCCCGCACGTTCATCCCATCACAGGAATTAGGGCAGCAAAACAGTGATAAAGAGTTCTATATTAAGGAAAGTATATTGTGTGTATATTGTAGTATATTTGTTACCTAGATTAGGATATACACTTACCATAATTGTATAGTTAGAATTATGGTAGAATAAGGTTTTAGGAATAGAATAGAAATAGGATTCTCCTATTTTGTAACTTGTATATATATATATATCTATTCAATCAATGAAAATAATCAAGGGGATTATTTCTTTCATGGTATCAAGAGACTAGGTCTACACAAAAGTTTTTCTCTCAACTTTTGTCTTCCTTGTGGCCGAGAACACCCCCCCCCCTCGGGTTTTCTCTCCAAAATTTTGTCTTCCGCTCTCAAAAACCTCTCTTAAATTTCCCCTCCTTCTTTGTTCTTTCATTATGTCTAAGAATAATTTTCACCCTGCCCTCACGGTTTCCAATATCAAGCTAAGTGTCTTATTGTCCTTGAGATGGAAAACGTTCAATATGCAACGTGGGCGGAGTTGTTTAAAATTCACGCTATATCTTATCAAGTTCTTCATCACATCATCCCTCCCGCTAGACCCCTTCATGCGGAGGATCCTGAGTTATGGATTACACTTGATGCTACCGTTCTTCGGTGGATATACGCCACTATTTCGGTGGACCTTCTACAGACGATTATTGAGCCAGATACAACGGCTATGGCTGCATGGAATAGATTGCGTGACATATTCCAAGACAACCAACATTCCCGTGTCGTCACACTCGAGCAGGAATTCTCTCTCGTTCGAATGGATGAATTTCCGAACGTTTATGCATATTGCAAGAAACTAAAGGAGTTGGCGGATCAACTCCGTAATGTTGGCGCACCGGTAACAAATAATCGTCTAGTTCTACAGTTGGTTGCCGGTCTTTCGGAGGCCTATAATGGTGTTGGAACTCTCCTTCGCCAAAGCAACCTTTCCCGACTTCCATCAAGCCCGCTCCATGCTGACGTTGGAAGAAGCCGGTTTGGCTAAAAAGGCGGCTACCGGAGCCAGCCCAGTTGTCATGGTGGCATCCTCTCCTAGTCCTTCGGGTTTTGTTAATAATTCGGGCCAAAACCATAATAATGGTGGCGGTAAGAATAATCGCAAAAATAATAACAAAAACCGCGGGGGCAAACGCGGCGGTTCTGGTGGCGGTTCCGGTGGTCAACAAGCGGCGGTGGGTCCCATCCGTGTACGGTGGCCCACCACCGCCCGGGCCCCGGCGAGTGGGGCCCATGGCGGTGGAACCCGTACCATCCAAAGCCAGGTTTCCGGCGCGGCCGGGGGGGCGCCAACGATCCGAGCCCAATACCCAAGAATGGCGGCCCATCGGCCGGTGGCCCAACAATGCAACAACAACGAAGCATCGCCCGGTTCCCAAAGACGGCCGAGTTCTTGGGCCCCGACCTCCGCAAGCCCATCATGCAAAGCAGGCCCCACTCAAACCGACATCGAGGCGCAATGCACACATCAAGGGTTATCTCAACCGGACCCAAATTGGTATATGGACACGGTGCCACTACTCACATGACTTCCGAATCGGTACTCTCTCATCTTATTCCAATTTGAGCACCCCTCGAGGGATAATTGTTGGTAATGGCGCTTCTATTTCAATTCTAGGGTATGGTCGAAAACGTTGTCTCCCCCCAATCCACCACTCCTCTTGAAAAATACTTTACATGCTCCTAAATTGATTAAAAATTTAGTGTCTGTCCGAAAATTCACAAATGACAATTCTGTTTCTGTTGAATTTGATCCTTTCGGTTTCTCTGTGAAGGATTTCAAGACGGGGAGTCATCTCATGAGGTGTGATAGTAGGGGGATCCGTATCCTATCATGCCGGTTTCGACCCATCGAGTCCGGCCTTGCGCGTCAGCTTTTGCAGCCATCTCTCCTTCCATGTGGCATGCTCGTCTGGGTCATCTGGGATATTCTATTTTATCAGTTTTAGATAACAATAGCTTTATTTTTTGTAAGGGTACGAGTCGTACTCCACTTTGTCAGTCTTGTTCATTAGGGAAAATTGTTAAGCTGCCATTTGTAGACTCCAATTCTCATACTTCAAAGTCCTTTGATATTATTCATAGCGACTTATGGACATCTCCTGTTCTTAGTTCAATGGGTCATCGATATTATATTCTCTTTTTAGATGATTATTCTAGATTTTTGTGGACGTTTCCAATTGCGAATAAATCACAAGTGTTTTCCGTCTTCATCAAATTTAGAGCGTTCATTCGTACTCAATTCGAAAGAGAAATAAAAAATATTCAATGTGATAATGGGAAAGAGTATGACAATAGGGAGTTTCGGGAGTTTTGTGCTAATAATGGGATAAATTTTCGGTTTTCGTGTCCTCATACATCTTCACAAAATGGTAAAGTCGAACGCAAAATTCGTTCCATAAATAACATTGTCCGAACTCTCTTAATTCATGCCTCCATACCTCCATATTTTTGGCATCATGCTCTACAAATGGCCACATATCTTCTTAACATAATTCCGTCTAAAGGTCTGACATATTCTCCCCCCCTCAAAATCCTATATAATAAGAACCCTTCTTATTCTCATCTTCGGATTTTTGGGTGCTTGTGCTATCCGTTATTCCCATCCACCACAATTAACAAACTTCAGGCTCGGTCTACCCCATGTGTATTTTTGGGTTATCCGTCGAATCATCGTGGTTATAAGTGTTTTGATTTATCCTCCAAGAAAATCATAATTAATCGCCATGTCATTTTTGATGAAACCCAATTCCCTTTTACGAAAGTTCATACTCCCGAGTCTAAGTCGTATAATTTTTTGGATGACCAAATATCCCCGTATATTATTCGGAATTTTTCGGACATCTCCCGTACCCAAAATCCTCCAGCGGGCCCACTGCCCGCTGGACCTACAAGATCTTGCCACGTCCAAGCACCTCCAGACCATGGAATAGTTCCGGCAATTGGGCCGGTCCGCCCAATTCGGAACTAGTCCGTGGCCGAGTCCAAGATGTACCGATTTGGGCCGGCGGAGCCCACCGCTTGGCCGGCCGATCCGTCCCGAGCCCAGAAAATTCCCAAAATTCCCTCAATTCTTCCTCGAGTCATAGACCGGTCACTTGTAGTCAGCGGAGTATTTTTACACCTAAGAGGCATTTTAATTTACATTCTGATGTCTCTAAATCCCCCTGCCCCGCAATCCTGTGTCCGCATTAAATGACCCTAATTGGAAAATTGCTATGACTGATGAATATAATGCTCTTATTGATAATAAGAGGTGGGAGTTGGTGCCCCGTCCATATGGTATTAATGTTATCGGTCTATGTGGATTTTTGCTCATAAGGAAAATTCAGATGGGTCCTTTGCTCGACATAAGGCGCGACTTGTTGGTGATGGTAAGACTCAGCAGGTTGGAATTGATTGTGGTGAGACGTTTAGTCTGGTGGTCAAACCGGCTACCATTCGCACTGTGCTTAGCTTGGCTCTTTCAAAGACTTGGCCATTCATCAGTTGGATGTCAAGAATGCTTTTCTACATGTTGATCTCAAGGAAACAGTCTATATGCATCAGCCGTTGGGTTTCAGGGATCCCAACCGCCCTAATCATGTCTGTTTGTTGAAGAAATCATTATATGGGCTTAAGCAGTCTCCACGGGCCTGGTATACACGATTTGCTGACTTTGTTTCGACTATTGGGTTCACTCACAACAGGTTAGATAATTTCTTGTTCATCTACCGCCGTGGTTCGTCCTTGGCCTACATTCTCCTGTATGTGGATGATATCATCTTGACTGCCTCCTCCGATACTTTGCGCCAGTCTATCATGGCCATGCTCAGTTCTGAATTTGCTATGAAAGACTTGGGGGCCTTTGAGTTATTTTTTGGGGATTGCCGTCAATCGTCATTCAAGTGGTTTGTTTTTGTCTCAACGAAAGTATGCTGCTGAGATCATAGAGAGGGCTGGGATGTCATCCTGTAAGTCCACTTCCACGCCAGTTGATGCAAACCCAAAGCTAAGTGCCGCAGCAGGTGCACCATACGAGGACCCGACCCTCTATCACAGTCTTGTAGGGGCCTCCAAAGATCTTTACCTTTACCGCACCGGATATTACATATGCGGTTCAAAGTGTGTTTATTCATGCATGATCCTAGAGTTGAGCACATGAATGCAATCAAACGCATCATTCGGTATATTCAGGGGACACTAGACTATGGGTTGCACTTGTATCCTTCATCTACATCCACACTTGTCTCTTACACGGATGCTGATTGGGGTGGTTGTCCCGACACCGGACGGTCGACTTCGCTCTTGTATGTTCCTTGGCAACAACTTGGTCTCTTGGTCGAAGAAACCGTCGTGCAACTCTATCACGATCAAGTGCCGAGACGAGAATATCGAGGGGTAGCGAATGTGGTCTCCGAATCATGTTGGCTACGTAATTTGCTTTTGGAGCTTCATTGTCCCATTCGAAGGCAACCTTGGTATATTGCGATAACGTTAGTGCCATCTACTTTTCGGTAACCCAGTTCAACACCAACGCACCAAGCATATCGAAATGGACATTCACTTTGTCCGTGAAAAGGTTGCAAAGGGTCAAGTTCGCGCATGCCATGTCCCGTCTCGTTATCAAATTGCGACATCTTTACAAAGGGTCTACCAAATGGTTTCTCTTTGAAGATTTTAGGGACGATCTCGGCGTTCGAAAACCGCCCACTATGATCGGGGGTGTGTTAAACGAGAGCAATATACATGTGATATACACCGAATATACGCAGTGTATATCACATGGACTGAAGCGACAAGCGAAGAGGTGCGGCCTCTCGGCAATGGGCTCCGCAAGTCTCGGCGGTGGGCTCGCACGTTCAACCCATCACAGAATTAGGGGCACAAAACAATGATAAAGAGTTGTATATTAAGGAAAGTATATTGTGTGTATATTGTAGTATATTTGTTACCTAGATTAGGATATACACTTACCATAATTAGGATATACACTTACTATAATTGTATAGTTAGAATTATGGTAGAATAAGGTTTTAGGAATAGAATAGGAATAGGATTCTCCTATTTTGTAACTTGTATATATATATCTATTCAATCAATGAAAATAATCAAGGGGATTATTTCTTTCAGACTGACACAAGATTGCAAGTTATTTTTATCCAATTAGTTGAGTGTTAACTAATTGAGACGTTTAAAAGAGACATAAAGGATAGTTTAAATGTCTTATGATTAAGGTCATTCTTGCAATTTTTCGAGATTCCACACAAGTACTTATCCATTTCAGACTTAAAGAGTTTGTTGGCATTATCCAAACGAACAGAATTATTTGTCTGATCACTGGTTGCTTTCCTTTTTCCTTTTGTATACAGTCATGCCATAGAAAGAAAAGTGTAACGCTTAAACTGTGGCCCAATAAGTTGGTGGCTCTACGGAATTAAACTTATTAAAAAAACGGC
The DNA here is from genome assembly GCA_034509755.1 of Anisodus tanguticus. Lineage (NCBI taxonomy): Eukaryota > Viridiplantae > Streptophyta > Magnoliopsida > Solanales > Solanaceae > Anisodus > Anisodus tanguticus. The sequence continues at coordinate 21,327,028 of CM067551.1, forward strand.
TCTTTTTAAGCAAGATATCAACTTTTATACATTATTTCTACACTATCAAATTCCTTAAAAATATTTCTGAGTAGTTTCCTATTGTGACCTATATAATACAACATGACAAGTGACATGTTGCAGCGAGTAGAATTATGCTTACAGTATAAAGATATTTTGTACTGTCAGTGTACATATTTAAAAACCTTTTAGTAATCAGTTTTATATAATTTTAGAAGTACAAATTGTTAAACAGAATGAGTTGGGCCTCTCGGCCAGAAATATTTGTAGTATATATGGTATATATATTTGTAGTATATTGTAATAAAAAGGATACCTTAATTAGTGTTATACACCTACCATAATTGTATAGTTAGAATTATGGTAGAATAAGGATTTAGAAGTAGAATAGGAAAAGGATTTGTAGTATTATGGAAAGATGTAACTTGTATATATACCTATTCAATCAATAAAAATAATGAAGGGGATTATTTCTTTCACAAATAAAGAATTGGATCTTTTAAAACAAGAATTGTGGTCCTGCTCATAAGTATAGAGATTTAGAGAGAAGGGAAGGTGACATAATCCTTAAACTTGTGTGGCTCGCATTGCAACAGAATTCTGAAAAAAGGCGAAAATGATATACTTTGGAGTAGTATTTTATAGGAAGAAGGGTCAAATTTGCATTTGACATGTGCCAACTGGAATAAAGTTTTTCTCCGTTAATAATTAGGATTAAATATGCTTTCATTATTATTAGAATAGATTAAATAGCGAAAGTTTAGCACCCGATGATGCCACGTATTCTGCCATTGAGGATTATTTTCTTTTAACAAAAGATAAATTTGAACATTCCGTATAATTCAAGGAGAAATTTGACCATGTTTGCAATTTTTTTTTTGATATGTGGGAAATAAACTGCAACCAGGATGATATAGGCCTCCTTCAGATTTATCTCCATGAAATGATTTTGTGGATCTTCTTGAAGTATTTGATTATCAAGAAGAGTCTGGCCACATCTTGATTTGATTATTCCACGAGTTTATAAAACTTTCGAGATCTCTTGAAAGACAATATTTGATGATTTTTTATGAATATCCAAGAGTTATGGGATATCCGAGATATTTTTTCAAGAGAATATGTACTCATTTATATAGGCGTGAGCTATGATTTAGGATAGAGTAGCCTTTAAGAAACCCTAGTAGACTTAGAGTTTAAAAATAGAATGGACTCGTTTTGTAGAGTCCTAAATTTTTTTGATGTTTACAGACCTTTCTCCCTAATGGTGACGCTACTTTAAAAAGATAGACCGTGCTTGATAAAATTAAAAAAAGGCAGGCCTACCCAATTAGACAAGGAATGGCGTAGTAATTGACGAAATGCTTCACGAGTTGAAAATAAGCATAGATCCGGAGATTCACGAATAGGGTAACACAATAAAATTTGTATTTTACCAAAAAAAAAATATCTGATTTTTCAACTAATGCTTTGACTTTTGAGTTGGGAAATAAGCTCAAAACAAGATAATAATGAGGTATGTATGTTGAGACGTGTTAAAGACGAGGTAAATGAATGTATCATTTTCACACAAATTAATAACAGTGATGAATATTTGTTAAATGCCATTGAACATGTGTTGAAGTCTACGTGCATTTCCTTTTTTTTTTTTGTTGACGAAGGAACCCGCAGCCGTTATTCTCTCGAGTGCGCACAGGGTAAACCCCAGACTGACGCAATAGCCTGCAAATCACGTAAGCCGATTAACCACACTTGGCAAGCCATGTGTGACAGGCTCAATCAAGAAGGTTTATGCAGGGAATCGAACTCGTGACCTTGCGGTCCCGTGCTCTACTGCTACACCATCGTGGTGTCCCAATTTTACCAATAATTAAGATGCAAGTGTGGAAGTCGTTTAAAGTTTTAAGCATGGTGAAATTAAATGGTGCTTTAAATAAGATGATTTTGAAGGTAATTCATACTCCTAGTTGATATAATTAATAACTTAAAAAAGACAAATAACTTTATATATACTAATTAAATTTACATTGATTGCGTAAACATTTTTCTTAGCTATCAGAAAATAAAAATAAATTGATCCAAACTCCTATTGCGACAAGAAAGCTGATCTTCACATGTGGCACTTGATATGTTACACATTAAACTATGGTAATAAAATCATTTGAATTTACATTACCTAAATGATAAATTGATGGTATATGTTTGGAAACTCGTTTGTAATATTAATTGTTTTATTTTAATGGATTCTTTTTCTTTATCTTACTATGGTATTTTATTCTCTCTTATACTGTTAAATTATAGTAAAAAAATATATTTATTTCTTAATAATGGATGCCTAAAGTTAATTTGTTTTTTTTTTCGTCGTTTAGAGTAATTAAATTGTGATGCATGTGAAAACCGTTTAAAGTGCTAAGCCTAAATATAAAGATGGTCCACACGGTCAATTTGACATTTATCTTTGCTTTGTCGTATTAGAAAAAAATATCAACAATCAGATTATATAACTTGGTTTATCTTGATTTTTTTTTATAAATGAGGAAGCATTATCATAACAACAACATAATTACAACTCAATCTCTAACGGTTAAAATTGACTATATAAATCCTAACGGATCATGTTACTCAATTTAAACTTATTTATATTATTCCAGCTATTTCGGGTTAAGAAGATGTGAAAACGCGTTATTATATAATTTAACTAATATAAAAATATCAAAAATTCTTACATTTCTACGGACATATAATATAATCTCTAAAAGGTTAAACAACTTCTAAGAAAGACTTTGGACCTGAAATATTTTTCTTTTTTTTGTCATGAAAGAGTATTTCAGAACATTTTTTTGTTATACATTAATTTTTTTTTTCTTATTTTTTGAAAATTAGTTTTTCAAGTCTGAAATATTGGCAATTGATTCTTCAAGTAATCAATGTATATCCAAACACAATTTCAACTTTTAAAAATTATTTTTAGTTTCAACTTTAATTTTTTTTAGTTTTTTGGGAGTATAAATGAAATCTATGTCCAAAAATCTCCTTAAAGTGGAAGTGTAAATGCTAAACATTTATTTTCTTATTTATCCTCACTAATAAAGGTAAATTAATAATTCTCCTAACTAATTTGTCATTGGAATAAAATGCCGTAGAAGAGTTCCGGATTCTGTTTCTCTTGTTTTAGGATTTTGCCATAACGGGGATTGGTTTCGACTTTTGAGTGGGCCATGAGTGGGGTACACTCGAGAGTGGATACAAATCTAAAATTTAAATTCACTCGATACATTGTACCATTTTATTTCACATAATTTTTAATAGTTTTACTATTGATATATTACTTCCAAAAAATTAGTATATATGCTTTGAATCTCGTTTGACTTATGTATGTACGAAAGATAATAGAAACGACTTTCTACTATTTATTTTACATAATATTTTAAATATAATTTAAAATAATAGACTTCTTGTGATCCGGTCCTTTCTCGGACCCCGCACATAGCGGAAGTTTAGTGCATCGGGCTATCCTTTTAATATTTTAAATTATTTGATGGATGAAATTAGAAAAATTTCTTATGGATTTTCATTTCCCGGAAGGTGTGATATACGGAATTTATCATGACACAAATATCATTATATTGAGCATCTAATTATTTTCGCTAAAAATTCTCTCTGAATAGTCCTCGAGTCTTCTCAAGTTTTAAATATGCAAAATGCTTTGAATCAACCGTTATTAGATTGAAAGTGTAAATATTTTAAAATTTATATTTAATTTAATTTTTGTGTATTCATAATTCAATCCTAATTTATATATGACATTTTTACCTTCTGAGAATTAATTTAATTAAGCTTTGAAACTACTTAAATTTAGTTATTAAACTATATGAGAAGTATTAAATATTTGTAATTCTTTTCATGTTAATATTATAAAAATAATTCTCCCTCCATCCTCCACTAATTGGATTTCACTGGATATGTTGTTGTTGTTGTTATACTCCATCTCTATTTATATGATGTAGTTTGACTGGGCAAGAAGTTTAAAAAATAAAATAAGACTTTTGAATCTTGTGGTCTAAAATAAACTAAAGATATTTGTGTGGTTATAAATCATCTCGTTAAGCAAAAAATATAAAGTTTAAAATTAAATTGTTGCCAAATAAAAAATATGTTATTTTTCTTGGAACTTATTAAAAATAAAAGTGTGTCGTATAAATTGAGACGAATGGGTATATTTTAAAAATATTACTCAATATTTATATAGTTATCTCGAATAGCAAAAATATTACATCGTAGAAAGGGCGCATATATAAAAAAATTCGATTCCAAAGTCCAAAAAACTAATAGAGTAATAAAATTGCATAAGTTATGAATTATGATATGCTTCTTCAATAACGGCATTTGAACATTGCGCCACCCCCTTTCGCGGCCGACGCGTTGCGCCGCAACCTTCACCTCGCGGCCGACGTGAAAAAATCTGACACAAAAACTGAATAATAATCACAAGAAGCAAATAACCCCCAAAAAATATACGTACACATATACATACATATACACATGCCTATATGAATTGCACGTAGTTGCAGATTGAAACGAATTTAATAAAGATTTTTGGGTTATGAGGGGATATGTGTGGGGGCAATTGAGAATTGTCTCTTTAATATAGATACAATATCAGATTACTGAAATCCAAACAAAAAATGCTATATATAGCATCTTTATTTTTCTCATTTGACTCATTTTGCTTATTATTACTCTGTCTTGAACATTCCATGTTGTTGTTGTCTAATGACCTCTAAAACCCTACGTGTTGTTTGGGTATAATCAAGAATTCTTTTTTTAGTTATGGGTTCATGTGGAATTAATTCGGGTTGAAGTGGAGCCCCGGTGGGATTTGTTGGGTCCTGATCCATCGGCAATTACAGAGGATTGTTGGGTTGTTGGTGAAGAAGCTATAGAAGATGTAGTGAATTGTGTTCATCCGACTCTTGATACTGAAGAGAAGAGGAAAGATGTTATTGATTATGTTCAGAGACTCATCAGATGTTCTCTTGGATGCGAGGTTTATTTAATTTTTCTTTGATTTTACATGTGTTTGCTTTGATCTGATTAATTTACTGATACAGAGTTAAATTCGGTGTCATATATGATTCTTGATTTTTGCATGTCTATTTTTCTATAGCTAATTCAGTGGTATCTCATGATTTTTGCCTTCCATTGATAACTTCTTTGTGAAAAATAATGGGGGTGGGGTAGGGGAGTGGTAGGTGGGTCTGGGGGTGGGGGGTGGGAGAGTGGTAGGCGGTGGTGGTGGTGGGGTGGGGGTGGTCGCTTGGTCAACTTGCAGGAGGTTTCCTTGATGGTGTTTTCATATCTGCTGAAACAGATACTTAAGGGTCAACTTGATGTTGTTTACATTCTCAAAGTACAACATAACTAGTATATTCCCACAAGTGGGGTCTGGGGAGGGTGGGGTACGCAGACCATATCCCTATCTTTGTGGGGTAGTGAGGCTGAATCCAATACCCTCGGCTCAAGAAAATGTTTACAATCTCAAAGTATACTCTACTAATCTAAGATGGTATGAAAGACGGGGTGGGGGTGGGGATGGGGGGAACCGGGAACCATAGAAGAGAGCAGCATCATCGCTACTGTTCTGCTACAGTATTAGAGACTTCTTTTTTCTAATACGTAATAATGTTGTTTGTGCCAACTTGCTAGCACCTCAGCTAATCCACCGAGGCGTTGCTGCTTCTCACCAGCACATGTACTGAGTCATCAAAGTTTAGGAAGATTGGAAGAATTCAATTAAGTTTTCTATCTCTCCAGCTCTTCAACCGCGAGGCCCGGCCACCCCCTTGGTGGCCAATCTTAATAATGTTATTAGTACTACTGCAGATTGTAGTGTTAAGCCCAAAATTTTCTTCTGGCAGCTTTACTCCTACACAAGTTCATCTACTTTTCAGTAAACCAAGATATTTCATTGTAATGTTTACTTTGTAAAGTGTGGTTACTTTGAATTGCAATGTTATTTTTCACTAATAAAAGTGTAAACACTTTTCTGGCTAAGAGGATAGGTCAAATGACCTGCCACAAGTTGATTCCTTATTGGAGGGGCTGGCAATGCTCTCTTCCGTAACTATTTTTTTCTTTCATTTTGTGTCAAGTGGTTTCTTGGTCCTTTAAGCAATCTTTATACACCTCTGAGTCAATTAAAGTTCAGGAAACTAATTTATGTTTTTAATCAAATATATCAGATTAAAACTGAAGTGCATGATTCATCTTTTAATTCTACTACAGTTTTAATGTAAGCCAAATACTGTCAGATGCATAACTTAGTCAATAATGAATCTGTTTGTTCCAGGCGACAAAATTGAGCACCCTCTATGCATTTGAAGTGTTCAAGTCTTCTCTACCTTTACTTGTCCACAGTAGAGTTGAATGTTATCTTAAGTGAGTTTTGCTGATTTTACTTGTTCGACATGCAGGTTTTCTCATATGGATCAGTGCCACTGAAGACCTACCTTCCTGATGGTGACATTGATTTGACTGTTTTTAGCAGTCCTGTTATTGAAGAAACATTGGCTCGTGATGTTCTCGCTGTTCTGCAGGAGGAAGAGCTAAAGGAAAATATTGAGTATGATGTCAAGGATCCCCAATTTATTGATGCTGAGGTTCTTTCCTGACTCTAATGACTGTACAGCGAACTGAATTGGATGAAGTATTTCACAGTTCTTTGCAGAAACAAATAGTTTTAAGTTTTTATCTTGATATTCTGCCTCCTAAGGAAGCTGGATAGTGGAAGCATAGTGGAGGTTTTAGCATGCCTATTTTTTTTTGGTATGTGGTGAGTGTGGGGGGTGGGGTGTGTCTATTTAGTTTAGCTATCCATAGTCATTCACTAGATTTATGCTTAATTGATAATTTTTTATCTGTTTAATATTGAGAAGTTTTGAATTTCTCATGGCAGGTTAAGCTCGTGAAATGTATTGTACGAAATACTGTGATAGATATATCCTGTAATCAGTTAGGAGGACTTTGCACACTTTGTTTCCTTGAGCAGGTAAGTTACAAAGCCAACAGAAGATTCAAATAATCTTGTCCGTATAGGTGCTCGGTTGTGGGTCAATGACAGTGTCTTAATGTGATAGAGCCATTCTGCTTTAATTTTTGTTCCAAAGACTCTTATGTACAAGATGTTTTGCATGTCTTGGTTACGTGGAAACAACTGGAACTGGAAAATGGTTTAGTAGAATCTCTAAAATAGAGAATATATCTCTTTTACTCCTTTAATATGTATAGGTGGGTGTTGACATCATCCATATGTCCCACCTTTCTGCAGTAAATTTTTCTAACTACTGTTATGCAATTTGTGCTTAACATGAACTACATTTGTCTTTTTAAACAAAAATATCTGATAGAGTTTAGTTGTTTATTTGTCTCTTTCAGATTAATGTCTTTTTAAACTCTACACAATCAAATATCTCCCCTGTGATTTTGATCAATATATTTTTATTCTTTCTGTTTCATGTTAAATGAGGAAATGAACAGCTAATTTTTATTCTCGTCGTCTTCTCTGTTTCTTGAGCGCAGGTAGATCGCCTTGTTGGTAAAAATCATCTCTTCAAACGTAGCATTATTTTGATCAAGGCTTGGTGCTATTATGAAAGTCGTGTTCTTGGTGCACACCATGGTCTGATCTCCACATATGCTTTGGAAACATTGGTCTTATTTATATTCCAACTGTTCCATTCATCGTTAAATGGTCCTCTAGCGGTAATTACTTGTTTGTGCTTTTTGACTTTGTGCATTAAGCTTGGTATGCAATCATAAGTATATTTGACATTCCTGTTTTTTTCTTGCTTTTAGGTTCTCTATAGATTTTTGGATTACTACAGCAAATTTGATTGGGACAACTATTGTATCAGTTTGAATGGTCCAGTATGCAAATCATCCCTTCCTGAGATATTTGGTAAGCAAAGTCTTTCCTTTCATAATTCTTTGGTTCAGTTGAGTGAAGATTTGATTTTTCTTTTTTTCAATTTTTTCTCATGGTCACCCCTTTTTCTGTCTGCAGTTGAGATGCCAGATTATATAAGCGATGATTTGTTGCTTAGTGGGGAGTTTTTAAGGAACAGTACGGAAATGTTCTCAGTTCCATCCAGGGGTCTTGAGACGGACACACGATCATTTCAACCAAAGCATCTAAATATAATTGACCCCTTGAAGGAAAATAATAACCTTGGGCGTAGTGTCAACAGAGGTACAACTTCAATGATTTCTCTTTTGTGCTTTACAAGATTGTTATATGGGAAATCCGTCCTCCTTTTGTTTCTTTGTTTTTTAGTTTATTGTTTCTGGTATTTCGGTGAGTCAGAATCTTTGAAGAATGGGAGATCCGTATTTATCTGATTCTGGTGTTTTCGCCGTAAATGAGATAACTATCAAATTTGTTTTGGATACTTTTCCCTAGGTCTTCCTATTTACTTTTGCATTCTGTTTTTCCCATAGCAACCAAAAGTCTAAATCCTTGCTATGTAACCATGCAGTTGTGTTAGCATAACAACTAGTACCACCTCTAGTTAGATATGAGCAATATGTTACACAATTGCCTGCGCAGGAATATATAAAGTCATTTCAAAGTTAGTATGTCTGGACGAGAAGTTTTGGAAACTGAGAATGTGCTTTTTCCAGTATGTATTTGGTGCTTTGAGTTAGTGTTTAGGTGGTCTGTTTGCTTTGTCTCACACGTAAATTATGATTTGATTCCCTTCAGGTAATTTCTATCGAATACAAAGAGCTTTTAAGTATGGGGCCCGCAAGCTTGGCGACATTCTATTGTCACCACCTGACAGAGTTGCGGATGAGATCAAGAAGTTCTTTGCAAACACTATTGAGAGGCATATACAAAATCATGTGGCTGATTTACAAAATACGAGCCTAATTTTTGTTGATGAAGACACATGTTCTTCATTATCTCCTGCTGAATTATATGCTGATGCGAGAATGCTTCTGAAATCATCAGATGGTGATTTTGAGAATGATAGCCTGAAAAAGGCGTATAAATCAATATCAAATGAGTTGTCGAGTAATTCGATGAATGGAGTTTCTTCAGATATGGTGTCAGAAAATGGCTCCTTTTCAGAAAATGGAACATATCACTGTTATTATAATGGAAACTCCATGAGTTCTCTTTCTTGGAAGCATTACTTTGCTCCTCCGTTTCATTTCAATAAATCATGTGTTGGAGATGGGAACTGTGGGCCCGAAAATTTGTGCCAAAGTGACCTATCTGATTCTGGTTTGTGGATAGAAACCACAGAGTGCCCTCAGGAGAGCTGCAGCATTTACCAATCAGGTACAGATCATTATTGTGAGGACGTTTGGTCTGGTGGTGGTTCAGAAATCTCGAGTCCGAAGACCAGTATTTTAGAAAGTTTAACTCTCGATATAGGGGAAAGGGACTTGGCGAGCACAGCTGGAGATATTGAAGCTATAAATCCTTTGGTGGACTTAAGTGGGGACTATGACAGCCATATACGGAGTTTGCTCTATGGTCAGTGTTGCTATGGGTTTGCTCTGTCAGCACCGGTACTTAATAATAGTCCATCATCACCACCTCCATCCCGAAACACAAACTTTTGGGGAACTGTCTGGCAATCAGTGCCACTGAGACAGAACTCATTTTCCCAAACAAATGGGAACGGTATGCTTGTGGGACCAGCTGCTCAACCTTCTGGAACTTCGCTATCATCTACTGCTACTTTAGGTTCTGAAGAGAAAGAAATGGCACAAGGAACGGGCACCTATTTTTTGAATACGGTAGTTTTCTCAATTTATTTAGATAAGTAGCTCCTTTTTCATAAAGCTTGAGGCGGTTTTTGTATCACCCTCCTTTTTCCTTTCAGGAATATCACCAGGAGAGACGTTGTAAAGGACAGACTAGGAGTAAGGCACCAGGAAGTCATGGTCAGTTGCATTTGCATAGTGTGACCCATAGTAACAGATCCGTTGCTTCTTCTGATACAAATTATTCAGAAAAGAGTTCGGAGGAGATTTCAGGCCGTGGGAAGATTGCTGTACGCAGCGAATCTGATAAGCTCCTCACAGATTCTCATGCCAACGCTTTCTCGAATTCGTCATGTAAAATTGAATTTGGATCTCTGGGGAGTCTCCCTGAGGATGTGCTTCCACGCACTTCTCGTGATGTGCTCCTGATTCCAAATGTCCTGCAAAAGGTGCAGTTTCCAGAACCTGCAGGTAGTAAACAAGAAAGGTAGGAAAAACTCCCTACTTTTTCTATTTTTGGACTGTCGAGTAATCGTATGGCCACTGTTGCCGGATGCTATTGAAGTTCTAATTTGGTTTTCAGGGCCGCAGAGCATTCGTTGCGGCTGAAGAACGAAGATGAGTTCCCTCCTCTGTCATTGTGAAAGGGAATTTTACAGTAAAAGCTAACAAAAACAGATACATTAGGCAGATATCAGATATAAAAGAGAGAAACTTGTAGACAGTAAATCAGACATTTTCTTGCACATTTAGTGGAGTACCTTTTTGGTAGCGAGAGAGAACAACTACAGCTTAGTTCCATTCTAGTTGAGGCCGGCTATATTAACAACAGTGTAAAATAGATATGCACATTGTACAGTTTCTTTGGCAGCACTTTGTTGCTGCATTAGCTGTAGTGCTGTAGTTCCTGAGTTGCCAACATTGAAAACTTAGTCCCTGTTAGCTTCTAATCATTTTGGTACTGTTTGACTTTCTTTTTTCTCATCTGTTTTATTTCATCTTTAATCTTCTTGGCTATATAGTGTGCTCCCTTCTGTATGTACATCACTTTGGTCTTCTGTTTAGGTGAGAGTACATGTCTTTTGGTATTAACTTGTGGGATTAATCATTGATTGGAATTTAGATGAATGATACAATACGTAAAGGTGTGACCTGGTGGTTAATGAGCTGGGCGAAAACCTTTGAGATATTAGGGTTATACTTGAGCAGCAGGTATCTAGTAGGATAGTTGATGTGCACACAACACAATTATTACAAAAAAACAAGAGATGAATGCTGCGAACCAGGATATTTTTGAAGAAATTAATATAAATAACGGCCCACCCAAAAATAGCCCGCAGATGTATGATTTATGTTTATGTAATGTATAGAAGCTGTAAATATTGGCCGAGCGGTCAACTGTGTAACTTCCTCATATTTTTGCTAGAGATGTATTGTCCAGCTGACTACTGCATATGTCAGTCTGTTTTATAGGGTAGAGATTAAATATTACTAGTATTTTACCACCTTAGTTTTATTCTACTGTTACAATAAATGACAAATTAAAAGAACTTGCCCAGAGATATCATCTTTCATACAAAAGACTTTGAAAGAATGTATTATAAATCACAAAAGACTTCACAAAACATGCGGAAAAAGCATCATGAAGCTGCAATTGGATTTGAAAAAGGAATTGATGGTGACTTTAAACCTACTCTTTCTACGACCTCTTGTAATTGAGATGAGACAGGAGATTCAATGTTTGATCAAGAATTGGCAACTTTACCTATTCAGTGACTTTGGCATTGGAACGTAAAGAAAATTGGGGCTATCGGGTTAATACATAGATAACACAACAACAACAACATACCCAGTGGAGTCTCACAACGTGGGGTCTGGGGAGGATAGAGTGTACACAGACTTTACCTCTAACTCAAGACAAAGCACAAGCAAAGCAAGAAAAATAAGTCATGCTAGCGCATTCTGAAAAAGAAGCAGTAACTAATGTAGGTACATAAGATAAATAAAGTACATTAAAGAACACATAGCAGTAGAAATCAAACGCTACTATAAAGTACTACTGCGCTTACTAGTATGATAGTCTAAGTGGGCCTACAATAATAACACTACAACTACCAGATTGTAGGTGTAAGTCGGGCTACGCTCGACTACTTACTACCCTAATTCGTGTCCTCCGCAACCCCCTATCTAAGGTCATGTCCTCGATAAGTTGCACCTGTGTCATATCTCGTATAATCACCTCTCCTCAAGACTTCTTCGGCCTACCTCTACCCCTCCTGAACCCGTCCATAGCCAACCTATCATACCTCCGCACTAGGGCATTTGTGTCTCTCATCTGCACATGTCTGAACCATCTCAACCTCGCTTCCCGCATCTTATCCTCCACCGATGCCACTCCCACTCTGTCCCAGATATCATCATTTCTAATCCTATCCCTCCTTGTATGCCCACACATCTATCTCGGCATCCTCATCTATCTCAGCATCCTCATCTATCTCAGCATCCTCATCTCTGCGACTTTTATCTTTTGGATGTGCGAAGTCTTGACTGTCCAACACTCTGTCTCATACAACATAGTCGGTCTAACCACCACCCTATAGGACTTACCTTTAAGTTTTGGTGGAACCTTTTTATCGCACAAGATTCCAGATGCGAGCCTCCATTTTATCCACCCTACCCCAATACGATGTGTGACATCGTCATCAATCTCTCAATTCCCTTGGATAATAGATCTGAGGTACTTGAAGCTTCCTTTCTTCGGAATGACCTGAGTACCAAGCCTCATCTCCACGCATGTCTCAAGGTCACTCCCGTTACTTAACTTACACTCCAAATATTCTATTTTGGTTCTACTCAACCTGAATCCTTTAAACTCCAGAGACTGTCTCCAAACCTCCAGTTTAGCATTCACTCTGTTGCGAGTCTCATCAATCAGGACTATGTTAGTGGTATTTGCTAGCAACAACATAATGGAGGCAGATGAGCTGAACCAACAAGAGATATTACGTTCTACCTTCTGCTTCGAGCCCAGTCGAGAGTGAGCTTCCCGATAGTCGATGAAACTGGGTTTCAAACTCTCTTGTCCCAATCGCTTCAATCACTCCTATGTCACCCACGGAGCGGTAACAAGGGATTACTGTCTGCGAATAACATACACCATGGTACCTCCCCTTGGATCTGTCGCGTCAGGTCATCCATCACCAAGACAAATAAGAATGGACTAAGAGCTGATCCCTGGTGCAACCCCATCGTCACTGGGAAGAGCTCTGAATACCCTCTTACTGTCTGTACCCTGGTCTTGGATCCATCATACATATCCTTGATCGCCCTAGTGTACGCCACATGTACACCTCTAACCTCCAAACATCTTCATAGAACCTCCCTAGAGACTTTGTCGTATGCCTTCTCGAGGTCGATGAAAACCATATGTAAGTCTCTCTTCCTCTCCCTATACTACTCCACCAACCTCCTAATAAGATGAATGACTTCTGTAGTCAAACACCCCGGCATGAATCCAAACTGGTTCTCGGAAATAGACACGCCTTTTCTCACCCTCGTTTCCACGATCCTTTCCCAAACTTTCATAGTATGGCTTAGTAGCTTAATACCCCTATAGTTATTGCAACTCTGGATATCACCTTTGTTCTTGTACAAAGAAATCATTGTACCCCACTTCCATTCTTCGGGCATTCTCACCGTATTAAAAATGACGTTAATACATAGATAATTGAGAATTTGAAGTTTTCTTTAATTTATTGAATGGAATGGCGCCCATAGCTCTACAAGAAAATTGGCTTCCTTCCTTTCTATTGAGATAAGAGAGGTTAGACGGACAAGAGAGGTTAGACGGACATGGATAAACTGATCAAATTAAGCCATCAATCGGACATCATGAATATTTTTGTTATTACAATAGTTATTCCACCCAATTGTTCAAGATGAACATGTCGATTCTATCACAAGTCATTTGTCAGTGGCCTAAACAAACGAAAAATTGGTTGCACTTTTGGCATTAATTTGCCTATTTTGTCAAGGATAAATTAGGCGAGTTTTATCATACGTTGTTTGCTAGTGGCCTAAAGAAACGAAAGAACATATTTTTTCATATGATTTCCAAATAGACTAAAAATTTAATTAAGTTTTCTTCATACTTCATAGTATAAATAATTTTAGAACCCCGTAGTTTATCTTTTACTGATCAAAGGAAAAAAAGATAATTCGACGGTACATTTACTTTTAGGTTTTGAGTTATCTCTTCCCAATCTTATTTCTCTCAAGGTGAGATAAGAAATTTCCAATCTCATCAATTCTAAGTAGTGCGATTTCCCCCATTTAAATCTAAGTGGATTAAAATTTAAACAATTAGCATAAAATATTTTTTTATAAATATATATGTAAATAAAACTAGAACCTTGCTCCTTAGTTTGAGACTCTTCAATCTTGATTCTTGATCCTCATCTGATCACGTATATTTAACCTTTAATTATTAGAAAGAGCGATTTCAATACTTGCATTTTCTTATTAAAAATATTAGATTGTTATCTTATAAACAATATGAATATTAAAAGAATGTTATTTTTGTACATGTATATTTACATCATGTTGATACTTTTAACTGCTATATATGGACAGATTTGTATATAGAGTAGATCTACTTACAAGAAGGGAAAATAACAAACGCAATCTTTTTTGTTAGAAAGAGCTGGTTGAAATCTTACACCTAATATTCCTACAAAAATCAATTAATATTGCTAAGAATCTCGATTTTATTAAAAGGGGTAGTTTAGCTTGATATTAAGTCAAGTGGCGTAACATGAACGAGACACTTGACAATAAATTCTATTTATATTCATCTTAAAAAGAAATTAATAGATATTATTTAAAACTAATATGTACTTAACTATTTTGATGGATTTAATTGGAGAAACAAACAAAATCCAATGCCCAAAGGAAGTGATAATATATATATATATATATATATATATATATATATATATATATATATATATATATATATATATATATATGACAAATAATATTGATGATTTTTGTCAAATTCCATTTGTACTACTTTTGAAATTAAAAAATTATCATAAAAATAATGTTAGATGACAAAGATTATTCATATAATGTTATTTGCAGTTCAAATATTGACTTTTAATACTTCTGAAAATAATGAAAGTTGTTTTGTACAAGTGGAGCTACGAAAAAACTGTATCAAATCTTTCTTTTTTCTAAAGGCAAATATTTTTGTGTAAATATTCAAAATATAGAGAACATTTTATTACCTTTTAGAAGCATGGTCATAAAGTCTTGGAGTGAACTACGTATATTTATACTACTAAATATGGTAATATGAGATCATTTATATTATATTTAAAAAATTATTAATTGACATTAGTTAAACTAATATACATTCACCTATTTTGGTGGATATTGATTGGAGAAACATATGAAATAGACTATAATATGGCAAAGAATATACATGATTTCATTCAAATTGAGTAAATTAAGAAAATATGACAGAGTTTATTGAGAAATAGGTTTGGAAAGTGAATAATCAATTAGTAATCAAAGATACATATTTAGGAAAAAAATATTATAACCAATGAATCATTCCAAATTTAAACATAATCAAGCGTTTGAATTGGAGAATAAAACTCTATTTTTTAACCGTATGATTAAACTTTTGAATCAGAGAAGAAAACTTCAATAATTTCCTGCCTATATATTCTCGAAGTTCCATATTACACCAATTACCAATATCGCATGCACAAATCAGTTCGGTAGAGGTAATTTAATTTCTTTTTCTTACATGAACTCTCTCTCAAAGATTTAATATGTGTGTATCTCAATAAAAGCTAAATTATGTTGGAGTTTTCTTTCAATATATTTATTTGATTTTATCAATTCTTTTATTCAATTCAAACCTTCTCAGTATTAAGAATTCTATACGATAGATTTAAAAGTATTCAAATTTGAATTCTAAATCATAACAACTTACATTATAACGGTTTGGATTGTGATAGTCTTTTTCTATCTACCAAAATCGACGATCTCGCTACTAATACTATATAAATACAAAGAACATTATATATTTGAAATGTATCTCTATCAACATAACTTTAACTTTAACTTTAACTTTCAGATTACAAAAAGTGCAAACACTAGATCAAATTTTTTGCCTTATTTGTATATCATTATGGAAGGATGGAACTCAGTATTGTATGACTACATGTTTCATCTCTTAAACCTATGCTCACCATTAGTTTTATGTAGTGGTGGTCAGTGGGCCGGGTTGGGATCCGGCAGGACGGGGGTGGCCGGGATCGGGATCTGGCGGGACTGGGCGGGCCGGGATAGGCGGGACGGGAAGAGGTTCCGTCCCGTCCCACATCTCTCCAGAAGAGGGGCCGGGATTTGGGGGGACGGGACGAGTCGGGTTGCGGGATTTAGGGGATTTTTTTAGACACTTAATTTTAAAAAATATATATTTAAACATTTAAATAATTGAAGAAGATAGTTAATAAAAACATCCCAAGGCTGTTTTTGTGCCTCTTATATTATTTAATAGAAATATGATTTTTTTTGTAATATAATTTCAAAATTTCAACTTTGTTTCGTAGTTCAAAAGTTGTAAATCACATAGTAAAATTGCCATTAAAAAATTATATAGTCAATCATACTCTTTCTAATTTCCTCACAATCTCTTGAGGATCTTGTTTCGGAATTGAAAGTTGTTGGTTAAATTGTTCGACGTCGCTTCCTGCTACCTCGGATAAGATTTTGTTGTAGTTGTAGTCATCTTCTTCGTTGATCTCTGGTTGACCGCACCTTCTACGCTCCGCACCAATCCAATTTCTGAATAAAGCTGCAATCTCCAAGTTGTCTCCCGCCAATGTGTATCTATGCTCTCCTATTTGAAACCTTCCAGCAGAAAAAATGCTTTCCGAAGCTGTTGATGACACTTGAATATTCAACACATCTCGAGCCATCTTTTATAGTGTCGAAAATGTCTTCTCATTCTCCCTCCAGTATCTCAGCAAGTCTTCACGTCCACCTTTATTAACAAATGTTTCGTACGGTACAACACCCTGCAAGACATAAACATCAAACTCGCTAATTTGTGAAGAAGTTGAACCACTATACATTCTATTTCTAAGGCCTTGAATACTTGAGGCAGAAACAACTTGTCTTTTATAAGGTTGCAGCGAAGTAGAAGAAGATGGTACAGAAGCCGATTGATTATTTGCACTTTGTTCTTGGTAATATATATATATATATATATATATTCATTCAGTGTGTATGCTAGACGTAACTTCTTCTCTAGTTGGTTCGTGAGTTGGTTTTTTATTTGTGTCTGTTGGACTTGGAGGTGGAAGTTTGAAACCTTCCAGCAGAAAAAACATTTTCCAAAGCTGTTGATGACGCTTGAATATTCAACACATCTCGAGTCATCTTTGATTGTGTCGAAAATGTCTTCTCATTCGCCTTCCAGTATCTCAGCAAGTCTTCACGTCCACCTTCATTAACAATTGTTTCGTACGGTACAACACCCTACAAGACATAAACATCAAACTTGCTAATATTTGTGAAGAAGTTGAACCACTATACATTCTATTTCTAAGGCCTTGAATACTTGAGGCAGAAACACCATGTCTTTTATAAGGTTGCAGCGAAGTAGAAGAAGATGGTACAGAAGCCGGTTGATTATTTGCACTTTGTTCTTGGTAATATATATATATATATACATTCAGAGTGTATGCTAGACGTAACTTCTTCTCTAGTTGGTTCGTGAGTTGGTTCTTTATTTGTGTCTGTTGGACTTGGAGGTGGAAGTATTTCTATACTTTCATAAATAATTTCAACAAGTGATTTACAACCGTCTACTTTAATAGTCAGATTTAATACAACATCAATAATATAAATAGTGAAAATGGGATTTTTTTTTTTAATTTTATAAATATTTTTTTAATAGATGGAGCGTAAGATGGTTTTTGCATATATTCACTAAGTAACAAAAATATTAGAGCTATATAAAATAACATAGTTGAAATAGTATGATAATAAATAACAGAAAATTCTTTAGTAGCTAGAAAAAATTTCTCTAAAAATCCAATAAGGTCTAAAAAAATTCTCAATCATTATCTACAAAGCATATCCCTTGGATTTTAATTATGGGCGTTAAATAATAAAGTTATATGTCTTCTATACTCATGAGCAACAAGTAGTTGTTAATACAGAGAATTTCACCTAGTCGGTACTTCTTCTACAATTTTTCTATAAGGTAATCAATAATCATGACAAGCTTTTTTATACTCTTTGTGTCTTTGTATTTTTTTACCTTTAAAAATAAAGTTTATAGCAAATTGTACTTTATCAAAAATGTTTTCAAAAAGTTTTAGGTCATCCTTTACAACTAAGTTATAAATATGGCATGCACGTCTTATATGAAAATTATTGAAAAAAGATGGAGTTAATCGAGTTTTTAAAAGATTTACAGCATAGTCATTAGAAATATCATTATCTAATGTAACAGTCACAATTTTATCAGTTATTTCATAATATTCACAAATTTCATGAATATTTCATGCAATAAATAATCTAGTGTGCCTATCATCAATATATCTATATGCTAAAATACGTTTTTGCATAGACCAAGTCTGATCTATCCAATGACATGTTACAGTTAAATAATCATTACCGTTAATACTATGGCCTATATCAGAAGTGATAGCCATTTTGCCATTAAAATGATATAATGCATAACGTAAATACTGTTGATATTCATGTGCAAATTTAAAAACGTCTATTCTAACAGTTGACCTAGAAAAATTGCTAAAAGCAGGATTATACGTTTATCTAATGTAATGAATAAAACTAGGAGAGTAAGGAACTGAAAAAGGCAAACCCTCCACCGCAACTAATTTTGCTATATTTTTTTCCTATCTTTGTGTTTATCATATTTAGGACCTAAAATTTTCCCCGTCATCGGGTTAATTCGATCCTGTACTTGGTTGGGGACACTATGTGAATCTTGTCTCGACTTAAAAGGCATTGGCACACCCGATTGTTCAGCCATATATTTGTTATACCTTGCTTCGTGAGAGTTTTCCACATGTCTCATTAAACATCAAGTCCCATATTGACCTTTTTTTATTTTAAATTTATAAACTTATTGACAAATTTTACATCTAGCTAGTTGATTATCAATGTCCCTATCAAAAAAGTTTCATGCAGGTGATTTTAATTTTTGTTGACTTGAGCCTCGACTCATACTAGGGGGAATATGAGGCATTTCAGTTTGAGTTTCAGGTTGAGACTCAGTCTGAGCCCGAGGTGGAGGTAGACTAGTAGACGTGTTATCTAAATTATCTTCTAATTCATTTTCTAAATTAAAGTCAGGTTCAGATGCAGAATATACCTCATGATCTAATGGTATATTAATATTAACATAAAATATCGGTTTTATCTACATGAGTGAAATCATCGTAATTAAGATTACTAGAAGATGCACCCTTATCCCTGTTACCCCTAGTACCTCTACCAGAAATAAAACGTCCAATTCGTTCCATTATAATTATGCAAATAAATAGATAATGAAATTAAGTACGATAATTAAAATTAAGTAGCGATAATAATTTAAAGAAGGAACGAATGTACCAAACGCCGACGTAACGTCGACGTGTAATCGAGGCTGAAAATTAAAACTTTGCTCGATATAGTTGCCAACTTCACTCCCAATTTTTAAACTTTGATATAGATAAGCAAATAATATAAAATATTTAGTAAGCAATGTAGACTTGTAGAGAGATAAACTATTTGTTATACATGTCTAAAGTGTTATCAGCGTGTGGGAGATGAAGGTCCTTTGACTTGAGTTCAATACACGCCTTGTTTACAGAGTAATGTACTTTGACCTGTCCTAAGCTTAAACTCCTTATAGGATAAGATACGGCTTGTGTTGGGTGCATTATGATGTAAATTAAGGTGGTAGTTGAGCCAAGAATATGATTCATTCCTCGATTGGATATTCGAGAGAGCACTCAACTTCTCAGTAATATTAGGTCGACCAAGTCATTGTCCAATGCAAGAGACATATTTAGAATATGATCTAGTTGTCGACTAATATAGATGAGATAAAGTGATCAAGCCATTTGGATAGACACATGACAAATCCTAAGCTTGATCGAGTGTGTCGCGAATGAAAGGAATTTATCATCTCACATAAAGGTTATGTTTGCTGGATTCATGTAAACATACTTCATTTATTGAGTTCGTCGTACGGCGCAATCTAGAAGTTCCGTATGGACCTTAATTGGATTAGTGTCGATATATGAAGGCCTACAGGGTCACACTATGTCGACTGTCTCTTCGATCTAAGGGTGTATTGAGAAAGTATTAAATATTCAATTTGGAATCGAGATATTTAAATTGATAATAATTATGGGATAATTTATATTAGATGAAAATTATTTAATTAAATTAAAATTGGATCTTTCCTAACTTTCAATTTGTATGCTTCATCTGTCTCGCCAGGAAAGATAAGCTAGTTTCAGAAGGAGTCAGAAAAGGCAAAGAAGAGCTGATTATTTCATTAGACCGGCTATTCACGCATCAAGATCATCGTATGTATGCTCGACTTCGGTTGCCGGTGCTATAATAGGTAGAAGTACATTATGGCAGGATCAGTCACCCGGGCAAACAACCCTCCTCCAAGAAGAATTGTGCTATGCCCCCGATCCCTATAGAGCGTATGTAGATAGACCAAAAGAGGGAATGAAGGGATAGGAATAGGAATTATAGTACCATTGGAAAAAAGGGAAACGAGAAGAACGATTAGACGCATATTCTATCCTTTCTACAATGCCTATATACGAAGTGCTTCGTTTCAGATCAATTCTTCGCTGCAATCGCTTCGATCCACCCCCTCGGTGAAAAACCGTAATACGCCCTGAGGAATTCCTACCAGCAGACCGATCTTTCCATTTTTTTGACCCATTTCTTGGGTAAAGTCTCCCAACTATATTGGAAAATCAATTGGTTATCCATAAAGAGAAAGAAAGTTTTCTTCTAGTTCAGCTTCTTGCTATTCCAATTCAGAAAGACTTGTCATAGATTTAATGTGCTGAATATATATATTAAATGAAAACGGGAAACAAAATTTTACGTAAGGTGCCGCGGTGCCTGCTAGGCTGCGCCGTGGCGCCGACCCGGCAGTGAGCCCAGTCAGACTGGCCCACTACACCTCGATTTGGCCCAGGCTTGGAGCCCAACCCTAATCCATTTTGTGGCCTAAAAATCACTATATATACAACACTAATATCTAGTTATTAATACACTAAGAATACCAATTCTATAACTAATTCTAGACTTAGAGTCTAGGACGAAACTCTCTCAAACCTCTGCCAAGATTTCCTGGCTTTCTTGACAGAGGAATACACCATAGCATAGTGCTTGCAGTTGAAGGGACAGTCGTGTGTAATCCCTAAGTAAAGACTCCAGATTTATTAACCTGTAAGTGTTCATGTTTTATGTTACAGGTTTTGATTGTCATATAACCATTCAAAAGAAATTGTTGGGGTAAGTAGAACAAGATTTTAAACTTTCGCTGTGCCTACTTATAGTTTTGAACCCAACAAAACCCTACAGTGGTATCAGAGCCCAGGCTAGTTCAATAGTTATATAATAATTGAATAACATTATAATATGGGTTAAACATAAAATTGTATTAAAACAAGACTTCTTGAAATCCTACAAATCTAGGCTGAACAAAGTAGATCTTTTTATGTCACCCTAAATTATCTCCTACACTAACTCGAGGAAGTCATTCCGTTCTAACTCAAACTAAGCCAAAAGTGCGGATATCCGGCTCATTGCACGGTGCACGATAAAAAATGGATAAAAATGGATGATGGTCGATATGTGCGTTATTGTTAATGGTGGGAGATGATAAATGATCTGTGATTTGATCTCTTAATTGGATTTAGGGCTCGAACGATTTTAGAAAAATTAACACATAAATATTTTGTCAGGACGTCGGTGTCGCGACCCTATGGTAGGGCACCGCGGCGCTTGCTAAGGTTTCAAGGTAGCACTGCGGCTCCATGGTAGAGCGTCGCGACCCTAATGCTTCATTTTAAAATTCTGGACTTACTGGACAGTAGGCGCCACAGATCCATGGTGGAGCGCCGCAACCCTAATGAACTACAGAAGCCGAAAGATTTCTGCCTTGCCAGCGCCGCGACGCTAATGCATTGCAGAAGCAGAATTTCGGCTTCTGCCTCACTGGCACCGCGACTCTAATGATTAGCGCCGTGGCTCCATCGTTCCGATTTTTTTTTCAAAATGTTTAACCCACGATTATTATTATAAAGTATATTATTTGATAAGTATACTGTTTATGTGCTAAATGTCAAATTATTTGTCATTTAAATTACTAGAATAACGTCCGCAAATAACTGTCTGGGTAGGCGGCATCCAGTATGTGTTTAAACCGCTTAATATCATGCTTGGGCAGGCGGTACCCAATAAGTTCTTAAAAGACTTTGCATGATAATTAAGATGATATATTTGATATAGTATCCTAGAGTTGATCTTGGTTAAAACCCTGAATTAAAATGTTCCCTAAAATTTTAATGCAAGTCTCATTTGAAATGAACGCGTCGTCCGTTATAATTGATTGTAGTGCAAAATCTTTTTCGGCGAGATGAGTATTTATGCCACAACATTTGCTGTAAGTCTACGAGGACTCAGACTCTTTCATAGATGTATGTTAAATGTAGAAGTGAGTGATAAACCTTCATGAGTATTTACACCACAGTGTTCGCTCTATAAGGCAAAACTCACTTAGATACATAATTGTAGTTGTATAACGGGGTTGACTTGCTAGTCTGTCTTGGCGCCACAGTGTAGGACAAGTCGAGGGACGCAGATCGATTGTTTAGAACATTCGGTCAAACAAGAGTTACAAATTGTTTGTAATTGGTTTGGAGACCTACCGGGCTATGCTATTGAAGTTATCATCCACAACAAATGCGGAGATAACATGAAATTGGATCTTGGCTCATTATGACCATATTTGATATGAGTCTGTATTCTTCCGTGGGGTCGAAGGGTATGTTGAAATAGTTGGAGCTAATTAAACTAAAGGCCATGTTAATTAGTTAACGAATGTGTTCAATAGAAATTATATTAGAGTTTAATTTCAAGTCTATATATATCTTCAGTTTATACAAAATGTCGAATCTATCACTGAAAATGTTGGTCGAGACAAACAACCTGACTGGAGCAAATTACCCTGACTGGTTAAGAAATCTGCGATTGGTATTAAGATAAGAAAGAATTAAGTATGTGTTAGACACAGTGTTCCCCACAGTCCCTGCTAAAAGCTCTACTGAGTATGCCATGTTTGACAAGATGGCTTATCAGAAACATCTAGACGATGCTACCTCGGCACATCGTGTAATGTTATTCTCTATGACTGTGGAGTTACAGAGGAAATATGAAAACATGGGCCCCAACGAAATGCTAGAACACTTGAAGAGTCTCTATGACTCACAGTCTCAGACAATGGAGTATTAACTGTTGAGGGACCTTTTCAAGTGTAAGCTGAACGATGGGGGTCAAGTGTCAGTGCATGTTCTGAAGATGATTGGGTTGATAGAAAGGTTGGCTTCGATTGGAACGAAGCTGCCTATAAATGTCTATGTCAACCTGATCCTGAATTCACTTCCTGGTTCATTTGAGAATTTCATTATGAACTTCAATATGAATGGCACCAAGGCAAGTCTTCCAGAGTTTCACAACATGTTAAAGACCTTTGAATCATCTACCTCTAAAGGTAAAGTCGTGCTCATAGTGGGCTCTTCTAGCAAGTTCAAACCTAAGGGTAAGAACATGCAGAAGAAGAAGGGTAAGACAGTTGCTGCACCTACAGTTATGAAACCTAGAGGAGGTGTTCAAAAGAAGGCAAATGTAGCTTCGGATGTGTGCCTCAACTGCAAGATGAAGGGGAACTGGAAGAAGGACAGCACAGCTCCAGGATGAGGCAAAACACTAGGTGATCCTGGCTCTACTGGACAAGGTATGTTTGTCATTGAAATAAATATGTCTATAAGTAACTCTCACTGCTGGGTATTAGATACCGCTTATGGCTCACACATTTGTAATAATGTGCAGGGTCTGATTGACAACAGAAAGGTTGGACCTTGGGAGGTAGACCTGCGCGTTGGAAATGGAGCACGAGTGGATGCTGAACGCGTGGAACTTATAAACTAGATTTACATTCAGGCTTTTGTTTAGAACTAAATAATTGTTATTTTGTTCCCTCATTGACTAGGAATATTATTTCTATCCCAATGTTAGACATTGAGGGGTTTTCCTCATTTATTGCCAATGACAGTTATGTACTGTCTTTTAATGGTTTTGTTTGTGGAAATGCTCCGCTTGTGGATGGTTTGTATGTTCTAAACTGTAGTCGTGAAATTTTCAATGTGCAAAACAAACGAGCTAAGATAAATAATCCAAGAAACCCCACCTACTTATGGCACTATAGACTTGGTCACATAAATGAATCAAGGATAACAAGATTAAGAAAGTTAGACTACCTGGAACCATTTCACTTAGAGTCCTATGGTAACAGTGAATCTTGCTTGAGAGAAAAGATGACCAATAAGCCACTTTCTGGGAAAGGGGTGCGAGCCAAAGTGGTACTTGAGTTGGTCCATACTGATGTATGTGAGCCATTTTCAACTCAAGCTAAGGGAGGCTTCCATTACTTCATCACTTTTACAGACGATTTCACAAGGTTTGGGCATGTGTATCTTATGAAACATAAGTCCGAAGCCTTTGAGAAATTCAAGGAGTACAAGTCATAAGTAGAGAAGCAACTTAAAACAAGTATTAAGACCCTTCGATCAGATCGAGGAGGTGAATACTTAAGTAAAGAATTTCTGGATTACTTGAAGCTTCATGGAGTCCAATCACAATGGACACCTCCTAGAACGCCACAAATGAATAGTGTTGCTGAAAGGAGAAATTGAACCCTATTAGATATGGTTAGATCCATGATGAGTTTCTCAACTCTACCAACATACCTTTGGGGCTATGCATTGCAAAGCTCAACTTATATTCTGAACATGGTTCCTTCAAAGTCAATAGAGAAAACTCCATATGAGATATGGAATGGCAAGAATCCAACACTTAAACACATGCGACCCTGGGGTGCCCTGCATATGTGAAGATGATTACTGACAAGTTGGAATCTAAAAGTGAGAAATATTATTTTTTGGGGGTATCCAAAGGAAACTAAGGGATACTATTTCTATCTTCCTAGAGAACATAAGGTCATTGTTTCCAGAAATGCAACTTTTCTTGAAGAAGACTATGTCTACAAGGAACATAGTTGCAATAAGATAGAACTTGAAGAAATTCAAGAACCACAAGATAACACAAAAGAGATAGTGTAGAAATGCAAGGCTCTTATACACAACCAATGAAAGATGATACAATGGTTGTACATCATTCCATTCAGAAAATACATGAAAATGACATTCCTGAAAGCTCTCAAGGTGATGGATTGTCCAGCATACAAAGACTTTCTCACAATCAGAATGCAACAAATACTGAAACGCAGAATAATAAACTCCATAGGACCACTAGGACTCATTGTCTGCATGAAAGACTTAATCTCCTTGTTGAAACACACAATGAGATACATATTCCTGATGACGATGAACCTACAACCTACATCGAAGCTATGTTAGACATTGATTCGCAGAGATGGAAAGAAGCCATGAAATCTGAGATGGACTCGATGTACATCAATTAAGTTTGGAACTTGGTTGATTTGCCAACGGGGGTTAGACCCATATGATGCAAATGGGTCTTCAAGAAGAAGATTGATGCATATGGAAAGGTACAGACTTATAAGGAAAAATTGGTGGCTAAAGGTTATAATCAACGGCCTGGGGTTGATTATGATGAAACCTTTTCACCTGTTGCGAAAATTAAGTCCATTCGGATATTGGTTGCAATAGCCGCATACTATGATTATGACATTTGGCAAATGGATGTTAAAACTACTTTCCTCAATGGTAACCTAATTGAGGAGGTGTATATGATACATCATGAGGGTTTTACATCCAAGACTAAACCTAAAGCAGTATGCAAGCTACATAAGTCCATTTATGGACTTAAGCAAGTCTCAAGGAGTTGGAATATTTGCTTTGACAAAGCAGTCAAATCGTTTGACATTGGTAAAAGCAAAGAAGATCCCTGCATTTATAGTAAACATAAGGAAGGGAGTATTGTCTTCATTATTATATATGTAGATGACATATTAATAATGAAAGATAATAAGACTCTCTGGCAATTAGTCAAGGAATGGTTATCTAGCACCTTCATGATAAAGGACTTGGGTGAAACCTGCTACATTATTAGAATTAGGATCTATAGAGATAGACCTAATAGATTGTTGGGGTTCACAGTCTATATACATAGACAAAGTGATAAGACGATTCTCTATGGAAAACTCCAAGAAGGGAACTCTTCCTATGGGTCAAGACATCAAGTTATCAAAAAAGAATAGTCGTTCTATTGTTGCAGAACTTGAACGCATGAAAAGAATCCCATATGCTTCAGCTATAGGATCTATCATGTATGCCATGACCTGTACGAGTCCAGATGTGGCCTATGCACTTAGTATGACTTGCAAATTCCAGCAGAATCCTGGGGAAGAACACTGGAAAGCAGTCAAGAGTATTCTTAAGTATCTTAGACGAACTAAAGAATATTTCTTAGTCTATAGTGGACAAGAGAATCTAGTGTGTACTGGGTACACTGATGCTAGCTTCCAGACCGATCTTGATGACTTCAAATCTCAATCTGGATATGCCTTCATTTTCAATGGCGGAATAGTGAGTTAGAAAAGTTCCAAGAAAGCTACAACTGTTGATTCGACAACTGAAGTTGAGTACATTGCTGGATCAGAAACTGGTAAAGAAGCTATCGCGATATCTGAGTTCCTGAAGGAACTAGGGGTTGTTCCAAGTGCCACTTGTCCAATAACGATTTATTATGACAATACTGGTGCGATTGCGCAAGCTAAGGAACCAAGATTAACAAACAAAAATAAGCATGTACCGAGGAAATACCACATACTCAGGGAGATGGTGGAAACTGAAGAAATAAGATTAGACTATGTTCCCACAGATGATAATCTAGCTGACCCGTTTACTAAACCATTAAGCTTAGTTAAGCATAATGGTCATTTTGAAAACATGGTATTAGATACAACAGAGATTGGCCCTAGGCCAAGTGGGAAATTGAAAGTATGTATGTCCTAGAGAAAATCATTATTAGAGACAAATGTACTTGAACACATTCGTATTATTAATAAGATTAATATTTATGGCATTTGCGATTATTGAATTATTATTTGATTATTTATAATTATTCATTAATGTGCATCCTTTGAGATTACGTTGTCATTAATGGAGTGAGATATTGATGATAGAGCGTAGCTCTAAAATAGCCTCGACTAATGATCGTCAAGAATGAGATATCGATGATATGTTATAAGTCGACATGTGATCTGCATCACATTCTTAGAGAATGTAGTATGTCTCACCTGCTACTATTAATGGTTACTAGTGATGGACACATGGATACTTTTGGAAAGTATTGGTATACCCTGCTGATAAACTATTTGTTAGACATGTCTAGAGTATTATCAGCGTGTGGGATATGAAGGTCCTTTGACTTGAGGTCAATACGCACATTGTTTACAGAGTCCGAAGCCTTTGAGAAATTTAAGGAGTACAAGTCGGAAGTAGAGAAACAATTTGCAATAAGTATCAAGACCCTTAAATCGAATCGAGGAGGTGAATACTTGAGCAAGGATTTTCTAGATTACTTGAAGCTACATGGAGTCCAATCAAAGTGGACACCTCCTGGAACACCACAAATGAATGGTGTTGCCGAAAGGAGAAACCGAACCTTATTAGATATGGTTAGATCCATGATGAGTTTCTCAGCTCTGCCAACATACCTTTGGGGCTATGCATCGCAAAGCTCAATTTATATTCTGAACAGGGTTCCTTCAAAGTCGGTAGAGAAAACTTCATATGAGATATGGAATGGCAAGAAGCCAGCACTTAAACACATGCGACCCTGGGGGTGCCCTGCATATGTAAAGAAGATGCTTACTGACAAGTTGGAATCTAAAAGTGAGAAATATTATTTTGTGGGGTATCCACAGGAAACTAAGAGATACTATTTCTATCTTCCTGGAGAACATAAGGTCATTGTTTCCAGAAAGGCAACTTTCCTTGAAGAAGACTGTTTCTACAAGGAACAGAGCTGCAATAAGATAGAACTTGAAGAAATTCAAGAACCACAAGATAACACAAAAGTTGATCCCTTGTCAAAAGACCTAGACAAGGATTTAGTGGGAGTATTTGGTGAAGATTGGGTACTTAGAGTACGCCCTTTAGCCAGTGGGAGTGCTGTGAGAGATAATGCGGAAATGTAAGGCTCTCATACACAACCAATGGAAGATAATACAATGGTTGTACATCATTCCATTCAGGAAATACATGAAAATGACATTCCTAAAAGCTCTCCAGGTGATGGATTGTCTAGCACACAAAGACTTCTCACAATCAGAATGCAACAAACAGTGAAACGCAGAATAATCAATTCTGTAGGACTACTAGGACTCATCGTCCGCCTGAAAGACTTAATCTCCTTGTTGAAACAGACAATGAGATAGATATTCTTGATGACGATGAACCTACAACGTACAGTGAAGCTATGTTATAATTTGATTCGCAGAGATGGCAAAAAGCCATGAAATTTGAGATGGACTCGATGTACATCAATCAAGTTTGGAACTTGGTTGATTTGCCAACAGGGGTTAGACCCATAGGATGCAAATGGGTCTTCAAGAAGAAGATTGATGCATAAGGCAAGGTACAGACTTATAAGGCAAAATTGGTGGCTAAAGGTTATAATCAACGGCATGGGGTCGATTATGATGAAACCTTTTCACCTGTTGCAAAAATTAAGTCCATTCGGATTTTGCTTGCAATAGCCGCATACTATGATTATGAAATTTGTAAAATGGATGTTAAAACTTCTTTCCTCAATGGTAACCTAATTGAGGAGGTGTATATGATACAACTTGAGGGGGTTTTACATCCAAGACTAAGCTCAAAACAGTATGCAAGCTACAGAAGTCCATTTATGGACTTAAGCAAGCCTCAGGGAGTTGTAATATTTTCTTTGACAAAGCAGTCAAATCGTTTGACTTTGTTAGAAATAAAGAAGATCCATGCATTTATAGTAAACGCAAAAAAAAAAAGTATTGTCTTCATTGTTATATATGTAGATGACATATTAATAATGGGAGATAATAAGACTCTCATGCAATCAGTCAAGGATTGATTGTCCAGCACCTTCATGATGAAGGACTTGGGTGAAGCCTGCAAAATTCTTGGAATTAGGATCTATAGAGATAGATCTAATAGATTGTTGGGTTGTCATAGTCCATAAACATAGACAAAGTGCTAAGACGATTCTCTATGGAAAACTCCAAGAAGGGAAGTCTTCCTATGGGTCAAGGCATCAAGTTATCAAAGAAGGATAGTCCTTCTACTATTGCAGAACTTGAAGGCATGAAAAGAATCCCATATGCTTCAGTTATAGGATCTATCATGTATGCCATGACCTGTACGAGCCCAGATGTGGCCTATGCACTTAGTATGACTTGCAAATTTCAACAGAATCCTGGGGAAGAACATTGGAAAGAAGTCAAGAGTATTCTTAAGTATCTTAGACGAACTAAAGAATATTTCTTAGTCTATAGTGGACAAGAGAAGCTAGTGTGTACTGGGTACACTGATGCTAGCTTCCAGACAGATCTTGATGACTTCAAATCTCAATCTGGATATGCCTTCATTTTCAATGGCGGAATAGTGAGTTGAAAAAGTTCCAAGCAAGCTCCAAATGCTGATTCGACAACAGAAGCTGAGTACATTGCTGGATCGAAAGTTGGTAAAGAAGCTATCGTGATATCTGAGTTCCTGAAGGAACTAGGGGTTGTTCCAAGTGCCACTTGTCCAATAACGATTTATTTTGACAACACTGGTGCGATTGCGCAAGCTAAGGAACCAAGATCAATAAATAGAAACAAACATGTACCGAGGAAATACCACATACTCAGGGAGATGGTGAAAACTAAAGAAATAAGATTAGACTATGTTCCCACAGATGATAATCTAGCTGAACACTTACTAAACCATTAAGCTTAGTTAAGCATAATGGTCATTTTGAAAACATGTGTATTAGATACATCGGAGATTGTCTCTAGGCCAAGTGGGAGATTGAAAGTATGTATGTCCTAGAGACAATCATTATTAGGGACAAATGTACTTGAACACATTCGTATTATTAATAAGATTAATATTTATGGCATTTGCAATTATTGAATTATTATTTGATTGTTTGAATTATTCATCAATGTGCATCCCTTGAGCTTACGTTGTCATTAATAGAGTGAGATATTAATGATAGAGCGTAACTCTAAAACGGCCTCGACTAATGATCATCGAGAATGGGATATCGATGATATGTTATAAGTCGACATGTGATCTGCATCACATTCTTAGAGAATGTAGTTTGTCTCACAAGCTACCGGTAATGGTTACTAGTGATGGACACATGGATACTTTTGGAAAGTATTGGTATACCCTGTTGATAAACTATTTGTTATACATGTCTAAAGTGTTATCAATGTGTGGGAGATGAAGGTCCTTTGACTTGAGGTCAATACGCACCTTGTTTACATTGTAATGTACTTTGACCCTGTCCTAAGCTTAAAGTCCTTATAGGATAAGATGCGGCTTGTGTTGGGTGCATTATGATGTAAATTAAGGTGGTAGTTGAGCCAAGAATAAGATTCATTCCTCGATTGGATATTCGAGAGAGCACTCAACTTCTCAGTAATATTAGGCCGACCAAGTCATTGGCCAATGCAAGAGACACATTTAGAATATGATCTAGTTGTCGACTAATATAGATGAGATAAAGTGATCAAGCCATTTGGATAGACACATGGCAAATCCTAAGCTTAATCGAGTGTGTCGCGAATGAAAGTAATTTATCATCTCACGAAAGGTTATGTTTGCTGGATTCATGTAAACGTACTTCATATATTGAGTTCGTCGTATGGCGCAGTCTAGGAGTTCCGTATGGACCTTAATTGGATTAGTGTCGATATATGAAGGCCTACAGGGTCACACTATGTTGATTGTCTCTTCAATCTAAGGTGTATTGAGAAAATATTAAATATTCGATTTGGAATCGAGATATTTAAATTGATAATAACTATGGGATAATTTCTATTAGATGGAAATTATTTAATTAAATCAAAATTGGATTTTGGATTTAATGTGTTGAATATATATATTAAATGAAAACGGGAAACAAAATTTTACGTAAGGAGCCGCGGGCCTGCTAGGCTACGCCGCGGCGCCGACCCGGCAGTGAGCCCAGTCAGACTGGCCCACTGCACCTCGGTTTTGGGCCAGGCTTGGAGCCCAACCCTAATCCGTTTTGTGACCTAAAAATCACTATATATACAACACTAATCTCTAGTTATTAATACACTAAGAATACCAATTCTATAAACTAATTCTAGACTTAGAGTCTAGGACGAAACTCTCTCAAACCTTTGCCAAGATTTCCTGGCTTTCTTGACAGAGAATTACACCATAGCATAGTGCTTGCAGTTGAAGGGACAGTCGCGTGTAATCCCTAAGTAAAGACTCCAGATTTATTAACCTGTAAGTGTTCATGTTTTATGTTACAGGTTTTGATTGTCATATAACCATTCAGAAGAAATTGTTGGGGTAAGTAGAACAAAATTTTAAACTTCCGCTGTGCTTACTTATATGTTTTGAACCAAACAAAACCCTACAGTGACTACTCACTTTGAGTATTAGTTAGGTTAGTACAACTATACAGGTTTTGTTTATTATTTTATTCTCAGTAATATTTTTAATTCTAGAAATATAATTGGGTTTTCTATAAGTTATTACTTTATTGCTTATATTTATACATATGTGTGTGGTATGTGCTTCCGGTTAGGTTGACCAGTGATTAGTGTGATAAAAATATTTTGAATCAAGTAAATATTGAATTGACCTGAAACATATCTTTTCCCCAAAAGGTGAAATCTCCCACCCCAGGAGCCCCCACACCCCCTACAGGTCTGTGAAGGAGGACCTGAAACATATCTTAATATGTATAGATTGAGATATCACGAGAAAGATTCAAAGATAAGAAAAGTATTTGAATTCAAAGATAAAAAATTTTAAATGCGAATATTCTCAAATTTAATAGAAAATGGAATTTATAACATTTCAAAATTTTAGTTTATATTTCAATTGAGTTCATGTCTGAATGCCCTTTAATTTAAAATTTTGTGGATAGTTTGCGAGTAAAAACATTACATGACGATCTTCTGCCAATTGTCGGCTAAATCAATATTATAGCATGTAGGTGATCATAACTAAAATTAAAAAAATATTTTAATATTGGTAAAGTAACTTATCTAGCAATAATAATTTAATATTCTTAAACAAATAAAATATTTTTTTTAATGTTGGTCGCGCATCGCGCGGCTACGAGTACAACCTAATAAACCTTGTTGTCTATGTCTTAATAACATACATATATTATTATTCTAACAACCATTACCTGATTCTTGTGAACATGCCCATTAATCATAGCTTAAACCTAATTAATAGGCTCAAATTAAATGAGAATCAACAAAAGTATAGTTAGTATTATTTTGTCACAAGGTGGAATATAATGAACACGTGCAAAATCGTAGGTTTTGTGTATATTTAAATATTTAATAGTCATATAGTTTCTCTCTTCAATTATTAGATCCGATGAGACGAAAAGTGTATACAAATACAATCATATGGGATTTGATTTAGAGAAGAATTTTGGGTGCCCACAAAAAGATGCTGTTTGCCTACAAGTGAAGTTTTGTGGATAAGAATAAAAAACAAGTATTAGTGGGGGTGAAGTAGATAACCCTACATTTTTAATGCTCTTTGCGACTGAAAATGAAGTGTTCTTTTAGTCAACTCATTCCTTGATGGAAAATGATTTTAGAAATGAGACTTCTCATCTTTTATATACCGCCTCAAACTGTGGAGGAATGAATATGATCATGTATCTAACTCGAATTATTTTTTTTGGTTTCCATTGGGCGTTTTATAATTTTCATAGGGGCTCCGATTATCGTGTAAGATATATTAAGGGGAAAATGTTCTCTAATGGGATTTTTTCATATTCAGGAATTCGAATTCGAGACCTCTAATTCGAGTTATGAAAATAAAAAATTCTTGATAGAGAGCGCTATATTTGTTTTAATGGGGTCTTACACAACGCGAGTCTAAATTAACAAAGGCCTAAAGCAAGTATTAGACACTTAACGGGAAATCAAAAAAAGAAAAGAAAAAGGGACTTCTCATCCTTTATCTTTATTTTTATTGTTTTCTTTTTTCTCTTCATAATAATGGTGGTCAATGGTGTTCGAATCAACTTGTACGCACTTTGAATTGATTATTCATTCGAGTATTTAGTACTACCCAATAATAGAAATAGAGGTTTTATCACCGACATTGAGTGGTAAATTTGTGCTATAAAATTCTCACCTCATTTCCACCGAATCAGCTCACTTGGAAAAGCATGGTGGAAAACAAGTTACAATTAAAACGCTCGAAAACATTTTAATTTTTCTGTGTGAAAACATTACTATTTAGATTTTTTCTACCGTCATTCAATAAAAAAATAGTCACCGAATATTTTCCATAAGAAATCAATGGAAAAATAGAAGTTTTTTAGTAGTAACCTTTCACTAGTACAAGTACTGCAGACTTATTTTATAAAGGGTAAGAAGTTGAAAAAAACATCAAGCATTTTTTCATCTCTAATAAATTTAAATTTTGATCTACCTTAATTTTCATCCTAACTTTATTAACCGTTAGTAGAATATACTCTTGGGTTTTATTTGATTCTCTCTTATTTTATTTAGTTTTCATTTGAAGTAGACAGGATCCTTCCTAGCTTGTTATATTCATCGTATGTCTTCCATATCAACGTGGTGGGTCTGGAGTAGCTACCTGTAGTCATTATCAATGTACAAATTAAACAAGATCACGAATAGAATTCAACATAAAATGATGATCGATGTATTCAAATAACTAATTTCTATTCATGCATCAAATGTTAATTAATTTTTCAAAAATAAATTTCACATACGTAAAGTTATGTCAGCTAAACTAACCAGAGAATCTAAGAGATAATCAATTCAATATCAAATTAACCTTTTTTTAAGAGTGCAAGTTGATAAATTCTTAAAAATAAAAGTTTATATTTTTAAAGCCAAGTCAGACACCAACTCTTTTTTTTTTTTTGTAATAAAAGAATCTCCATTTACTATTCAAGAGATGAGAGTACGTGCACGGTGCATCAGTTGGAGTATTTATTAATTTGGTCAGATATTGTTTTATAGTAGTAATTACTACGTTATTATGCGATCTGCACTGAAAATTATGATTTATTGCGTGATAATATAAGAGCAGGTGTCACCCTTATTTCCTTTTCTTTTATCCTTGCAATAGTCAAACTTGACCCTTCAGTTTTCTTGATTATAATACTTGAAAAAATTTGATGAAATCATTGAAAAGTAAAGTGATGTTCGTCTTCAGTGGTAATTACTTGAAAAATAAGAGGTACTTATTACTTTTTTAATTCACCCTTATTATTTCAGTGGTAATTACTTGAGACGTTTAAGAGATGTATAGAGAGTAATTTAGACAAATACTCGTACAATTATTAACTATTACTAAATGTGTTTCTTAATTAAGGAGCGTATAAAAACCTTAAAGGAGAGAAAATGTGGATTAAAGTTTTTTCTTATAAAACAATAAAGTTTTACGAGTTACACCTTACTCAAAATTGTTTAAGAGTTATCCACTCAATAGCCAAAACTAATTATTTTTTAACCGGAAAAAAAAAGAAGACAAGTCCTTCCCACGTTGTTGGTCGTGCCCTTTGCAATTCCATAACGGCGTGCATCGAGCTTGACAATTAATTACTTTTATTGTTAAATAAATAAATGTCTATCTCAATCGATAATAACATAAATTGTCTTGTTTTTAGCAAATTGTACTAATAATTTCAAAACTAGTCTATTCAACTTATGTTTAGAGGGAGTCAAATTGTCAAGCGCCAACTCCGAAATTGCCCCCAGCCATCAATGGATGTTGTATTCAAATAGTTAGAGCCATAAACAAATAAGACTACAAAGCTAGGCCGCTTACAGTAATTTTGCTCATATAGAAAGAATCATAAAAAACGATTAGAATAATAATGGAGTTTTTATTTATAATTTCAAGTTTCTGGATATGTTATATACTTATACTTTTGCTTGAGTCGAGATATTTTACTATGTTTTAAGATAAATAAAAAAAGAACGAAGATTCTCTCGATGGAGGCGAATGTATAATTTTCACCAAAAAATTTATTATATACAAATATTTAGACACTCATAAAAAAGTTTGATCTTGTATTTTGGGCTTGATTTTCTGGTGAAGGTGGTTCGTATGAAGTATGAACCGTTTTGCCCCTCTATTTCTGTCTTTGATGTTTGACATTAGGGAATGTTCTTATACTTTCAACCGATATTTACTCGTTCCAATCTATAAGGAAGTTCGAGAGATTCCAAATCTTTTTGCCTCGTCAGAATTTTTATCTTTAAAATTTATACAAGTTTTTAGATTTATTTCCAAAATTTATAAATTGTATTATTATAACCTTGATACTCATCAATTTAAAATCTTGGATACTATCTCATTCACATGAGGAAATGACTTCATAAAAATCAATCCTAAAGATTTTATCTTTCCAATATTCCTTTTTGTCACTCTTTTTCTCTCTCACCACTCACCCAGCAACAACAAATAACCCCTCCAAAGCAAGTCCTCCAAATAGTCCAGCATTGCTATAGATGGGTTCGATTCCCCGCAAGACGAAGAAATTCAGGCCCATCGTTATCCCGAAAACCGCCAGCATCCCGCGATTTACCAAACGTCTATCTTCCTAATTATCACCCTCCAAAGCATTGCTACAGATTCTTCAGGCCCAGTATTCCAGCATCACCAAATTTATCTTTCTAATTTACCCTTTTCACCCTCAATAAAATCCAAATCTTGGCCAAAAAAAAATCTCATTTTTCCAACAAAAAAAAAAAAGAAAATACAATGTGACCCTATTGGTCCAACTTCGGTATCATCATTTTCACTTGCTAATTTGCTGTCAAATCAAAACACACTTACCTATCACATTTGTCTCATTTCCAAATTAAATGGTTGCCAACAATTACAACTTCTTTGGTGTATTAGATACAGAGTACAAACTACAAAGTACCTCTTTTAATGAGTCTTAAACTACAAATTTTAGCTACCCACGTAACTCTAAGATCCACAAATAAATAATTTATATTCCCCCTTTTCAAGTTTCAACTTATACCCAGTTCAAGAATCATTTTAGTATGTATAAGGGAAGATTTTCAGAAAACTGCAAAGAATCAGAGGATGATCTTGGGTATGTTGAAACTGACCCTACTGGTCGTTATGGACGTGTAAGTACTTTTTTCTTATAAAGATTCAAATTTTTTGCTTATTTGTTGCATTTTATGAGCCTTAAACTTAGTTTTTTCTTATAATATTTCAAAATTTTGCCTTTTTTTTTTGTATGTAACGAGATGAAAATGGTTTTGATGATGGTTTGGGGTTGATCAATTGTGCATTTACAATTCTTGGTTTGTTGATTTCCATTAATTGGACAAGATAAAGTTACTATTTTTGTTGTAAATTCTTGTAAGTTTGGTTTTTTCTTATAAAGTTTCAATCTTTTTGCCTTTTATTGCATGTTATGAGCCATAAGTTGTTTTTTGATGATGTTGATTAATTAAGCATTTACAATTCTTGATTTGTTGATTTCCACAAACGGGACAGATGAAGTTACTATTTTTGTTGTAAATTTTTGTAAGTTTAGTTTTTTCTTATAATATTTCAAAATTTTGCCTTTTTGTTGTATGTAACGAGAATGAAAATGGTTTTGATAATGGTTTGGGGTTGATCAATTGTGCATTTACAATTCTTGATTTGTTGATTTCCATATTTTTGTTGGAAATTCTTGTAAGTTGAGTAGCTTTTTCTTATAAAGCTTCAATCTTTTTGCCTTTTCGTTGCATGTTATTAGCATGAAAATGGTTGGGGTTGATCAGTCGTGCATTTACAATTCTTGATTTGTTGATTTCTATAAATGGGACAGATAAAGTTACTATTTTTGTTGTAAATTCTTATAAGTTGAGTAGTTTTTTCTTATAAAATTTCAGTCTTTTTGCGCCTTTGTTGCATGTTATTAGCGTGAAAATGGTTTTGATGATGGTTTGGGGTTGATCAGTTAATCATTTTCAGTGCTTGATTTGTTGATTTCCATAAATGGGGCAAGATAAAGTTACTATTTTCGTTGTAAATTGTTGTTAGTTGAGTTAATTATGGATGATTCTTGATTATGTTGGTATTTGGGTGTTTTTTTTATGCATGGGCGGACAGTTCGAGGAAGTTTTGGGAAAAGGGGCAATGAAAAAAGTGTATAGGGGAATTGATGAGTTGCTAGGTATGGAAGTGGCATGGAGCCAAATTAAACTTAATGATTTGCTACAGTCACCAGAGGATATAGAGAGGCTTTACTCTGAAGTTCATCTGCTTAGCACTCTCAATCACAAATCTATCATGAGATTCTATACTTC
Source organism: Anisodus tanguticus (assembly GCA_034509755.1). NCBI lineage: Eukaryota > Viridiplantae > Streptophyta > Magnoliopsida > Solanales > Solanaceae > Anisodus > Anisodus tanguticus. Next base: position 21,364,700 of record CM067551.1, read on the forward strand.
TTGGATCGATGTCGAAAAGAGGACCTTTAATTTCATTACTGAGATGTTCACTTCGGGTACTCTCCGCGGGTAATGCTATGTTCCTTCTCCATCTTCCCCTCCAACCCCACCCCCCGAATTGCAATAGTTTAATAGCCATTGTTTATATCTAGTTTACTTGTAACTTTTACCTGGTACGCCTTATGTACCGCTTTTAAGTTGGAACTTTAGGCCGTGCGCAAATATATGATTAGGAGACATACTAGTATCTTCAAGCCCTAAATTATCAACGGGCTCTCAAGCACGTTAAGAGTTCGTCCTAGAGTCTCTCCACCAACCTGAACACTTAGAGGAGCTCCTGTGTCAGAATCTTTCGTTCCTCTTGTTAGACCGTCTGTAGCATTCATACCTACCCCCCTCCCCTATAGTCACCCTCTGTGTCTAGTCTAGATTCGCCACTAATTAATGTTGCAACTAATTGCATGTTTACAATCTAGCGGATTTGCTTGAGGCTGCATGTGAGGGCCTTGGACTTAAAGGTTCCAATTTCGATGACTTATCGTGTTATATATTATGAGATACTAATTTGAATTTTTTTCTCATTTGGATGGTATGTTACATGTTATATCCTATTATGTCGAAGGATAGAGAAAATTAAAAGATTTGAGAATCCAATTAAGGATCTGACACCTTGCTGCTGTAATGTCTCTTGTGAGGTTTTGATGCACATCACTATTAATAGGAGATCCGTAGGATCAGCCTACATTTGACCTAAAGATCTGTGTCTGATTTGCTGACAAGGATACATTTTATTGAGTGCAGATATAGAAAGAAATATCAGCGAGTAGATATTCGAGCTGTAAAGATTTGGGCGCGCCAAATTCTGGAAGGTCTTGTTTATTTACATGAACATGATCCGCCAGTGATCCATCGAGATCTGAAGTGTGATAACATATTTGTTAATGGTCATCTTGGACAAGTCAAGATTGGGGACCTGGGCTTGGCAGCAATTCTTCGTGGATCACAGAGAGCGCACAGTGTTATAGGTATGGATAAACTTACAATCAAATCTAAGGTGCATTAGTGGTTTGTCAAACGTTCCACAATTACTACTAATGGTTTATTATTTCTATTTATTGCTATAGGAACACCTGAATTCATGGCACCAGAATTATATGACGAGAACTATAATGAGCTTGTTGATGTATATTCATTTGGGATGTGCATGTTGGAGACTCTTACCGGTGAATATCCGTATAGTGAATGTGTTAACCCCGCACAAATATACAAGAAAGTGACCTCTGTACGATGCTGCCTTTTTTGATAATATCTTTGTTCGACCGTTTTTATCAGTCAATCAGAAATTTACTTGCATGCCCTTTTATTCCTCACTCAGGGTAAGAGGCCAAGGGCATTTTATAAAGTTCAAGACTTGGATGCACAAAGGTTTATTAGGAAATGCTTGGAACCAGCATCAAATAGACTATCAGCTAAAGAACTAATGCTTGATCCGTTCCTCGTGATTAATGATGCTGATGGTGAGTCGGTTACAATGATGCGACTTCAAAAGCCTATCTTGAATGATAAAATTGCTATTGAGGACCTCCACTTGAGTGACGATGCTCCAAGGACTAATATGACCATCACCGGGAAATTGAACCCTGAAGACGATACCATTTTCCTTAAAGTGCAAATTGCGGATAAAGAAGGTATCTTCTGCTCTTCCATCTTTATCAAATTTCAGCTTCGGACCTTTTAGGGAAAAGTCTGATTGCATAAGCAGAATGAGAAGGATTATAACAGAAAAAACACGTTACTAGTCCAGTTTCTACATAAACGCATGAAGCTGAATCATTTGCTAAAGTTTTAAAACTGTCTCTGCAGGTGATGTTAGGAATGTGTATTTCCCATTCGACATTGTGACTGACACCCCCACGGAGGTTGCAAATGAAATGGTGAAGGAATTAGAAATTACAGACTGGAAGCCACATGAAATAGCTAATATGATTGATGGAGAGATATCCGGCCTGGTACCTCAGTGGAAGAAATGGAATCAGTTTGAATCCATTGATTACCATGTGCTAAGCTATAAGGATGATGATAACGATCGCCATAACCCTTTCCAAGGTTTCTCATCTTCATCTTCCCAAGTGTCATTGTCAGGTCTGCTCTCCTCTCAAGTGATTGACGTAAACACCAAAGACCGTCATTGGCTTCATGGTATTATGATTTATCTAATCTCGTGTTATATTACCAATTCCACACACATTGTCTTTACTCCATCATCAGCAGATCTTGTCTAATTAACTTGAGAATTAGTTCGCGTTGTTGAGAATGAACCACATATGTTAGTTGAGTTATAATAAACATTATTCGAGCAGAAAAAGTTACCATGAGGCGAATGTTTATATGTTTGTCACTATATAACGTGTAACTCTTTCTTTGATTGAATATTTAACTGTTTGAATTATATCTGATCACAATGATGGAACCAAGATTTTCACCAAGGGAGTTCAAAATATGAAGAAGTAAACACATGAAAAGCCAAGGGGATTCGACATCTACTATATATACATAAAAACAATTTTAACCTTGTATAGATAGTCTTACTTTTCGCCCATCCACTTGGCTCTGCTCCTGTCTGATCAAGTCATCACCTACTCTTGCAGGTGATACGTTTGATGACACGAGCTCTCAAAGCTCGTCGTACTCTGCAAATTATTCCAACTTTAATTACTTCTCTGATGATGAGTATGATCATGTGACAACCTCTACAAGACAAAGTCAGCCAGCTACTGCAATTAGTCACCACACGTCCCGGTTCTGCCCTGAGGAAAACTCAAGCACCGGGCAGTCTTTGGCGAGAACTTGCTACAAAAAATGTAAAGCTATGGTAGAATTAAAGGGTAAAACTTCTTCCACTTCTAAAGAGAAGGGGAAGGTTGATACGCGTGGACTAACAAGGAACAGGTCCTTAGTGGATATGCGGAGCCAGTTGTTGCACAAGTCATTGGTGGAGGAAGTGCACAAAAGACGATTGTTCAAGACGATTGGTGCTGTGGAAAATATCGGGTTTCAACAACCTTACGAGGATTCCAAGAGGAGTCATCGATCGATGAATTGTACTTATTCCAAGAGATTGTCTAGTGATGGTAAGGGACAATGTCACAAACCAAGAAGACATTGATTTCTCTTGTCCAAAATATGCAACTTAAATACAAAGGCCGAGTATATATGCATCTCTTAGTTGTAACTTGTCAGTAGATCCGGGTTTTGAATTAGGCAGCTGGTGTAAATGACAATAAAAGTGTTTGTTCGAATGTTGTACATTTGTACATTAAAGCAATGCATGAATAAACACTCTCTTGCGTTTATGAGCTTTCATCAATAGAATTTCAAAGGTACATACCAGAGTAAATGTTGGAAAATTAGGGTGATTTACGAGAATGACTTTAGTGGGGGCTGGTCTTGAAATTTTGACCTTGCTTGTTTCATGGGCAAAACTTCAAGTGGCGAAACTTTTAACTTTCACCTTGAAGGTTCGCGCATGAGGTAAGCGGTGAAAAGTTCAAAATCACTCATATCCAAGGTCATTAGGTGTAATTTCATTGGAAAGTTAATTGTTTTCCCAACCAAAGCCCAAAGGATGTGAATATCCTATTCGATTGGCCCAAAATTTGCTATAGTGACTCGTTTCATTCGTGCCACTTACAAGAACTCCTTCTTCACTATACCACCCAAACACATTATACTCTTGCCTAATGGCAGTGGTGTCAAATGGATGAGTTGAACTGAATTCGGGCGCATCAACATGGGTTGAGTTGATAAATAGGTGAGCCTTAACCATCAAAACGTTACTTGGACTGAATCAAAATGGGCTAAACAATGAGTAGTAGTCCAACCTGTACAACTCTTACTAAGTTTTAATTTCTTTATTTATTTAATAATTTGTGTAAGTACTTAATAAATTCTCTTTTTTCTTTATTCTATCTTATATATAACATATAAAATATTAAAAATATTTTGATAAGATTTCTCATATTGAATTAGGCGAATAAAATTGACGGAACCTTGGCGAGTTGGGCGGGTCAAGTTTTATGGGCTACTTTTTCCCCCTACCTAATAACCTAATTGTAACCGTAAAACAGTTCAGTTTGTGCAATAATAATATCTCCAACATTTTTGTTAATGGCTATGGCATGCTATGTGAGTTATAATTTCAATAATTGATTTAAGGGCACCTAAATGCAAAGTAATGGTCTATTTGCCCCCATGCTTGTTACACTTTTGTGAACAGAATCTTCATGGTGGATCTTTCATGAATGATGAGGCTTCCACTTTTTCCCAAGGTCACTTCGATTTCCAGGTATACAACGGACGCTATAGTTTTACTATTGGTGGATGCATCTTCTTGGTTCTTCCTTTGTTTTAACCAAAAGGGATAAATGCATTGTGGTGGATGAATAAATAAGGTCTCAAGTTCAAGCACTCGGATTGAGAAATTCGCTTCCCTCTTGCCCAATGCAACTTGAATCTGAATTACAACGGGTCCGATACCAGATGATTAAAGAAAAAAATAAGAACGGATATAACTGAAATTCCTTCCTCTTGGTTTTCTTACTAATATTAATTAAGTAGGGATGTATTTGATATGGAGGAAAATATTTGCTAGAATTTGTTTTATAATTTTTTCATGTTTGGGTTGGTCGATGTTTTCGAAAATATTTTTTGAGAAAAATAATTTCCTTAAAGATTAAGAAAACGACTTTGCTAATCGAAGCAGGAAAACAAGTAATTTTATACATAGCATTCTGAGTCCATTGTCTCCTTTCAACCCGCACAACCCATCACTTGACCACCCCTCCACCCCCACCCCAACCACCTTACTCTCACCCCAGTCCATTGTGTTTTCCTAGATTATATTACATAAATACTTTTTGGATATTATTTTTTGCATACCTACCAAATATCAAAATAAATACATAAAAATATACATATTTTCCAAGAAACATAATTTTATGAAGAACTCAAGTAATAATATTATCTTTTTATTTTTTGGCTTGTCGGATCTTTGAAAATCTTGACTTCTTATTTCCGTGACTTATAAAAGTAAACTGTAGGATAATTGAAACGTATCGATCTCATGCAGAGTATAACTAGAAAGATATGCTTTAACATGACTAGAAGCTAAGGTCCAACTAGAATTAATCAAATATAAATTCCTTTACCCTTTAAAGCACAACATAGCATTAAAGTAATTACTGAGGGATATTGTAAAGCAGTACAGGAAGTAAATACATATTACAAGTGTTCGAAAGGATAAACAAGCAAGCCAATATTCAGAACTGCCGCAAGGTTGTTGAGTCTTGAATCATGATAACCCGAAATCAAGAAACACTAAATCTGAATTGTTACAACTGTGGCTGAGTCGAGAGATGACTCTCTGTCTTTAAAAAAGATTGTCCCGTATATATGCTTTTACGTTAACGGGCAATAGTCTCCCAAGATAAAACAACAACTAATCAACACTACAAAGCAAATAGGTTGATTCTGACGAAGAAAATAAATACGAAACGACTTGCTGAAGAATGGAAAAAAAGGAAGAGTTTATGTTTTTGACACTGTTTCTGCTCACGTATTTGGACAGAATGTGTGTTGTTTCTCTCTTCTGTTTGTCTCTGTGTTTATATGTTGTTGTCTCATTTTTCTGTCACACTCAATTGAGCCAAAAGGCATCAATATATAGCATAAGAGAGACTTCTCAACTGCCAAGAAAATGGTTGTTTATGGTCATTAAATGAGGGAGTTAACTGTTTATGGAGGGAGTTAATCAGCCAAGTAATGGCTGGTTAATGTGCAATAACGCGCTAAAAATCAACCCAAACGGTAGGTAGAAACTTTCTGCCTTTTGTCGTTCCCAATTTCATCTTTCCAGAAATTCCAGGAACCAAACTGTAAATATTAAGCAATTTGGGGTCCAAAGAGATAATATCAGAAGAAGCCCAAGTCCCAAGCCCCGAGCCAGGACCGGACGGGCGGGCGGCGGCGGCGGGTTACACCTTGGGGTCCCAAACCCTTAGCCAATTTTGAGACTTATAAAGAGAACAATTCTTCCTTTTCCCACCGATGTGGTAGATTTGTCCCACACCATATTTTCATGCCTCAAACACCTTACTTCGTGGACCAATATCTCTTTCATTTCTCAACGAAATTTGACGATCCTTGGCCCTACAGTCATCTACTCACTTAGTAGATTATGCACGTGTGAAGAGACAAAGCCTCCAAATGCGGAACCCTAGTGTTTAATTCATTAAATATGGGTGGACGCACCTCTCCACCAAAGGCAAATTTCCAACAATCCCCCCTTGAAAGAGATTTTGGCGCACACACGAAGTGCCTACTTTCAGCAATCTTTCAGCGAAAAGATATTGCATCATGAGAGGTAGCTTCTTCTTTGAACCTTCCCTAGTTGAATACCATCGGACTTACTTACTGCGCGGTGAACGTGATGTCTTGAACCGTCAGTATTTAGTGTAAGCCAAAACAATGATACCAACACAATAACTCTCTTTATTCGTTTTCTTCTTATTGTTTTGTCCGTTGTGGCCATAGACACACTTGGATTCTTAAATGCGTTCATTTGAGGCGGCATGTCCTCGCACTTAAATAGGTGATCTCCTACAAGGTATCCTGCTATACCCCACTTCACAAGTGTTAGGAATCATTAAAAGTTTCCCCAACCTTAACCTCAACCGTTTGAGGATCGTTAAAGGTTTGTAAGCTTAACCTTTACCCACCATGCAGGTAGCACTTTAATGTCTATCGCGGGAACAAATTTGGATTCAAGTTTCCTACAGAAATCATCATCCGAAGTGCTCTTGCTTCCACCGAAGTGCTCAACTGAACCTTTTGCAGCTTAGTTTTTCCATTAAACCAAATTCTTGGGATCTCCAGTCAGTATGGTTGGGTTACCACCGCAAAGGTTCGTATTGTTTGGGTTTTAAGCCCATTCCCCTAGACAGGCAGAACACTTGATCTCCGGGTAGTCTCTTAGTTAAAAGGGTCCCAATATCATTTGATTAGTAATCAAGGAAGTGGCACCCGTGATGATCAACTGCCATATGGTCTTATATCTCTGACAGATATGTCCAGACGCCATCATCTGTGTCCTTCCTGAAGACGACCGGCTAGCCACAGTGTATAACTGCTGAAGGCACGGGTTTCTCCCAATAAGGGACGTCCTCTAAGGAGTCATGAAGTTACTCAACTTCTTTCATGCTTTGTATAAAGCGATAAACTCCAATTTCATCATGAATCGGCCGATGCAAGTTTGCTTAGAGGATTTTCCAAGACCCACCATACACATTTACTTGTGGAATTGGTGTTCTTCATATCTGATGTCCAGTTTGCATCACTGTGTTCTCCCAGAACCGCTGGACATCCAGAATACCATGATCCGTAGATAAACGAATATGTTAGATATCGTCATATCTGACTTAACGCCTTCTATCGATCATTTCCAGAATCACAAGTGAACCTTAGTTCAACTGATCTACTTTGTGGGTCAATACCAGGTCAGTTGTAATGTGTATAATACATTGAGCTACATGTGACCAGCACATATCTCTCCTTGTATATGGGTGCACCATGATTCCAATCAGTTCTATGATTCATATCCATTGGTGGCTTCAACGAGACTGTCAACTATCTCACAATTGAGTTTGGAGTTACACCAGTCTGTTAGATGTCTTAGAAATCCAATTCCTAAGATGTCATCTGTGATACCCATATCTTTTGTTTCAATATAACTTCCACTCTTAGACTGTTGAATTTCCAACTATTGGCTTTCTAACTTCAGAGTCAATGTTTCTGTGGTCAGATTCATTGTTTCTATTTTATCTGAAACTTCCAGGACCAAAATGTAAACATTTCAGGGACCAAAATGAAAGTTCAGTAAGAAGCCCAACAATCCAGCAAACCAACTCTGATCCTCCCCTTCCAACTCTCCGGTTAGGAAGGCTGTTTCAACATCCATGCCACGCAAGACTGCAATAGCACTGGATGTTAAGCTATTCACAGGGAAGCACATGTACAAGTAGCCGAGGCCTTATACTCGTCATTAGATCCATCTACTTTGTACTCACTTTTGAGTATCCTTTTTCACAACCCAAATGTTCTTTTCCCGGAGGAAGATCAACCATTACACAAGTATGGTTCTATATGATGGAATCTATTCCTCTCTTTGTAGCTTCTTTCCAAAGCATCGCTTCTGGAGATGACAATTATTTGTTAATTATCCATGGTTCATTCTCAACCATACAAGTTAGAAGGCCTGGAACAAGTCTTTGTCCCCTCTTTGCTCCGTCTCGGTTCAACATCTAGAATCCCTGAGTTTTATAGATCTGGAATATTAAGTTTCGGATAGACAACAACTTCCAAGTCCTTTAGATACGGAACGTCTAGTTCTGGACAGTCAGGCACTCGCGGGTTCTTGTTAACCTTGAGTAATTACTTCTTTTTCCTTTTTAAGGAAAGTTATCTTCAAAGAATTCATCATTCTTTGATACCAAGAGGCGATAAGCACTACTGTTATTTGCAGATCCGGTGGATATGCAATCTATAGTCTTAGGTCCAACTTGACCTCATTCGGTATTCCAACTTCTACCAAGCCACCCCACATCACAACATTTGTATGTGAGATCCTTTCCATGTCTCACACAGAGGGTTATCCTTATCCTTATGCGGAGTTCTGTTGAGAATCACATTAGCGGTAAGGATCGCCTTGTCCCATATAATTTTGGCATACGGCTTTGCGCTTGGATAAAATCGTTGGACTGAGGTGAGTAATGAGCACTCGTTTAATGAACGATGTTTCACATTCTCCCCATCTATCACTACGAATTCCTCAATCCGTAGGCTTAGTTGATTTTCAACTTCTGCTTTGTAGCGCTTATTCGCTTCAACAACTTCATCTTTGATTTTCAACAGACAAAGGATACAATACGTTGTACCATCATCAATGAAGGTCACAAAGTACTTGTCTCCCCCCTCTATTTTGTACAAACTTCAAATCACTCATGTAGGTGTGACTAAGTTCTAGAGGAGCGGTGCTTCTTTCATTATTCCTTTGACGGAACTTGAAAAGGTGATTCTGCCTCTTCGCCTACCTCACATTCATTTTGAGGGTTTATGTCGAAAGAAGGCAACAGTCTCAACTTCGCTAGCTTTTGAATGACTTTCTATTTAACGTGTCTTAATCTATGATGGCATAGATGCACGGATTACAAATATATCATTCATTTGGCAACAGACATACTGTACCATTCTTTGTGATTACAGACCTGTTGTACTAGTCTCAAACCAGCTTGACCAACAACATCCCTTAAACCAAGTTTAGGACATGTATCACCTCATTTTAGAGTGATCTCATTCCCTGAAGTCCTATTGAGGAAACCTCTCCAACACCTTCTACTTTAGAGGTGGCGTTGCTTCACATGAACAACCTCTTGCCCGTGGTTAGGGCGTAACCGGATCGTATGTGATCTGGATACTCTGGCCTACTCCAGTTGCTTTGGCAGATTGAGTGTCCAATTTATTTTCTGCCTTTCTTTAGGCCTTCAGATCATTTAAGACCTGAAACTCTGGCACACCACACTAGATGTCCATTACTTTTCCTATGAAATGAATTCTGGCCCCACTCAAGTCGCCCGTATGCTTTATACGACTGAGTGTCCAGTATCATCTTTATCAAAGGAATTTTGGCCCACTCCAGTCGCCCGTAGGCTTTGTACGACTGAGTGTCCAATATCATCCTATCAAATGAAGGATCTTCTGTCAAATAGTGTGACAGGGTCAACGTCTTAAGATAAGACATTATCTTTTAGTCTTCTTCCCTTGAGATTGGTGGCCAGACAATTGTTGGCAGTTACTTAAGAGTGGTAACAGTTTTCGCACAGTCAGTGGATCTTTGTCCCTCGTATGTTCTAACATACTTTACACACTTTTAATAATTACACTCAAAAGAACGGATCTTTTTAAGAAGTTTACAAAATCCAATCTTTAAACGGGAAGGAATATGAGATTAAACTTCCGATTTTAAAGTGTAAGGAATATAAATTATTTAGTGAAAACATTTTCATATTCCTCTTTACTTTAAGCCCTTTTTAATCAGACATCATTTAATCTTATTTTTGACAAGGAAGAAAAATTACTTATCCCAATTTCGGATTCTGGCCCACTTCAGTTACATGGTCGGACTGAGTGTCCATTTCCTCCTTACCCTAATTCGGATACTTTGTCTTGGATAGATATAGGTCTTCTGCTACAAGATAGAACCACATCTTCAGCCTTCTCCTCTTGTCCCAATTAAACATCATTAGCCTATCGTGGGTGCTTGTTCCCACCACTCCCGGGAGCGGTGACACCATGAACACGTTGACCTTCAACAGCATAATCAAAACTCTCTTCTACCAGAAAACCACAGCCATATCCAGATTTGGTCACACAACTTTCGGCCGACATCTTTCGAACACTAATACGATCTTGTCTTAAACTTGTTGGTTATTGTAAAGCAGTACGGGAAGTAAATAAATATTATAAGTGTTCGAAAGGATAAACAAGCAAGCCAATATTCAGAACTGCCGCAAGGTTGTTGAGTCTTGAATCTTGATAACCTGAAATCAAGAAACACTAAATCTGGATTGTTACAACTGTGGCTGAGTCGAGAGATGGCTCTCTGTCTTTAAGACAAGATTGCCCCGTATATATGCTTTTACATTAACGGGCAATAGTCTCCCAAGATAAAACAACAACTAATCAACACTACAAAACAAATAGGTTGATTCTGACGAAGAAAACAAATACGAAATGACTTGCTGAAGAATGGAAAAGGAAGGAAGAGTTTATGTTTTTGACACTGTTTCTGCTCACGTATTTGGACAGAATGTGTGTTGTTTCTCTCTTCTGTTTGTCTCTATGTTTATATGTTGTTGTCTCATTTTTCTGTCACACACAATTGAGCCCCGAGCCCCGACCGGACGGCCGGCGGCGACGGCGCGCGTGTGGGCTTAGCCTCGAACCAAAGCACATCTAGGTCCTCCCTCCTTCAAACACATGGGTTCCCCCTTGGGGTCCCAAACCCTTAGCCAATTTTGAGACTTATAAAGAGAATATTTCTTCCTTTTCCCACCGATGTGGTAGATTTGTCCCACACCATATTTCCATGCGTCAAACACCTTACTTTGTGGACTAATATCTCTTTCATTTCTCAACGAAATTTGACAATCCTTGGCCCTACGGTCATCTAATCACTTAGTAGATTATGCACGTGTGAAGAGACAAAACCTCCAACATGCGGAACCCTAGTGTTTAATTAATTAAATATGGGTGGATGCACCTCCCCACCAAAGACAAATTTCCAACAATTACTGACAAGACTAGAACATTAAGGTCTAATAAACAAATGCCAACAAATAGAATTTGATCGAACTCAAAAACTTCGGATCGAATTTTATATTTATTTTAAAAACTCATCAAATATGCACAAGTTTATTTAGAATCCAATAATTTAAAAAACTAAAATTCTGAAATAGTAAATTTTAAATTTTAGCTTGTCTAGGTTAGGGTCAACTAACTCTTCTTTAGGGTAATCATTTGCATCTTCATTTACGATATCGTCTGTTTGTACTCCAGTATTCACTTGATCATGATATTCATCTTCTATATCACTATCTGGTTCTTCTTCTATTATAGCATTTACTCTTTTTTCTCCTCTTAAAGCTTTTAATATTTGATCATTTTCTCTTATTAATTCAGTATTCTCAGAATTATTTTCTTCTATAAATTCTACTACCTGTAATTCCTGGTTAGTCGATTTATTACTATTACTCTGGTTATCTGAGTTTTCTTTAGATCTGTTATCGCTAGTCTCATTGCTTTCGCTTTCTTCTATCGGTTTATCGTTGCTACTCTGTTTATCTGAGTATTCTTTATTCTCATCACTCTCGCTTAGTCGTATTTTCTTTTTTCCTTTTAATCTTTTTAAATGTTCTGTTAAAATACGTACTTCTTCTCTAAGCTCTAAAACTTCTTGTTTTACTCCTTTTAACTCTTTTTTAGTTTCTTTTAACTCTACTCTGAGTTCTCTAATCTCTTCTTTTGCTTCTAAGTATTTGCGTTTGTACTTTTTATATTTTTTATACCAATCCTCATTATCATTTAATCTTAATTTTAGATTTTCAGATTTTAACTCTTTTATCTGCTTATCTTGATAATCTTTTATATCTAGGTATTTTTTCTTATACGTCTTATATTTTTCATAATATTCTCCATTATTACTCAATTTTAACCCTTGTTTATCTAATGGTACTCTTTTTTCCTGTGGTAATTCTTCTTTAATCGGTTTTGATCTCATAGGTTCATACTTATACCTTTCTCTTTCTATAATCTCTTTACCGTGTTTTTTCAAAAAAGTAATCGCACTAGGTTCCATTAGAATTTCCCTTCTTTATTCAGTATAACTAATCTGTCTAAGGTTTTCGTTACACTGTTCGATAATCTTGGTTTTATTTTGCTGATATCTACCATAATCGGTATTTTACTTCTTCTCCATGCATCTATGGGTACTATTTCTGGTTTATGGGTAGTCGTTTTGGCTATAGTTTTTTCTTTACTAGTACTCGTTTCATCGTTAGTTTATATTCTTTTTCCTTTACTCTTTTCTTCAAGCAACGTGTTAAGTTTTTCTAATATTAACTTAAACGTAGGTATTTCAGATACGTTCCATAAGTTAGTCAATTATTCTCTAATCAGTTGTTGAGTTTTAGTCTGATTATCTTGTATTTCGTTTATTAACGATAATATACTCTTCATTTTTTCTTTTAAAATAATCTCTTCCCATAAATTATCAATTTTTTCTTTATTATTCATCTAATATGTTTCTCCTGATAAGACTGTCTCCATGGTTGTTAATCGCTTGGTTTTAGTCTGTCTATTCATATTTTATTTATAAATCTGGTTTTTCCTTGATCAGTTATCTCTATTCCATTGTTATTAATCTTATAACTTATCATAGTTAGGAAATCACTTCCTAATAGTAATTCATTAAGACTGTCGTATTATATTACTCCAATGTTAATCTTATATTCTAAATCATGGATTTTGAATCTCAGATTTATACTCTTAGTAATTATTATTTCTCTTTCATTTTCAGGGTAATTATAAGTCTGTGGTTCTATTATATCACATTCATTTTCATTAATCTTACTTATGTGTATAAAACTTCTAATTGCTCTTGTATTTATTTCTGCTATTCCATCTATAGTTATCAAGTCTTTGAATATTATAACTTTAATTTTTAGTCTGTTGCTTTCTACATTTATTAAATCTAATATTCTAGGCTGTATTCTAGGCAAGTTATTCGTATTTAAGGATTCTCTAGTTATACTCAATCTAGATCCTTTTATTCTTGATATTAATTTTTTTGATGGCGTAATCGTTCGGGTATTAAAATCCATAAATATTTCTTCTGGTATAGTAATCTTAGAGTTTTCTTTATGCTCTATTTGTTCAAGTATTTCTTTATACATTTTTGGTACTAGGATACTCATTTCGTGTTGTTTCTTTACATGATGATTTCTTGTTAAGGCATATATCATTTTAGTCTCTATACTTATTACCTTACTCCCTGGTGGCATGTTTATTCCATCCAATTTATAATATAACGTTAAGGCTAAATCTTTATGTTCATCTTTTAACGATATACTAAAATCTGGTTGTACGGTAAATTTTAACTTTTGATATATCAAATTTCCTTTAATCACCGTTATTAACGCATCTTGTAAATTTCCTAGTATTCTGTCATCTAATACATAGATCTGTATCGGTGTATCAATATTCTTTTGGAAATACGCTTTTATCGTAAATTCTACTCCTCCAAAGTAAATATTCCTGTATTTCTTTGCTTCTTTAGTCGATAGTTTAGCTAGTTCTCTTTTTATAACTTCGTCACTTATCAAATTAATCTTTGTTCTTTCATTTGTACTCATAGTATCAATTATATTCTCGTGTTTATGTGCTATGTATCTTATCTCTTTATTCCTTTCAAACCATTTTGTTTTAAAAATCTTTTTTACGGATAATTCTTCTTTTTCATCTTGAATTTTCTGATAAGTATTAGGTTTGAAACTTAATGTCTGGGTTGTTCCACCCTCATAAGTATTCATTTGATAGTGTGTTATTCCTGAATCTCCTATGATTTCTTTGCCTTTATCCATATTTTAATAAATCAATAATTTTATATTGTTCTTTTATTATTTCTTCTAAATCTCTAATTTTATTCTCTTAGTAATCTGTTCTGCTAACTTCTGATTTCTATTTTTTTCTGTTTCTTCCTCTTTTTGCCTTAGTCTTTCTTCTCTAAGAGCTGATAAATTTCTCAAAAATATAATCTGTTCTCTCTGTCTGCTTATTTCTATAAGGTTTTCTCGCAACTGTTTATCTTTTTCATCTATCAGATCTATTCCTATTCTGCAACTTACAATATTCTGGTTTATGTTTTTACCATATATGAGCGGTTTCTCGGCTATTCTAGTTAAGTATAACATTTTATTCTGTTGTTGAGTTATTCTATTTTCATTCATAACTTCTAAATGTTTATTCGTTGTTTAACACTTATTCCTATTACAAGCTCTGATACCAAATTCTGGGCGGATCTTTTCATCGTCTACTTACCCCTAGAGGTCGGAATATAGACGGTAGTCATTGTATACTTAATCATTTTTTCAGAGTTAATCAAACTTTTTTAAAAGTTAATCAAATAATAAGCATGTAATCGGGTAGTTATTCTTAAGTTTAAACTCATCATTAATTAATCAAGTCTATAATCCTTTATCAAACCTTCAAACATCAACAGTATAATCTATATCAACGTCGGAACAGTATAATCATAATATAATATCAACATCCAAACAACATAACAACAAGATAATATACTAATTGAAATCATAATTAGAAACACATGGTTTAAGCACATACCTTTCAACAGATAATCAGATCACCGAAGTGGCCTTCAACCCAACCCACGGATTTTCTACCCTATGTCCTCCCGACTGCGGGCTTTATGCACGTCATAGGCTCCAGGGGAAGTGCAATTACGGGTATCCTCTGATCGTCTTCCTGCCGGTGTTGTGCTCCTACCAGTATGGTTCTAATCATGAGTTCTCAAAGTATCTTAATCTTTGTTCTTATGATACTCTTAGTTGATATAAGATTAATCTTAAGGTGTTCTTGGATGATATTCGATTAATCGTATCATGTTCTTGGATGATTTTGGATTATAGACTGAAGTGTTCTTAGTTAAACATTTGAGAGGTTTTTCAAGGTTGAATGTTTTTCGAATAAAAAGGAATGAATGTTCGTCTTTACAAGAGGCTCCTTATATAGATAACCTCGACTGATCAACTATTCATCTTTAATCAAAAGTCGTAAAGTAAATAGTCTTAGACAAAAAAACTTTTCAAAAAGTCTTAAAGGCTACAGTGCCTTGTTTGCTACTTTCCGTAAAGTTGTTTGTCGTTTTCTTCATTTTCAAATCTTCTTTTGGCGTATACGGCTAATCTGTCACATCTATTCTTGTCGTTATACGGCTAATCTGTCAGCTGTCGAGTCAGTCATGACTTTCGGTAGAATGTCACTATCGAATGTCATTTTCTTGTCGGCTGCTTTCCTGTGTACTCCTTTCCAGCTGTCCGGCTGATTTTTGTTTGAAAATATTCCTTTGTAATCAACTGTTTTTTGTTAATCATTTTTTGGGCCAGAAGGCCATAATCTGTTTTGGGCACTAAGGCCTTTTTTGTGTGGGCTTACCATAGTGTAAACTATGTTGGGCCATAATCTTTTTGGATCCTTAGGATCTCTTTTTTCTAGGTACCATGTAGTGAAACTACATGTTCCCAGTAATAAAATATTTTTTGTTTTTTAGGTACCACGTAAAACTTACATGTTCCCTTATGATAATCTTTTTGGGCCGTGAGGCTCCTAATCGGTTTTGGGCCGTGAGGCTCCTAATCGGTTTTGGGCCGTGAAACCATAATCTTTTTGGGTCCATAGGACCTCTTTTACTTGGGTTATGCACAAATAAATTTATACATTCCATGCCATGATAATCTGTTGGGCTTTTTTGTAGTATGAAACACTACATCCAGCCATAATCTGTCTGGGCAATTAAAAACCACGGTTGTTGACAGAGATAGTGTTTGAACTGTTAATAGAACTATCAACAGAACTGATTTCAAGAAGAAAACCACAGCCAGATTTGGGACCATATCTGCTGGCACACATCTTTCGAGCACTAATACAATCTTGTCTTAAAATTGTTGGATATGTAAAGCACGTACGAGAATAGTAAATAACTATTACAGTGATCGAAAGGATAAACAACAAAGATTACAACAACAAGTTGTCAATCTCTTGATCTTGAATTGAAACTCTAAATCTTGATCTTGTATTCAGAAATACAAGAACATGAACTGCTACACTTGCGGCTTGTAGAACCGCTGAGAATCCTAACGGTTAGAGTCCTTTGAGAATCAAGTTCACACCTGAAACACTTAGCAACCAATTAGATAATCACAATACCACCGGCTGAGTCGAGAGATGGCT
This sequence comes from Anisodus tanguticus, assembly GCA_034509755.1. Lineage (NCBI taxonomy): Eukaryota > Viridiplantae > Streptophyta > Magnoliopsida > Solanales > Solanaceae > Anisodus > Anisodus tanguticus. The sequence goes on from CM067551.1 coordinate 21,381,338, forward strand.
CTCTGTCTTTAAGACAAGATTGCCCCGTATATAGGCTTTACGGAAGTGTGGACAATAGTCTCCCAAGATGAAACAACAAACTATCAAGTGTGCAAAGCCTACACAAATGATCTCAATGAAGAACACAAATAATGAAGATTGCTAAGAGAATGATTGCTATCAGGAAAATCTTATCTCTTTGTGGTGTTGTTAACTTGTGTGTCTCCTTTCCTCATCTTCTATAGAATTGAGCCAAAGGCCTCAATTTATAGGTGTGCAAGATGGGCCCTTCAAGTGCCCATGTAATGGCTATTTAAATGCCATGTAATGGCCCCTTAAACCACCAACTAATGCAGCCAAATAATGGCTGAGTTATGGAGGTAAAACTGCCATATTAATGCTCCAAAACCTCTCCATAATCAGCCAAACTTTTGGACTTCTGTCGAGCACTCACTGCCTGGGAAGGGCCGCGACTCTGCAACATTAGCGCCGCGGTGCCAGTGGCCAAACAGGGAATTAGCGCCGCGACCCTTCTCGGCTCCGCGACCCTTTCCGACCCGTTCCATCTTACACCTCGCACAATCCTTCCTTCGTTTACCAACGTGGAACACTTGTTATTTATCCAATAACTGTCCATCATTCTATGTCTCAAATATTTTACTTACGTACCAATATCTCTTTCATTAACGAAATTTACGATACTTGGCACTAAGATTACACGTGTGTGGAAATGATATTTCTGACGTGAGGGCCCCAATTGTTCGAGTCACAAATAATGGGATAAACTTAATTCACATTAGTAAATTTCCAACATAACCTTCTATCAAATGTATTTTATCTACTAATATATATATATAATTTGTGATACTTCATATATATATATATATATATATATATATAATTATTGATAAAAGGCTGTCTGACAGAGCGTGCCCACACCTAATCAATAAAACGCTTCTGTAAAAAATGAATAAATGTGAATAATATTATAATCTCACTTACTATCCCCCACTAGATTGTAATATTATTCCAGATTTACAATGATAAACTTATACATACAAAGAGGTATCTTTCGATTTTAACCTTTAATTAGTGAATGCATTTCGAAGTATCTACAAGACAATAGTGTTCTTAGCATTGAACTTTGTCTCTTAAGAAAATACCGGAGATACATCACATATAAGCTATCCCAGATTTTAAATTATGTTCTAATTTATTTAGCACTATTTCGGCCATGTGCTCTATCTTGGATTCATGAGCATTTACAAGATTAAACCACGATCTTGTTAGAAACGACACTATTTCTTATGCTCACTTAGGTGAAGATTTAAATTTTGCCTCTAGCTATTATGAGACTTGAACTTCATTAAGTGTTAGTACTCAACCTCTACTTCGTAGTTATTTGCACCGAACATCTTGGAAGGGACTAGTTAATTTTTTTTCCGGTGCCAAACCCGTCACTAAACAATGACTTGTTCTTACCCATTTAACTATGGAATAGTGGTTACATAGTTGGGTTACCATCACTGATGACTGTAAAACTAAAAGGTTTCAGCCCCATTCCAGTAGATGTATCCTTTACTAAGTCTCTTGAAAGACCTTTTGTTAAAGGATCTGCTAGGTTTTTATTTGTCCTAACATAAATCACACTAATAACACCATCGGTTATTAATTATTTCAAATACTCATATCTCAAGCTAATGTTTCTAGACTTTCCATTATACACCTTATTATAAGCCCTAGACAATGTATCTTCACTATCGCAATATATAGAAATAAACGGCATCGGTTGTGGCCACAACTTTATATCAAATAACAAATTTCTCAGCCATTCTGCTTCTTTGCCTGCTGCTGCAAGTGCTATAAACTTACTTTCCATTGTTGAGTGAGTTATGCATGTTTGCTTCTTGGATGCCCAAGAAACGTCTCCTCCAGCAATTGTAAAGATCCATCCAGATGTGAATTTATTATCACTTTTATTGGTTATCCAACTAGCATCTAAATACCCTTCAAGTACTTCAGGATAGTTGTTATAATGCAAACCCAAATTTGTGGTTCTTTTAAGATAACCAAGTTTTCGTCCAATTGCTTTCCAGTGCTCAATGCACGGGTTACTCGTGAATCTAGATATTTTGCATACCGCAAAAGCTATATCAGGCATTGTACAATGCATAGCATACATCCAGCTACCAATCGCACTAGCATATTCAAGTTGTGCTACAACTCGACTTGAGTTCTCTAGTAATTTAATACTAGAATCAAATGTGGTATTAGTTTCTTTAAATTTTAAGTGATTAAATTTAAGAAGTACTTTCTCAATATAGTGAGATTGGCACAACGAGTAACCCCCACTATTTTTCGCACTTTTACACCTAAGATAGTATCTACTTCACCAAGATCTTTCATCTTAAATTGTGAAGCTAGATAATTCTTAGTGTCTTTTACCCCTTGCATGTTCGTTCCAAAGATAAGCATGTCATCAACATATAAGCATAAAATCACATCAAAATCACTTGTAAATTTGGAATATATGCACTTAAATGCATTTTATGCTCAAAACCATAAGATAAAATGACTTTGTCGAATTTATCATGCCATTGTTTTGGTGCTTGCTTTAAATCATAAAGAGATTTGACTAACTTGCATACCTTTTTCTCATTTCCAGGCAAAACAAATCCCTCGGGTTGTTCCATATAAATTTCTTCATCAAGATCACCATTAAGAAAAAACGTTTTCACATCCATATGATGCACATGCAAATTGTTCAAGGAAGCAATTGCAAATAGCACTCTAATAGATGTTAATCTTGCTACCGGATCATATGTGTCAAAAGTCAATACCATGCCTTTGTTTAAACCCTTTGGCTCCAATCTAGCCTTGAAAGTTTGCAAAGAACCATCGGTATTATACTTTCTACGAAAGATCTATTTATTTATAATTGGTTTAGATCCTGCTGGAAGATCAACCAAAATCCATGTCTGATTTGACATAATTGATTCCATTTCATCATTCACCGCCTCTCCCCAAAATGAGGCATCTCTTGAAAGACATAGCTTTATTAAATGTCTTTGGATCTGCTTCAACATTTAGCAATAATGGTACTTTATTTAGTACATTATTTCTATCCCATTCAACCAAGAAGAGTAATGCTTGTGATGAAATAAAATCTGGTGGTAAATCTTTTCCTTTTCTTTCACGTTGACTTCTCTTTGGTTCGAAAGCTGCGCTCGGACTCTTTCCTTTTATAATCAGTAGAAACACCACAAGAATCATCACATGGTTGATCAATGATAGATTCTAATTGAGTTACAGAATCATGATTAAACTTATTTTCAATAAATTCAACATCTCTTGATTCAACAATGATATTAGAATCTAAATTTAATAATTTATAAGCCTTGAAACTCTTAGCATATCCCACAAAAATACTTTTAATACCTCCAGCATCTAACTTAGATTATTTTGGGTCATGCTTTCAATAAAAAGCTAAACAATCCATACCCTTAAATACATCAAGTTTGGTTTTCTTCCTTTCCAAATTTCATAGGGAGATACATGTGTTTTTATAGAGGTAATTCTAATATGAACATGACATGCAGTGAGTAATGCTTCCCCCCATAAGTTTTTTGTTAACTTAGCATTAAGAATCATAGAATTTATCATATCTGTAAAAATTCTATTCTTTCTTTCGGCCATACCGTTTTGTTGAGGAGTAAAAGGTGATGTTTTTTGGTGAATAATTCCATGTTCTTCACAAAATTTATCGAATTCATTAGAAAAAATTTCACCTCCTCTATCACTTCGAAACCATTTTGATTCTCTTATCTTTTTGGTTCTCAACTTCAGCCTTGAAAATTTTAATTTCTCAAAGACTTCATCTTTTGTTATAAGTACACATGAGTGTATCTTGAACAATCATCAATGAAAGTGATAAAGTATCTTTTCCCTCCTCTAGTCAAAACACTGTTATACTCACAAATATCTGTATGAATCAAATCCAATATTTGAGTATTTCGTTCAGCACTTAGAAACGGTTTCTTAGTCAATTTTGCTTGGATGCATATTTCACATTTTTTATTTTTTATATCTTTGAAATTAATCAAACCATGCTTGGACATGTACTTCAAAGATCGAAAATTTAAATGTGCTAATCTAGCATGCCAAATATAAAAAAACTCAACAATATAAGCAGAATTGAAATTATTATTATTATTAATGCTTAGCTTATACATTCCATTACAAGAATACCCTTTCCCCACAAATATTGCATTCTTTGATACAATACAATTATTGCCCTCAAGAATAATCTTAAGCTCATTCTTACACAAGTGACTAGCAGAAACAAGGTTCTTCCTAATGGAAGGCACATGGAAGACATTGTTCAATGTGACCTTCTTTTCGGAAGTGAAGTTAATTTTCACCATACCTTTACCGGCAACCACGGCTGAATCATTGTTCTCCATAAGAACCTTTAGTCCTTCATTCTCCATTTTGTAAGACTTAAATAGATTCTTGTCATTACAAACATGAATGGTTGCACCCGAGTTGAGCCACCAATCCAAAGACTTTGTTTCAGTCATATTGATTTGGGTAATCATGTCAATTTGCATTTCGGAGACCATAACACAAATTTCTTCAATTTTCTCCTCAATAACATTGGCCTTGTTGGAATTTCCTTCTTTCTTCTTCTTGAATCTGCAGTCACTTTTGCGATGACCCTTTTTTCCACAATTAAAATAATTTCCGAAGAACTTTTATGGGCCATTACCGGACTTCTTGAATTTCTGATTGTTCTTAACTTTGAAACTCTTTGAGAACTTACTAGCTTCAGTGGCATTAACTTTGGAAGAATCATATTTGTTCTTAGAATCATGAGATCTAGTCTCTTCTTCGATTCTCAAATGCTTTTCTGATTCTTTCAAAGGTATGTCCTCTCTTTTATGAATAAGTTTCTTTCTATAACCATTCCAACTTTGAGGCAATTTAGCAATAATTGTCCCCACTAGAAATGGTTCAGAAATTTCAACTTTCAATTCTCGAAGCTTAGTAACAATGACTTGCAATTCATGTATTTGATCAAGAACGGACTTTGTGTCAATCATGGTAAATTCAAGATATTTAGATACAAGAAATTTATCTGTACCGTCTTATATTTATACTCGAGAACATTCCAAATTTCAACCGGAGATTCCATCAAGTTGTAGAGATCATAGTGTCTATCGGAAAGAGTATTGGGAATGTGACCTCTACACATCACTTCATCATCTTCACGTTTTTCCTAACGGCCTTGATCACTCCTGTGTCATATTCCTTTGGCTCTGGAGGTAGTGGCAATTTTGGATCAAGCACATAAGCAATCTTGAGCATAGTGAGAAGAAATAATAATTTTCCTTTCCGGCGAGTAAAGTTGTTGCCGTCAAAGCGATCAAGTTGAACATTTGAATTGAGGAACGAAGACATATCTTTAGAAGCCTCCATTGCAAAAATTAAAACCTTAAATATTGTTGGCGTAAAAGAAGAATAAGGAGGCAAAAGAAGAGAAATGACAAAACATGATTTGAGGTGTGTAGAAACACTTTCCTCTAAGGTTTTATTTTCCCTCACCAACACCAGGTTTGCTAAGAATTTTTTTAGCAAATTACCCCTAAGATACAACAAATCCTAAACACTATCTCAAGCAAATAAGATAGTGTTTCTAGAACTAATTATAAATCTATATTGATCTATATATTAATCTGTAGTAAAATCTGGATAATTTATAAACTTTGAAGTCTCTTTTCATAATGGACACAAACCTTCTCAAAGAGGTATATTTCATAAGGTCACGACCTTTGAATGTAGGCGTGGGCATAAAACCCGTTGAACCGAACCGCCAGTTCGGTTTTTATTCGATTTTTTAACAAAAATGGTTTACGAAAAAACCGAACCTAATCAGGATTAAATGATTCGGTTAGGTTCAGTTCTTTCGTATTTTGATGAACCGAACCGAAAACTGGAGGTAAATATGTAATTAATCTTATTTTTTATTTTAGGCTACTGCTATCTCTTGAATCATAGCCATTGAAGCCAATCTATGAAGCTTTTATGAAAGTTGAATGCGACATGAACTTAATTAACATATCACGGAAGCATTAACATAAAATGTAGGGAGAGAAAGTAGATGTAAATTGGTGCAACTTTAAATGGTCAAAACTCTGTGCTCGGATGTCCGTAAGGCAGTTTGGCACCGCTAATTTTTACGAAAACATCCGTTTTCCCAATCAATTTGTGTTTTCCTCCAAATTGATTTCTAATTTTCCCTTTTTCCCTTTTCTTTAGTAACATCTTACGATATACAATACATTTCAACGTCGAAATTTCGTGGTAATGTAGGTGTGAATGTCAATTTAAATGTTGGAAATTCAATTTTAAAAAAAAAAATCCCCCGACCTGACGTTTTTGGACTTTATATTTGAATTGAAAAAAATGATATAAACCGATACGTTCAGCGATATAAACCGATATATCATTTTTTTTAAAAATAAATAAATTTTATTCGGTTTTTATTTTTTTGATACAAAACCAAACCGATATACACCCACCCCTATTTGAATGGTGTCCATCCACAAAGACACAATATTTGAATGATGTTTATTCATAAAGATACAACTATTCAAATGTATTTATTCACAAAGACACAATATTTCAAGTGAGTAACCTTCTATCAAAGGTATTTTATATACTAATATATATAAAATTCGTGATTATATATATATGTATATATATATATATATAATTTTTTATAAAGGACTGTCTAACAGAGTGTACCCACACCTAATCAATAAAGACTTCTATAAAAAATGAATAATTGTGAATAATATTATAATTGTAGGGTTTTGTTGGGTTCAAAACACATAAGTAAGGCACATCGGAAGTTTAAAAGTTTTGTTTTTTTACTTACCCCAACAATAATTCTGGTATGGTTATACAACAATGAAACTTGTAACATAAAACATTTACTTACAAGTTATAATATCTTGAATCTTTGTCTACTATATTGTGCACACGCGGTTGCCCTTCCGATTGCAAGCTTCAAGCTTCAATGTACTTCTCTTTCGGAAAGGTAGGAAATCCGGCAAAGGTTCGAGAGTATATGATTCTAAGTCTCTAAGGCTTAGAATATTTTCAGAAAAATGGTGTGTTGAATAATGAGGTGAATGCTTCTATTTATAGTTGAAAAATAGGTCAAAACCGGATTAGGGTTTGACCTTGGGCCTGGCCCAAAAATTAAGGCAGAGGAGTCGTGGCCCTAGGGTATGGGTGCCGTAGCACTTGACTTTATTTTGTGCATTCTTAATTAAATCCAAAATCCAATTTTGACTTAATTAAAATAATCATTATTCATTTAAATGTCTCGATTCCAAATCGAACATTTTAATTACTCTCTCAATACATCCTTAGATCGAAATGGACAATCGACATAGTGTGACCCTACATGCCTTCTCATATCGACATTAATCTAATTAAGGTCTACACGGAACTCCTAGACGGCGCCGGAAGACGAACTCAATATGTAAAGTATGTTTACACGGATCCAGTAAACTTAACCTTTATGTGGTAAGATAAAATTATTTCATTCACGACACACCCTATCAAGCTTAGGATTTGTCAAGTGTCTATCCAAATGGCTTAATCATTGTATCTCTATATTAGTTGACAACTAGACCATATTCTAAATATGTATATTGCATTGGCCAACGACTTAGTCAACCTAATATCACTGAGAATCTAAGTGTTCTTTCGAATATACATCCGAGGAATGAATCCTAATATTGGCTCAACTACCACCTTCAATCCATATCGTAATGTACCCAATACAAGCCATATCTCAACCTATAAGGCATTTGAGCTTAGGACGGGATCAAAGTACATTACTTTGTAGACAAGGCGCGTATTGACCTCAAGTCTAAAGACTTCTATCTCCCACACGCTGATCATACTTTAGACAAGTATAACAAACAGTATATCAACAGGGTATACCAATACTTTCAAATTTTTCATGTGTCCATCACGAGTAACCATTACTCATAGCAGGTGAGACATACTACATCCTCTAAGGATGTGATGCAGACCACATGTCGACTTATCACATATCATCGATATCCCTTTCTCGATGATCATTAGTCGAGGCTATTTAAGAGTTACGCTCTATCATTAATATCTCACTCTATTAATGACAACGTAAGCTCAAGGGATGCACATTAATGAATAATTACAAACAATCAATTAATAATTCAATAATTGCAAGTGCCAAAATATTAATCTCCATTAATAATAATATGAATGTGTATAAAATACATTTGTCCTAATACATATTATCTATAGGACATAAATGTACTTTCAATAATCTCACTTACAAAAGATTCTACAACAATAGGCTAGAAACTCACAACATTCTGAATGTCTAACACAATTGAAACACAACGTACATCTTTGATTTGTCCTAATACATGTTTGTGGTCCTTTTGGTTAATTACTATCCACAATTAGCATGCAGAATTAGGCTTAACATTCACTCTCAAATCTTTTTGATAAGGCAATTAATAGTGTTCCCAAAAAAGGGAACTTGCCATCAATGAACAACTACAATTAATTGTGCAAAGGCGGCCAATAGGGTATATTATCCAGGTGTTCACTCATTTGACAATTCTGTAATAGAGACGCCACCATTTACTTTAGGACAACAATGCAAACTTTAAAGTACTTAGCTTAAAAATTTATGATTTGCAATCTTCTTCTTCTTCACATTCTGTTTATGCACTATGTGGACCTCTTCTGTCGACACTCAACAAAGTGAGAGATCAACTAAATATTCGGGAGAATAACATATCATTAACACAAAGGATGAACAAATTGAGAACACAAAAATGTTAAATAATCTAAATGTCTTGCCTAAATTTTTTATGTCAACGTGCATGCAGTTCAATGTTATCTCATGAGTTTATCTTAAAAGAAGGTGTCTCTTATGATTAGGAAGAACACTTTTTTACTTTATAAGAAAAAAAGAATAGGCTCGCGCACATGAAAAATGAGCCTGAAAAAGTGAGTTTGACACCAATAAATAAAAATTCTCCTTTTCCCTTTCTAATGGTTGGGTTTTATACTTAAGGACTGTATCATCAACAAACAAGCCTCAATCTACAAGAAAATTTATCTAATTTTACTTCTAACGGAAGGAAGTTAATTCCATGAGTTATTTCATTCCAAGATTGTAATATATATATAAGTGTACAATATTATTCTATGGCTAATATTAAGGAAGACCTATCTAATTATATCCTAATCATCCTAAATTATATGATACTAATTACAATTACAATTATATTGATTTGATATGATTGAGATAATTATGGAATGACTCCATAATTATCCTAACAGTCCCCCGCAGTCTTAGCGGGAGGTTCTCGTATGATGAGTCTGTCCCTGAAATCATTAAACAGTACGCGCGGAAGACCTTTGATGAAAATGTCGGCAATCTGATAACGAGACGGTACATGGAGAACACGGATTTGTCCACGTGCAACCTTTTCTCGGGCAAATAAGATATTCATTTCTATGTGTTTTGTGCGTTGATGCTGGACAAGGTTACCAGATAAGTATATCGCACTCACATTATCACAATAAACAACAGTTGCTTCTTCAATCTGACAATAAAGTTCTAAAAGAAGATTACGAAGCCAACATGATTCAACGACCACATTAGCTACCCCTCGGTATTCTGCTTTGACGCTTGACCGAGATATCGTCGGCTGTCGTTTAGACGATCATGAAATGAGGTTGTCTCTAAAAAATACACAATAACCAGAGGTGAAACGTCGTATGTCCGAGCAGCCACCCCAATCAGCATCTGTATAAGATGAGAGACTTGAAATGGAGGACTTATACAGATGCAATCCAAAATGAAGAGTACCCTTAACATACCGCAAAATTCGCTTGAGAGCCCCCATATGCTCTTATTTCGGATCATGCATATGTAAACATACTTGTTGAATTGCATAGGAGATATCAGGTCTCGTGAAAGTAAGATATTGCAATGCCCCTGCTAAGCTGCGGTAATGTATTGGATCACTGTATGGAGTACCTATAGAGTTACTAAATTTCGCATTTGTATCAACCGGTGTATGTGACGGTTTGCAGAAGGACATACCGGCTTTGTCAATGATCTCTTCGGCGTATTTCTTTTACATCAATGCCTAAAAAATAATTTAAATGACTCAAATCCTTCATTATAAATTCTGATGCAAGGAGGGACATAATAGACTGACAAAGTAACGTAGATGATGATGTAAGAATGATGGTATCTACATATAGAATGATATATGCCATGTCATTGCCCTTCTTATAAATGAACAAGAACTGATCGGACTTACTGTGTGAGAAACCCAGAGTGGATACAAACCCTGCAAATCTGTTATACCACGCCCTGGGAGCCTGTTTCAAACCATATAAAGATTTTTTCAGCAAGCAAACATAATCCGGATATGTGGGATCTCTGAAATCCAAAGGCTGGTGCATGTAAACTGTCTCTTGTAGGTGACCATGTAAAAATGCATTTTTGACATCCAACTGGTGAATGGACCATGATTTTGACAGTGTCAGGCTAAGAATAGTCCTGATAGTTGCTGGCTTAACTACCAGACTGAATATTTCACTACAATTCATGCCAACCTGCTGAGACCTGCCATCACCAACAAGATGAGCTTTTGTATCTCGCAAAGGAGCCATCAGAATTCTTTTTATGACAAAAAACCCACATAGACCTTATTATGTTCACATTAGATGGACGGGGCACTAACTCCAACGTCTTATTTTTAATAAGAGCATCAATTTCGTCTAACATGGCAGCTTTCCAATTTGGGTCTGATAGTGCTACTTTGGAATTTTTAGGAGATATGATGGTTGGACCGAAGATGTTAGGTTAAAATGACGTTTGGGTCAAACAATCTCGTGCATGGCATGAGTTTCAACGGTCCAAGGTTGGGCTAATACCGACGGCTGGGGATTTGGGTTGTAGGGTAGTGAATTGGATCGAGGAGAGGTCCGGAGTTGGGCCAAGACTGAAGGCTAGGTAATCGGGTTTGCAGCTTGGTGATTGGGCCGATGAGGGTTGAGATTTTAGACTTGAAGATATGGGCATATTGGTCTGGTTGGGGACACGGGTGAGGGAGTTGTGGGCTCACTCCTTTGGGCCTGCCAGTCATGAGACGTGGACTGGACCGAGGCCGAAAGAAAGAAGGCAGTGGGCTCCTCTCCTCGAACTGGCCCAGTCCCATTTCGTTGTTGGGCCGACACAGTTTGTGGTGTATTTTGGGCTAGTCCCATATGATTTTGGGTATTGAGATGTTGATTTAAAATTAGATGTATTCCGACGTCTAAAAAATTATATGAAGGTGGGGATGCCTCGTGAGAATTAGCAAACGGGGATGTAGACTCATCAAAAACTATGTGACAAGAGATAATAATTTTCCCATTCGTCATATCATAATATTTATATCTCTTATGATTTTGTGGGTATCCCAAAAACACACAATAAATGGAACGGGCCTGAAGTTTGTTAATGGTTGTGGACGGAAACAAGTGATAAAACAAACATCCAAAAACCTTAAATGTGTAAAAGACGGGAGACGATGGTTCAACATTTATGTAGGTGATATGTTTGAGAGTAGTTTGCTAGGAAGAATGTTTAAAAGATATGTGGTCATTTGAAGCGCATGATGCCAAAAGACCGGTGGTGTGGACGAATGCACAAGAAGTGTGCGAATTATATTGTTAATCGTTCGAAAAAAATTCGGCTTTCCCATTTTGAGGTGAGGTACGTGGACATGAAAGACACAAAAACATCCCATTTTTGTGACAAAAATCTTTAAATTTGGCATTTATGAATTCCCTTCATTGTCACATTGAAAACATTTAATGGATTTGTCAAATTGAGTTTTGATAAAAATACTAAATTGTTTGAAAACGGTGAAGACTTGCGATTTTTTTCCTAAGGGAAATGTCCACAGAAAATTCGAATAATCATCCAAAATAAGCATATAATATTGCTGACCTGCGGAACTTAAAATCGGGAATGTCCACAAATCACAATGCATAAGATCAAATGGCATAAGCGTATGTGAAGTAGATAATGAAAAATGAACTTTAACATGCTTCTCAAACACACAAGCCTGTCAAACAGAAGAGTCCATTAGTTTGTTACAATCAACAAAATTATTCTTTGTTAGAACATTAAACATCGGTTCTCCCGGGTGTCTCAATCGATTATGCCACACGATAGAGGAAATGGCTGCAAAGGTTGATGGTTTGGTGACTTAGTTGTTGGTAGTGGTAGTGATGGGATACAAGTCTCCAATGCTATTACATCTCATTAGTGGCATCCCCGTCTCAAAATCCTTCACAGAAAACCTAAACGGATCAAAATTCACAGAAACATTGTTGTCAGTTGTAAAACGACGTACATATATCAAATTCTTAATGCGTTTGGGTGCATGTAGAACATTTTTCAAATATAAAGGTGGGTGAGGGGGAAATTTTACTTGACCAATACCACAAATTGGAATTTTCTACCCATTGCCGAAAAATAATATTTTAATTACTGCTCATATTAAAATAAGATGAGAGATTATCTTGAGATGCCGTTATGTGTGACGTAGCCCGTGTTCATGTACCACGAATCATCCGGAACATTCAGATTCATGTTGTTTATGGCCTGTTCGATATCGATGGGAGCATAACTTGCGGAAGAAGGTCCATGGGCTGCAAAAATTTGTTACGGATGAGAACCGAGAACTCCGAGCTGTCGGTTTGACGAAGAAGGCCTGGCCCACGATGAGGTAGGGTATGGGCAAGGAGGAGCAGCCTATTGTGGTGCCCAAGTCCATGGTGGGTACTGCTCCCACTGGCACTCGTTGGACTGATCTTGCGGCTGCTACTGGCTAGGCCGCCACTGCCCCTACTGCTGGTGGTTGCTTTGTTGGCGCCGGCGGGTTGGCCACCACCCCTACCACGTCCCTTTCCGCCATTATTATTTTCTTTATTATTATTGCGATTTGACCCCCGTTTTTTACCATTGTTGCTGCGATTCACTGTTCCTCCCGAACTAGAATTTTGTGTTGCAAAGTCCGCGAAATATGAGTTGGTGGAGACGAGGGTTGTTCTGGCAGTGGTTGCTCCCGAGGCTGTTTGCTTTGCCTTGTGGGTTTCTTCGAGAATTAATCTCGAACGAGCCTCATAAAATAGAGGCAACAAATTACTCTATTGAATGAACGTAGCAACCCCATGTTCATTCAACTCCGCAATCAATTGAAGAACTAACTTTTGATTTGTCACCAGCGCACCAACATTTGATAGTTGGTCGGCAATCATTTTTAACTCTTGACAATAGGTGAAAACGTTTGAAAAATTATCCAGTTTGACATTAGTGAATTGGTTTTCAAGATAAACCGCCCTAGAAATTTTATTATCTTAAAAAATATTCTGCAAACGCTCCCACGATTGTTGTCGTAGAGTCCGGTTCCAAAATGGTATGTAAAAAGTCGTTAGAGATGGTTCCGTAAATCCATTGAAGGACTATAGCATCTAAACGAGATCATAAAATTTTGTCAACAAAGGTGGTGTCTGCTGAAGATTGGGAAGTGATAATATGGTCTATTACTTCATATGCTCGACAATGTATTTTGAATAACTCCGCCCAAGAGGAGTATTGCCCTTTTTCCATCTCAAGTGTAATCGGAATAAAGTTCTTGACGTTTTTCATGGCAAAAGCTGGATGAAATTTTTCTTTGTAGGCCATAGTTACCCACGAAAATACAAGAATACAGGAAGGAGAAAAAGTATTTTGTGTTTGGTGGAAATTGGTGGAAGAACCCTAAACCGTGAAGTGGTTTGGAGGCTAGGGATGAAAGAAAGGAAGAGTTGTATTAGGGTATGTTGTCGGCTATTGTTAGTGTTGGGAGGAAAACCCTAAGTAGGGGTGGTATAGTTGGCCGAAAGGATTAGGTTTAGGGTTTCGGAATAAAACCCTTTGCTTGTAGTCGGAAAAAAAAATTCTGGGTGGGGGTGGGGTGGGGGGTGGGTAGGCCGAGTAGGGGGGGTGAGCAAATGGAGTTAATTTGTGGCTCTTGATACCATGAAGGAAGTTAATTCCATGAGTTATTTCATTCCAAGATTGTAATATATATATATATATATATATATACAAGTGTACAATATCATTCTATGGCTAATATTAAGGAAGATCTATCTAATTATATCCTAATCATCCTAAATTATATAATACTAATTACAATTACAATTACAATTACAATTACATTGATTTGATATGATTGAGATAATTATCCTAACACTAACAGTTTCTACAACGACTTTCACGGCCCCGTTCTTCCCAAAAAGAATTTTAAATAATGCTCCCGCTATGCATAGGGTTACTAAGGATGCCTTGGAATTTTTATTGTGTCTGCATAATCATTGTATAAATATGTTTTATACTAAGAATGGATAGAGTTTGAATTCTTTAGCTATTAGTCCTGATATCTCATAATGTTGAGTGATTTTTATGTTATAAAGTAAAGAAAAGTGATTTTTATGTTATAATTACTTTTACTTGAGTGACAGCGTGAGAAATCAACTCCAGCTTCTAGCTTTAGAACTGCCCCGAAAACTAAGGTTTTCCCAACAGAACCATCAAATATATACTCAGCAGGAAAAGGAAAAAAAGATCAAAAAGTACAATGGTTTGCAGCTATTACCAAGTTGATTAACTAAAAATTCAAAACCAGTAACCAATAGAAATTTGTATTGGAAAAATATACACAACATTTTTAGAAGGAAAAGAACTAAAATAAGAAACTATTTTACAAGTGAGGGTCAGACAAGTTGAACCAAATTTGTTCAAATGCCTTGATAATAAGGTCATGATATTCATTTGAGTTCAATGAAAGGTAACAAGCAAGAAGATCTTCCAAGTCTTTCGAGGCCTTAATATTATTTTCGACAACCATATCGATCATAGATTCTCTGAAATCCTTTTCAGGATCAATTGAAGCTTTCACTATGGCAAAACTAGTCCCTGTTGAACAACTCTCTTTCTTTGCCTTCGAACGCCTTTCTGATGTCACACTATTTCTCTTGCTACCGATTTTCGTAGAATTTGTTCGTAGCTTTACACCCGAAGAGTTGGAGAAATGGCTGCGCGAAACAGGGGAACCTACTCTGTTTTTAGGTTCTTTTTCTTGTCGAGCTTTGATATCGTCCTGTTTTACGTTCTTGATGGAATTTGAAGGCTTGATAAGAATTGAAGGGAGTTGATCAAGTTCTGAAATTGCCGCGTACCCTGAATCAAGTATGTTGAATTCGTTATAGTGAGCTTTATCGCTTACGTCTATGATTATTTCTGTAGCTGAGGAACTGAACTGACAACTACAAGAATTGGGCCAATTTGAGGCAAGTTCATTGAGAGATTGAGAATCAGAGTCGAATTCCGAGGATGGAGAATTAAGGAAATCCAATTCGGGGAATTTATCTTCTTCTGTGGGGAAACAGAAGAAGCGGACCCAACTTGTTTGAGACTGAGGCGTAGATGTTGTTGTTGTTAATGTGTTTTGGAGAAGGCTTGTAAATGGTCTTTCTCTTGGATTTTCTCTTTGATGATGATGATCTTCTTGGTGGATCAAGAAACTATAAGCATGAGAATTGTAAATCTTGTCAACTCTAATAGACTTCCTAGAATAAGAGAAAGATGATCTTGGTTGACAAAATTGTGGCTTATTATTATTGGAAGAAGATGAAAATGGGGTTTTATGGTTTTTGGTTTTGCTTATGTCTTTAAGCTTGTAAAACCAAGATTTTGGCATCATATCTGAAAACTTGAATTTGTGATTGCCCATTTTGAGGAACACCTTTGCTTCTTTCGACTTCTTTCACACTATATATGATAGCAAAAGAATGAAAGTTTGTGCTAAATAAATAGTGTTGAGTAAAGAAAGGGGACCCCATAGGAAGATATGTCATACAGAGCAAGTGGAGCACAGACTAAACAGTGGTTTCTATTTTTTATGTAGGTAAGCCAGCTGCTTTTTTTTTTTTTTTTTTTTTTTTTTGATAATCCAGGGTTTCGCGCTGCGCGCATGGCCGACTACTTCACTGTTGGTATTACCCGGACGTCCCGGAGATGATGGGACCGGTCCTTCAAAGACACCCACCACCGGGTAAATCGCGGGATGTGCACACATGGTCGGTGTTTGTTTGCGTCCAACGGATCAATGCTACAAGGTTGACCCCCCCACGAGCCCCATCCACAAGGCTTGCGGAGACCGAACCCACACCGCAACATGCCCGCGCGGCTTTTAGCGCCCGTGGCTTTACCACATGTATGTGCCCCGGAGGACGATATCCGGAGGGGAGAATCGAACTTGCGACCCTAAGGCCGCAAAGTTGACTCCCTGCCAGCAAGCTGACCCCTCTAGATGCCAGCTGCTCTTTCTTATTATGATTTTGGTCATACTTTTGGGTAGGTTACGGGGAAGTTTAGTTTTTTTCATGCTTCAGTCAGTAATGAAAAGTCAAAACACAAATTGTCACACCTATTTTAATGATTTTGGTTATAACCTGCCGTTATTAATGGCGAAGGCAGAATTTTTACCAAGTAGATTCATCATCTACTATATTAAAATCGGAAAAGGTCTATATATGCCCCTCGACTATACGATATTGTGCGCAAATGTCCGTCATTTAAAGGTGGGCAGAGGCATGCCCCTGCCGTTCAATAGGTGAGCCATTCATGCCCCTTGATTTAATGAAACTCATTGGAAGACATATTTGTTCAGTCTCGCATAGTATAGGGACATATTTGATCTATTGAAGTTACTGAATTGCATATTGCACCAGCGCCCCCTTCTGCCCCTCTAGTTCCACCTCTACCATCACCCCTTCCCAGGGGCGGAGCTAGAGGGGCGCCCCTTCAACAAAAATCACATTGTATATATGTAAGGTCAATTTTTTTTTTCATATATAATAGGTACTTAACCCTCTTGACGAAACTCCATAGGTAAAAAGAAAAGAAAAGGGAGGGCAGGAGGACAAAAGGAACCACAATGTTTTAAAAGAGTAACAGGCTATCTTTTAGAATTTACAAGACATTAATGAAGAATCTTTTTTCCTCTTTTTCTGAAATTTTTTTTGCTCTTCTGTCATTTGAGGAGTTATCAATTGTCCATTAATTTGTTTATTGGAAATGGGTATACTTATGAGGGACTCTGTGAAGTCTAGTTTGGGTTCTTCATAAAAAGGAAAAAAAGATGAATTGACAAAATGATTTATCATTACTCATTAGTAACAAATTAACAATGCATGCCCATATGTCTATGGAAAGGTTGTGGTCTTCAAACATCCAAGTTCCCCAGAAATTATGACAAGTTGTCACATTATTTTTGGGCCTTCGATATTATCTTTTTGGGCCGAGAAAACTTTGCCGTGAAGTACGTTTGATCCCGAAGTTTCGGACGTACGGTTTGAACCGAATTCTTTCGGATGTCTTGTTTGGTCCCGAAGTTTCAAGATGTACTTGTTTGGTCCCGAAGTTTCAAGATGTACGGTTTGGTCCCCGAAGTTTCAAGATGTACGATTTGGTCCCCGAAGTTCGAATTTCGATGGTCAAAACGAAACGTCAAGCACTCAATTCGGCCATTTATTTTGGCTGAATTACTCCTCCTATAATGGCCAAATCCGTTGGTTCTTTCACCATTTATGTTGGTGACTTTACTACCTCCATAATGGCCATTATTTGGCTATTATGGAGGCGATTTTCAGCCCCTCCCTCACCTATATAAACACACCCTTACACCATTGTTGAGCAACACAAAGAGCGAGAAAAATAACGAGTTCATAAAGCTCACGAAAATACACAACAAAAACAGTTTTCTTCCTACAACTTCCAAGCATCATTTCGTTACTCAATATTCTTCACGGTAGCTCTTGAGTTTCCTTTGCTCAAGAGTTCCATTGCTGTTTTATCTGCTGTTTTATCTTGGGAGACAAATTATCCAGGACGTATAAAGGATACATACGGGGCAATATTGTCTTAAGGACGAGTGTCACACTCGACTCGGCAAGAAACCGAGTTTCCATTTTTTCGTTTTCAACAAAATTGTAATTTCGAGTTTGTGGTTATCTTGTAATTTTCGATTACTAGTTGAACTATTGAATCTTTGTTTATCCTTTCGAATACTTGTAATAGTTATATACTTCCCGTACTGCTTTATAAAGTACCATAGAGCAAAATCTCCCAACAACTTAAGACAATATTTGTATTGTATTACTATTAGTATTCGAAAGATGTCGGTCAAAAATTGTGTGACCAAATCTGGATATGAAAATGGTTTTCTCGGTAGAAGAGAGTGATGATGATGAACGTGTTCATGGTGTCACCGCCACCAAGACCGGGTGGAAACAAACGCTCTCGAGAGCTCGAGGATGTCAATCGGGACAAGAGGAGAAGATCGAAGATGTACTTCTATCTTGCAGCGAAGGCTCGTATCTATCCCGGACAAAAGATCGAATAATGGTGAGAAGGAATTGGACACTCGGTCGATGAAGTGGCCGAAGTGAGCCGAATCCGAAATTGGGATAAGTATTTTCTTACTTGTCAAGAATAAAGATTAAATGATGTCTGATTAAAAATAAATTAAAGTAAGGAGGAATATAAAATTAATTTATATTCCTTACGCTTTAAAAATCAGAAGTTTAATCTCTTCTTCTTTCCCGTTTAAAGATTGGATTTTGTAAACGACTTAAAAAGATCGGTTCTTTTAAGTTTAATAATTAAAAGTGTGTAAAGTATGTTCGCACATGTGATGGAGAGAGATCCACTAACTGTGCGAAAACTGTTACCACACTTAAGTAAGCGCCAAGAATTATCTGGGCACCAATCATAACGGAAGAAGTCTAAAAAGTTAATGACGTTGAGCCTGTCATATTATTTGGCAAGAAGATCCTTCATAGGATGATATTGGACACTCGGTCATACAAAGCCTCCGGCGACTGGAGTGGGCCAAAATTTCCTTTGATATGATGATATTGGACACTCAGTCATATAAAGCCTCCGAGCGACTGGAGTGGGGCCGAGAATTCATTTCATAAGAAAAGGAATGGACACCTAGTAAGGTGGGCCGCATTTCCAGGTCTCAAATGATCCGAAGGCCTAAAGAAAGGCGATAAGAAATTGGACACTCGATCGCCAAAGCAACTAGAGTGGGCCAGAGTATCGAGATCACATATGATCCGGTTGCGCCCTAACCACGGGCAAGAGGTTGTTCATGTGAAGCAACGCCACCTCTAAAGTAGAAGGGGTTGGAGAGATTGTCCTCAATAGGACTTCAGGGAATGAGATCACTCTAAGATGATGTGATACATATCCCTAACTTGGTTTAAGGGACGCTGTTGGTCAAGCTGGTTTGAGACTAGTCCAACAGGTCTGTAATAACTAAGAATGGTACAGTATGTCTGTAGCAAAATGAATGATATATTTGTAATCCGTGCATCTATGCCATCATAGATTAAGACACGTTAAATAGCAAGTCATTCAAAAGCTAACGATGTTGAGATTGTTGCCTTCTGACGACATAAACCCTCAAAATAAATGTGAGGTAGACGAAGAGGCAAAATCACCTTTCCAAATTCCGTCAAGGGAATAGCGAAAGAAGCACCGCTCCTCTAGAACTTAGTCACACCTACTTGGTGATTTGAAGTTTATACAAAATAGAGGGGGGAGACAAGTACGTTGTGATCTTCATTGATGATGGTACAACGTATGGAATCCTTTGTTTATTAAAAAGCAAAGATGAAGTTGTTGAAGCCTACAAAGCAGAAGTTGAAAATCAACTAAGCCTACGGATTGAGAAATTCGTAGTGATAGAGGGGGAGAATGTGAAGCATCGTTCATTAAACGAATGTTCATTTCTCACCTCAGTCTAACGGTGTTAGCCAAGCGCGAAGTCGTACGCCCAAATTATGTGGGGTAGCTTGGTAAAAGATGGGCTACCGAAACAGGTCAAGTTCGACCTAAGACTGTAGATTGCATATCCACTTTGGATCCGCAAATAACGATAGTGTTGATCGCCTCTTGGCGTCAAAGAATCTTCGAATTCATTGAAGATAACTTTCCTTGAAATAGGAAAAAGGAGTAATTGCTCAAGGTTAACAAGAACCCGCGAGGGCTTTGACTGTCCGAACTAGACGTTCCGTATCTACGAGACTCGAAAGTTGCTTGGCTTGTCCGGAACTTAATATTCCGGATCTGCGAACTCGGGGATTCTAGATGTTGAACCGAGACAGAGCAAAGAAGGGGACAAAGACTTGTTCCGTCCTTCTAGCTTGTATGGTTAATAATGAACCATGAACAATTAACAAATAATTGTTATCTCCAAAAACGCTGCTTTGGAAAGAAGCTAAAGGGAGAAATTGATTCCATATATAGAACCATACGTGTGTAATAGTTAATCTTCCTCCGGGAAAAGAACCTTTGGGTTGTAAAAAGTGCTCCCCTGTGAGTAGCTTCACATCCAGGGCCATTGTAATCTTACATAGCATGGTGTTGAAACGACCTTCCAACCGGAGAGTTGGAAGAAGAGGATCGAGAATTGGTTTGCTTGAACTGTTGGGCTTCTTCCCGAACTTTCATTTTGGTCCCCGAAATGTTAACATTTTGGTCCCGAAAGTCTCGGATAAAAACGAAACAATGAATCGATCACGAAACATTGACTCGAAGTTAGAAAGCCAACGGTTGGAAAACCAACGGTCTTAGAGTGAAAATCATATTGAAACAAAGTCTCGATATGAAAGATATGAGTATCACAGATGACATCTTAGGAATTGGATTTCTAAGACATCTAACGGACGGTCGATAGTTGACGAGTCTCGTTGAAGCCACCAATGGATATGAATCATAGAACTGATTGGAATCATGGTGCACCCATAGACAAGGAGCGATATGCACGGTCACGTGTAGTTCAATGTATTGTACACACTACAACCGACCAGGTATCGTCCTACAAACGATCGATTGAACTAAGGTTCATGATGATCTTAATACATGATCAATAGAAGGCGTTAAGTCGGATATGACGATATCGAATTATTCGCTTATCTACGGATTATTGTATTCGGATGTCCAGCGGTTACGAGAGAACACGGTGATGCAACCGGACATCGGATCGAAGAACACACCAAAGCCACAAGTAAATGTGTATGGTGGTTCTTGGAAAATCCTCTAAGCAAACTTGCATCGACCGATTCATGATGGTATCGGAGTTTATCGCTTTATACAAAGCATGAAAGAAGTTGAGTAACTTCACGACTCATTAGAGGACGTCCCTTATTGGGAGAAACCCGTGCCTTCGAGCGGTTCTACACCGTGGCTAGCCGGTCGGCTTTAGGAAGGACACGGATGACGGCGTCTGGACATATCTCACGATCTGTCGGAGACATAAGACCGTATGGCGGTTGATCATCACGGTGTCACTTCCTTGTTTACAAACTAAGGGACTACCCGAGAGATCAAGTGTTCTCGCTGTCTAGGGGAATGGGCTTAAAACCCAAAATATACGGACCAATACAAAGGAAACCCAACCTTACGAACCGGAGATCCCGGTAATTTGGTTCAATGGGAAAACTAAGTTGTAAAGGTTCGCTTGATCGCTTCGGTGGAAGCATGAGCACTTCGGATAGTGATTTCGAAAAGAAACACCAAATCCAAAGCCGTTCCCGCGAAAGACGTTAAGTGCTATCTGCGGTATGGGTAAAGGTTAAGTTTTCAAAACCTGTAATGATCCTCAACAAAGTTGAGGTTAGGTCTTTGGGAAACTTTTAATGGTTCCTAACACTTGTGAAGTGGGGTATAGCAGGATACCTTGTAGGAGACCACCTATTTAAGTGCGAGGACGGGCCGCCTCAAATTGAACGCACTTAAGAATCCAAGACGTTGTCCATGGCCAAAACGGACAAAACATTACGAAGAAGAGAGTAAGGGAATTTGTTGTGTTGGTACCGTTGTCTTGGCTTACACTAAACACGACGGTTCAAGACATCACGTTCACCGCGCAAAGTAAGTCCGATGGTATTCAACTATGGAAGGTTCAAAGCTGAGGCTACCTCTCCTTATGCAACATCGGTCCGCCGAAATATTGCTGGAAATGAAAAGACACCATGTGAGTGCGCCAAAATCTCTTTCAAGAGGGTATTGTTGGAAATTTGCCTTTGGCGGGAGTTGCGACCGACCAACTTTAACGGCTTAAACACTAGTGTAACGTATGTTGGAGAATCCGGTTCTTCACACATGCATGATCTACTAAGTACGTAGATAACCGTAGGGCCAAGAATCGTCAAATTTCATTGAGAAATGAAAGAGATATTGGTTCACGAAGTAAGGTGTTTGAAGCATGGAAAGTGTGGTATTGTGTGTAATTCTCCCACATCGGTAGAGGAAGAAAGAATTGTTGTGTATATAATACTTGAAATTGGTTTGGGGTTTGGGACCCCAAGGGGTATCCCATGTGTTTAAAGGAGGGAGGACCTAGATGTGCTTCGGTTCAAGTAAAGACCACACGCGCGCCGCCGCCGCCCGCCCGTCCGTCCGGTTCCGGTTCCGGTTCCGGGTTCCGGTTCACGGTTCACGGGTCACGGGTCGTGGGTGTGTGGGGCGTGGGCCTTCGATATTATCTTTTTGGGCCGAGAAAACTTTGCCGGAAGTACGCTTTGATCCCGAAGTTTCGGACGTACGGTTTGAACCGAATTCTTTCGGATGTACTTGTTTGGTCCCGAAGTTTCAAGATGTACGAGTTTGGTCCCCGAAGTTTCAAGATGTACAGCTTTGGTCCCCGAAGTTCGAATTTCGATGGTCAAAACAGAAACGTCAAGCACTCAATTCAGCCCTTGTAATAGTTATATACTTCCCGTACTGCTTTATAAAGTACCATAGAGCAAAATCTCCCAACATATTTTACTATCAAAAGTTATTAATAATATATAGTCCACAATTTGCTAACATGAGGCGTTAACAATATGGAGTGATGGAGACATATATTGCATGCAGTTGAAGTCTCCAAATTACCTGTGTCGCATGTCATCTCATGGAAATCTTGGTTTCAGTGTTTAATCATACTAGTTCATAATTCTTGATTAGAGGTTAAATCATGGTACTTCATAATTTTGAATTAGGGTTGATCCTAAATCGATTTATCAACTATTCATCAATTCTAAATTAGTCGATTTGATCCAAATTGGAATAAAGAAAAGAGTTGCAATAAGATGACGACCATCATAATAAAATTAAATAAAAATGAATCAAGGTTTAAAATAGGGAAAAAAAGAGGATAGGAGATGTTAAACATTTAATAAATAATAAATCGCGATGAATTCACTCATGTTCTTATGGCAGACAAATTAGAAAATTCAGCGCGACCCTATATTTTATTATGATGCATATTTAGTATTATAATTAAGTTTTCTATTCCCAAAAATAAATGTTCCGTTTGGAGTTCTGATTTCAATGTCACAATACATTTCTAAAAAGAAAACATGCTTCATATGTTGATGTATCATAAATTCTGTTTAAATCCTAACCAATTGCTAAAATTATAACAATGGGAGTTGTCAAAGCATGAAAGTACACTATAATTTTGATGCTTATACATAATTAAATGCAACATTGTTGTGTATTTATGTTCTCGTGTCACTTATATCTAAATATATCAGTGGCGTATGTAAGATTTTGCACAAGCATAAAAATATGTATGTTCTAGAGATAATAATTATTAGTAACAAATGTACTTGAACACATTCGTATTATTAATAAGATTAATATTTAAGGCATTTGCGATTATTGAATTATTATTTGATTGTTTGTAATTATTCATTAATGTGCATCCCTTGAGCTTACGTTGTCATTAATAGAGTGAGATATTGGTGATTCTAAAATAGCCTCGACTAATGATCATCAAGAATGGGATATCGATGATATGTTATAAGTCGACATGTGGTCTGCATCACATTCTTAGAGAATGTAGTATGTCTCACCTGCTACTAGTAATGATTACTAGTGATGGACACATGGATACTTTTGGAAAGTATTGGTATACCCTACTGATAAACTATTTGTTAGGCATGTCTAGAGTATTATCAGTGTGTGGGATATGAAGGTCCTTTGACTTGAGGTCAATACACATCTTGTTTATAGAGTAATGTACTTTGACCCTGTCATAATCTTAAACTCCTTATAGGATAAGACACGGCTTGTGTTGGGTACATTATGATGTAAATTAAGGTGGTAATTGAGCCAAGAATAAGATTCATTCCTCGATTGGATATTCGAGAGAGCACTCAATTTCTCAGTGATATTAGGTCGACCAAGTCATTGGCCAATGCAAGATACATATTTAGAATATGGTCTAGTTGTCGACTAATATAGATGAGATAAAGTGATCAAGCCATTTGGATAGACATATGGCAAATCATAAGCTTGATCGAGTGTGTCGCGAATGAAAGGAATTTATCATCTCACATAAATGTTATGTTTGCTGGATTCATGTAAACGTACTTCACATATTGAGTTCGTCATACGGCGCAGTCTAGGAGTTTCGTATGTACCTTAATTGGATTAGCGTCGATATGTGAAGGCCTATAGGGTCACACTATGTCGATTGTATTTTCGGTCTAAGGGTGTATTGAGAGAATATTAAATATTCGATTTGGAATTGAGGTATTTAAAATGATAATAACTATGAGATAATTTCTATTTGATGGAAATTATTTAATTAAATCAAAATTGGATTTTGGATATTAATGTGCTGAATATATATATATATATTAAATGAAAACGGGAAAAGGAATTTTACGTAAGGCGCCGCGGCGCCTGCTAGGCTGCGCCGACCCGGCAGTGGGCCTAGTCAGACTGGCCCACTGCACCTCGGTTCTTAGGCCAGGCTTAGAGCCCAACCCTAATTTGATGTTGACCTAATTCTCCCTATATAAACAGCACTAAACCCCATAAGTTAAACACACCAATTCTATAAACTTTCTAGACTAAGAGTCTAGGACGAAACTCTCTCAAACCTCTGTCAAGATTTCCTGACTTTCTTGACAGAGGAATACACCATAGCATAGTGCTTGCAGTCGAAAGGACAGTCGGGTGTAATCCCTAAGTAAAGACTCTAGATTCATTAACCTGTAAGTGTTCATATTTTATGTTACAGGTTTCAATTGTCATATAACTATACCAGAAGAGTTTGTTAGGGTAAGTAGAACAGAATTTTAAACTTCCGTTGTGCCTACTTATATGATTTGAACCCAACAAAAACCCTACAGTAGTATCAAAGCCCAGGCTGATTCAATGGTTATTTGACAATTGAATAACATAATAATATGGGTTAAACATAAAATTGGATTAAAATAAGGATTCTTGAAATCCTACATATCTTGATCGAATGTTAAACATTTGATATCACCCTAAATTATCACCTATGCTAAATCGAGGAAGTCATTCCGTTCTAACTCAGACTAAGCCAAGTGCAGATAACCGGTTCATTGCGAACATGATGCACGGTGAAGAACGAGTATAAATGGATGATAGTTGATATGTGCGTTATTGATAATGGTGGGTGAGGATAAAGGATATGTGATTTGATCCTTAAATTAGATTTAGGGCTCGAACGATTTTAGAAAATCAACAGAGAAACATTTTGTCAGGACGTCGGCGCCGCGGCGCGTGCTTGGGTTTCAAGGCGGCGTCGCGGCCCTAATGCTTCATTTTTTTAATTCCGAAATTTATGGACATTAGGCGTCGCGGCTCCATGATGGAGCGTCGCGGCCCTAATACAAGCCGAAGGTTTCTGCCTTGCTAGCGCCGCGGCGCTAATGCATTGCAGAAGCAGGATTTCGACTTCTGTCTCACTGGCGTCGCGGCTCTAATGATTATTGCCGCGGCCCCATCGGTCTGATTTTTTTTTTATATGTTTAGAATATTTAACCCATGATTATTATTATACATTATATTTATAAATATATTGTTTATGTGCTAAATGATTGTCATTTATATTACTAAAATTGTGTCCGCAAATAATTGTCTGGGTAGGTGGCACCCAATATTTGTTAAACTGCTTAATATCATGCTTGGGTAGGCGGTACCCAATATATGCTTAGTCATTTGCATTATAATTAAAATTCTTTGTTGGACATAGCATGCTAGAGTTGATCTTGGTTAAAACCCTGAATTAAAATGTTCCCCTAAATTTAATACAAGTCTCATTTAAAATGAACGTGTCGTCTGTTATAATTGATTGTAGTGCAAAATTATTTTTGGCGAGATGAGTATTTTTGCCATAGCATTTGCTCTAAGTCTACGAGGACTCGGACTCTTTCATAGATGCATGTTAAATGTAGAAGTGGGTGATAAACCTTCATGAGGATTTACACCACAATGTTTGCTCTATAAGATTTAGATACATAATTGTAGTCGCATAACGGAGTTGACTTGCTAGGCTGTCTTGGCGCCACAGTGTCGGACAAGCCGAGGGACGCAAATCGATTGTTTAGAACATTCGGTCAAACAAGCGTTACAAATTATTTGTAATTGGTTTAGAGACCTACCGGGTTGTGCTGTTGAAGTTATTAGCCACAACAAACGCGGAGATAACATGAACCTGGATCATGGCCCATTATGACCATATTTGATACGACTCTATATTCTTCCATGGGGTCGAAGAGTATGTTAAAATAGTTAGAGCTAATTAAACTAAAGGTCATGTTAATTAGTTAACGAATGTGTTTAATAGAAATGATATTAGAGTTTACTTTCAAGTCTATTTGTTTTTTCAGTCGTATAAAATGTTGAATCTATCACTAGAAACATTGGTCGAGACAAACAAGTTGACTGGATCAAATTACCCTGACTGATTAAGAAATATGCGACTGGAGTTAAGACTAGAAAGAATTGAGTATGTGTTAGACACAGTATTCCCCACAGTCCCTGCTAAAAGCTCTACTGAGTATGCCATGTTTGACAAGATGGCTTATCAGAAACATCTAGACGATGCTACCTCGGCACATTGTGTAATGTTATTCTCTATGACTGTGGAGTTACAGAGGCAATATGAAAACATGGGCCCCAACGAAATGCTAGAACACTTGAAGAGTCTCTATGACTCACAGTCTCAGACAATGGAGTATTAACTGTTGAGAGACCTTTTCAAGTGTAAGCTGAACGATGGGGGTCAAGTGTCAGTGCATGTTCTGAAGATGATTGGATTGATAGAAAGGTTGGCTTCGATTGGAACGAAGCTGCCTATAAATGTCTCTGTCAACCTGATCCTGAATTCACTTCCTGGTTCATTTGAGAATTTCATTATGAACTTCAATATGAATGGCACCAAGGCAAGTCTTCCAGAGTTTCACAACATGTTAAAGACCTTTGAATCATCTACCTCTAAAGGTAAAGTCGTGCTCATAGTGGGCTCTTCTAGCAAGTTCAAACCTAAGGGTAAGAACATGCAGAAGAAGAAGGGTAAGACAGTTGCTGCACCTACAGTTATGAAACCTAGAGGAGGTGTTCAGAAGAAGGCAAATGTAGCTTCGGATGTGTGCCTCAACTGCAAGATGAAGGGGAACTGGAAGAAGGACAGCACAGCTCCAGGATGAGGCAAAACACTAGGTGATCCTGGCTCTACTGGACAAGGTATGTTTGTCATTGAAATAAACATGTCTATAAGTAACTCTCACTGCTGGGTATTAGATACCTCTTATGGCTCACACATTTGTAATAATGTGCAGGGTCTGATTGACAACAGAAAGGTTGGACCTTGGGAGGTAGACCTACGTGTTAGAGATATTGGTGATAGAGCGTAGCTCTAAAATAGCCTCGACTAATGATCATCAAGAATGGGATATCGATGATATGTTATAAGTCGACATGTGGTCCGCATCACATTCTTAGAGAATGTAGTATGTCTCACCTGCTACTATTAATGGTTACTACTGATGGACACATGGATACTTTTTGAAAGTATTGGTATACCCTACTGATAAACTATTTGTTAGACATGTTTAGAGTATTATCAGCGTGTGGGATATGAAGGTCCTTTGACTTGAGGTCAATACGCACCTTGTTTACAGAGTAATGTACTTTGACCCTGCCATAATCTTAAACTCCTTATAGGATAAGACACGGCTTGTGTTTGGTACATTATGATGTAAATTAAGGTGGTAATTGAGCCAAAAATATGATTCATTCCTCGATTGGATATTCGAGAGAGCACTCAACTTCTCAGTGATATTAGGTCTACCAAGTCATTGGCCAATGCAAGAGACATATTTAGAATATGGTCTAGTTGTCAACTAATATAGATGAGATAAAGTGATCAAGCCATTTGGATAAACACATGGCAAATCATAAGCTTGATCGAGTGTGTCGCGAATGAAAGGAATTTATCATTTCACATAAAGGTTATATTTGCTGAATTCATGTAAACGTACTTCACATATTGAGTTCGTCATGCGGCTTAGTCTAGGAGTTCCGTATGGACCTTAATTGGATTAATGTCGATATGTGAAGGCCTATAGGGTCACACTATGTCGATTGTCTTTTCGGTCTAAGTGTGTATTGAGATAATATTAAATATTCGATTTGGAATCGAGATATTTAAAATGATAATAACTATGGGATAATTTCTATTTGATGGAAATTATTTAATAAATCAAAATTGGATTTTGGATATTAATGTGCTGAATATATATATTACATGAAAACGGGAAAAGAAATTTTACATAAGGCGCCACGACGCCGCTAGGCTGCGCCGACCCGGCAGTGGACCCAGTCAGACTGGCTCACTGCACCTCGGTTCTTGGGCCAGGCTTAAAGCCCAACCCTAATCTGATGTTGACCTAATCCTCCCTATATAAACAACACTAAACCCAATAAGTTAAACACACCAATTCTATAAACTTTCTAGACTTAGAGTCTAGGAAAACTCTCTCAAACCTCTGCCAAGATTTCCTGGCTTTCTTGATAGAGGAATACACCATAGCATAGTGCTTGCAGTCGAATGGACAGTCGCGTGTAATCCCTAAGTAAAGACTCCAGATTCATTAACATGTAAGTGTTCATGTTTTATGTTACAGGTTTCAATTGTCATATAACCATACCAGAAGAGTTTGTTGGGGTAAGTAGAACAAAATTTTAAACTTTCGTTGTGCCTACTTATATGTTTTTAACTCAACAAAAACCCTACAAAGCAGTGTTGGCTTATTGTCATGATTCATCTTCTAAATGTGTTTTAAGTCTGTGCTACGACTCTTGTAGTTTAAAGGTTTTACTTTATGTCCAAATTAATATTTACTCTGTATTATCTTCAAGTAGTGTCGTCCTATTATATGTCCGATTGATTTCTCTAAAAATATTATTTACACACTTGTATGAGGCAAAAATTTGCGGAGCAAACGGCTTCAAGCTATCCACAGTACTGGAGAATATGGAAGGTCTGGGATAATAGGCCCAGGATTATATGGACTATGGGACTCAAAACATGGGGTCCAGGAAAAAGATTTTGGGCCGAAGAGTGAAATCTTACCAGCAGAAATTCTTTGATTAGAAGATGAATGGATAAAAACGTGCGAGACTCTACGTATCATTTGATTTGACTATTTACAAGGAAGAACTTGAAGATTTATTAGATGGGGAAAAAAGGAAAGTTCAACCTATCCAATTGAAAGTTGAAAGATCAATTAGGAGACGTCTTATTAATGTTATAATAATTAAACACTTTACTATTTCACCAGATAATTATTGTTGACAGATAGATTAATTCTTCTCGAAATCATCACGTTTATCTCTTTTTTTTTACAATCATTTAGTATTCATAATCTACTAAACTGACTAATTCATATTCTTATTGCGTGAGACCCATAAAAAAAGTGTTCCTTTCATGAGTCTCTTCATTTTAGGGCTTAAACTCAATACATCAAATTAGAGTTGGAGGGATTTCATGCATCCCGTCGCATCCTTAGTGGTATGATATATCATTTCTTTCTTTCAAATCTTAACAACCATCACGTCCGCAAACAACTAAAATGTAGATCAAAACTATTGTATTAGTAATAACAACTAGCAATAGTTGGTGACATTTCTTTCATGGTGTACCACATTTTCTTCTTCAAAACCAAACGTGCAACCCACAACTTATTATATTCTCCCACACACCTTAAAAAGGACTACCCTTTTGCTACTCTTCACCCCAATACACCAACCTCGACAAATTTAATCTCAGAGCACCCCCTCCCAACCCAACTCTCTTGTCAATACCAAATTGAAAGCCAAGATAAATCATTCTCTTTTATACTTCATCTACACTCTTTTGTCAAAATTTAAGGTTCAAGAAAATGAAAATGAACACTTCATGTTGCTTTAAATTCAAGCTTTCCAATCCATGCAAGAAAATAGTAAAGTTTTTCAAATTAAAAAAGCCCCTCTTTATAAGAAGGCTTAGATTTCGCCCTTCAAGATGTGAGAGCAACACAAGTACTAGAAAAAAGCAAGCTTCACAAGTACTTTCAATGTTTCGTTCGATAAGGAGACAACCAAAAGAGGAGGACCAAGTCATGGAGCTCAAGAGTTTCTCTGATGCAGGTAAAGGTGGCAAATGAGCGGGTTTAGTAAAATTTGAGCATGTCAAAAACAGGTCATGAACCAATATACCCAAAATGTGCTTGGATCAGGATGACTCTGGTCAAGTAATGGGTCATAATATGATCCGTCAAACATGACCCAATCTCCCATCCAAGTTTTAAGGGATGTCCTGGAGTGACAATAAAGTTGTCTTTGTATGACCTTATAGGTTACGAGTTCGAGTCCTGGAATCAGACATTAATAATTGTGTTAGGATAGACTCCATTCATCACATTCCATTAGAATGTGTCCTTCCCCCAGATCCTGCATGAATTAACGATACTTCATGACCTGGTTTCTTTAAAAAAAAAAGTGAAAACCAATATGGAGTACATTTTTTCTTAAATTATTGGCTTAAGATATTTCAGATTTACATATTTTTCAAACTCCAGGTTTAATTCTTTATGTCTGGTTTTGAATTGAATTTTGACCCGTCCGGATTACAGTATTTTGACTAATTTTGGCCCAATAATTTGACAGGTCATTTTGAGTTCAAACTGTTAGGTTAAATTAACAAATGAGTCATAATTCAACCCGTATAAACTTGAGCAAATTGAATGAGTTACTAAAAATGGGTTGATATTTTGTCATGCAGGCCATATTAAAGCACCAGTTTCATCACCAATCACTCCAGCTTATGTGAAATTTAGTGGAGCTATTAAAAAAGAAGTGCTGATTCAGGATGTGGAAGATGCATGCAGAAGCTTCGAGAATTATCTGGCAGAGATGATAGTTGAAGAAGGAAAAATGAGGGATTTAATGGATGTAGAAGAATTACTATACTGTTGGAAGAATCTCAAAAGCCCTGTGTTTATTGACTTGGTTTGCAGATTCTATGGTGAACTATGCAAAGATTTGTTTTCCAATAGCAGCAGTCCAGAGAAAACCCTTCAATGAAATTGCCATTTTGATACGGAGTTGTTGCTTGGAGTCTATAGATTATTTTTCCTATCCACTTTTCTACGAGGTCTTAGTCTTGGTCATTTTAGCTTAATTACAGCCTTTTCTCTCTGTAACACATTGAATTTTATCAAGCAATAATGGGGCAGCAGCAATATATATATTTGATGAAGCAGCAAATCTATAAGCTAGGGATATTTAGCGCGAACAAGGATATGTCTTGATTATAATCGTGAAAGTATATTTATGTCCTAGAGACAATTTATATTAGGACAAATGTATTTTATACACATTCGTATTATTATTAATGAAGATTAATATTTTGGCGTTTGCAATTATTGAATTATTAATTGATTGTTTATAATATTCTATAATATGCATCCCTGAAGTTACGCTGTTATTAATAATGTGAGATATTAATATTATAACGTAACTCTTAAAATAGCCTCGACTAATGATCATCGAGAATGGATATCGATGATATGTGATAAGTCGACATGTGGTCTGCATCACATCCTTAGAGGATGTAGTATGTCTTACCTGCTACGAGTAATGGCTACTCGTGATGGACACATGGATACTTTGGAAGTATTGGTATACCCTGCTGATTTATTGTTTGTTATACTTGTCTAAAGTATGATCAGCGTGTGGGAGATAGAAGTCCTTAGACTTGAGGTCAATACGCACCTTGTCTACAAAGTAATATACTGTGATCCTGTCCTAAGCTCAAATGCCTTATAGGTTGAGATACGGCTTGTATTGGGTACATTACGATGTGGATTAAAGATGGTAATTGAGCCAAGATTAGGATTCATTCCTCCAATGTATATTCGAGAGAACACTCAGATTCTCAGTGATATCAGGTTGACTAAGTCGTTGGCCAACACAATAGACATATTTAGAATATGATCCAGTTGTCAACTAATATAGATGAGATACAATGATTAATCCATTTGGATAGACACTTGACAAATCCTAAGCTTGATCGGATGTGTCGTGAATGAAAGAATTTTATCTTACCACATAGAGGTTAAGTTTACTGAATTCGTGTAAACGTATTTCACATATTGAGTTCGTCTTGCGGCGCCGTCTAGGAGTTCCACGCAGACCTTAATTTGATTAATGTCGATATGTGAAGGCATGTAGGGTCACACTATGTCGATTGTCTTTTCGATCTAAAGATATATTGAGAGAGTATTAAATATTCGATTTAGAATCGAGATATTTAAATGAATAATGATTGTTTTAATTAAGTCAAAATTGGATTTTGGATTTAATTAAGAATGTGCAGAAAATAAATCGAGACAGTGTAGGGCCACGTCAACTGCCGCACACCATAGGGCCGCGGCGCTAATGACCTAATCTGCCGCGATTTTTGGGTCAGGCCCAAGGTCAAACCCTAATCCGGTTTGACCTAATTTTTCACCTATAAATACAGACATTCACTTCATTATTCCACACACTTAATTTCATATTATTATTCTAAGTCTTAGAGACTTAGAATCAAAACACTCTCTCGAACCTCTGCCGGATTTCCTAGCTTTCCAAATGAGAAATACATTGAAGCTTGGAGCTTGCAATCGAAAGGGATTCCGCGTGCGAACCCACAGTTGATAAAGATTCCAAATAATACAACATGTAAGTGTTCATGTTTTATGTTACATGTTTTTAATTGTCATATAACCATACTAGAAGTAATTGTTGGGTAAGTAAGAATAAAATTTTAAACTTCTGTTGTGTCTTACTTATGTGTTTTGAACCCAACAAAATCTTTCAGTAGTATCAGAGCGTAGACTGGTTCAATGGTTATATAACAATTGAATAACATAATAATATGGGTTAAACATAAAATTGGATTAAAACAAGGCTTCTTCAAATCCTACATGTATTGACCGAATGTTAACCTTTTGATATCATCCTAAATTATCTCCTACGCTAACTCGAAGAAGACATTCCGCTCTAACTCGAACTAAGCCAAAAGTGCGTTGTCCGGCTCATTGCATGGTGCACGGCAAAGAACGGGTAAGAACGGATGATGGTCGATATGGGCATTATTGATAATGATGGGTAATGATAAAGGATCTGTGATTTGATCCGTAAATTGGATTTAGGGCTCGAACGATTTTGAAAAATCAACACAGAAACATTTGTCAGGACATAGGCATCGCGGCTCCATGGTGGAGTGTCACGATGCTAATGCTTCGATTCAAACTTTGGTCTTATTGACAGTAGGCACCGCGACTACATGGTAGAGCGCCGCGTGTCGCTAATGCATTTGCAGAAGCCAAAATATTTCTGTCCTTGCAGCGCTGCGGCTCCATGGTGGAGCGTCGCGACGCTAATGCATTTACAGAAGCCAAAAGGCTTCTGCCTCAGTGGCGTCGCGACCCTAATGATTAGCGCCGCGGCCCCACCTGTCCAGAAACAAAAAAAATCAGAGTTCAGAATGTTTAACTCAAGATTATTATAATACAGTATATTATTTGATGAGTATATTGTTTATGTGCTAAATGTCAAATCGTTTATCATTTAAATTACAAGAATAGCGTCCGCTATAACTGTCTGGGCAGGCGGCGCCCTGTATTTGATTAAACCATCTTATATCATGCATATTGGGTTGACGGTTCCCAACTATATGTGTCATTAATTTTGCATGATATTAAGATGTCATATTGGATATGGCGTAAAAGAGTTGATCTTGGTTAAAACCCTGAATTAAAATGTTCCCCAAAAATTTAAATACAAGTCTAAATTAAAACGTGTCGTCCATTATAATTGTTAGAGTGCAAAATCATTTTCGGCGATACGAGTATTTATTCCAAAGCATTTGCTCTAAATCTACGAGGACCCAGACTCTTTCATAGATGTGTTTTAATGTAAAGGTAAACGATAAACTTTTGTGGGCATTTACACCAAAGTGTTTGCTCACAAAGGCTAAATTTACTTAGATACTAAACGCAATCGTGTAATGGGGTTGACTTGCTTAGACAAATCTTGGCGCCAAAGTGTCGGACTAATCTAAGGACGCAAGATTAAATGTAATAATTTGATCAACCAAGAGTTGCAAATAAGTTTTGCAATTGGTTTAGAACCTACCAAGATATGTTATTGAAGTTATCAGTCAAAGCAAACGCGAGATAGCATAGGCTTGGATCTTGGCCCATTATGACCTCAATTAATATAGGTCTTGTATTCTACCATGGGGTCGTAGAAGTATGTTAAAATAGTGGGAGCTAATTAAACAAAAGGCCTTGTTGATTAACCTAAATGAATGTGTATAATAAGAAATAGATTTTGAATTTGATTTCCGATCTATCTAATTTTTCAGATTATAAAAGATGTCGAGCATGTCCTTGAAAATGTTGATTTAGATGAATAAACTTACTGGACCAAACTACCTTGACTGGCTAAGGTATTTGCGAATAGTACTCAGACAAGACTCTCTCTCTCTCGTTCCTTTGAGAACTTCATAGTGAACTTCAACATGAATGGAACGAAGACGACTTTTCCAGAGCTGTACAACATGCTCAATACCTTTGAATCCTCCACTTCCAAAGGAAAAGCTGTGCTCATGGTGAGCTCTTCTAGCCGACCCAAGCCGAAAGGCAAGGAATGACAGAAGAAGAAGGGCAAGGCAATCGTTGCGCCCTCAGCTATGAAGCCCAAGGGAGGTGTGAGGAAGAAGGTGAGCATCGCTAAGGATGAATGCCTCAACTTCCATGGGACGGGGCATTGGAAAAAGGACTGCACAACACCAGGAGGAGGGAAAGCGCCAGGTACTTCTACCTATGGTGGACAAGGTATGTACGTCATTGAAATAAAATATGTCAATAAATAACTCTCATTTCTGGGTATTGGATACCGCTTGTGGCTCACACATTTGTACAAATGTGCATGGGCTAACTGATAGCAGAAAGGTTGGATCAAGAGAGGTAGACCTATGCGTTGGAAATGGAGCATGAGTGGATGCTTAGCGCGTAGGAACTTATAGATTAAATTTGCCTTCTGGCTATTGTCTAGTGTTAAATGATTGCTACAATGTACCTTCGTTAACGTGGAATATCATTTCTATCCATGTTTTGGACATGGAGGGTTTTTCCTCATATATTTATAATGGCAGTCAAGTACTGTCTTTTGATAATGTTATATATGGAACTACTCCTCTTATGGATGGATTATATACACTAAAATATAGTCGAGAAATACTCAATGTACAAAATAAATGAGCTAAGATAAGTAATAGAAACTCTACCTACCTATGGCATTGCAGACTTGGTCATATCAACGAATCAAGGATAGCAAGGTTGAGGAAGTTAGACTACCTCAAACCATTTGACTTGGAGTCTTATGGTAACTACGAATCTTGCTTGAGAGGAAAGATGACCAATAAGCCACTTTCTGGGAAAGGTGTTCGAGCCAATAAGGTGCTTGAGTTGGTCCATACTGATGTATGTGGGCCATTTTTTACTCAAGCTAAAGGAGGCTTCACATACTTCATCACTTTTACTGACCACTTCACAAGGTATTGATATGTGTATCTTATGAGACACACATTCGAGACTTTTGAGAAGTTCAAATAGTACAAGTCGAAAGTAGAGAAGCAATGTGCAACAAGTATCAAAACCCTGTTCAGAATATAAATTGAGGTTTGCAATGCATAGCCCCAAAGGTATGTTGGTAGAGCTGAGAAACTCATCATGGATCTAACCATATCTAATAGGGTTCGATTTTTCCTTTCAGCAACACCATTCATTTGTGGCGTTCCAGGAGGTGTCCATTGTGATTGGACTCCATGAAGCTTCAAGTAATCCAGAAACTCTTTACTTAAGTATTCACCCCCTCGATCTGATCGAAGGGTCTTGATACTTGTTTCAAGTTGCTTCTCTACTTCTGACTTGTACTCCTTGAATTTCTCAAAGGCTTCGGACTTGTGTTTCATAAGATACACATGCCCAAACCTTATGAAATCGTCCGTAAAAGTGATGAAGTAAGGGAAGTATCCCTTAGCTTGAGTTGCAAATGGCCCACATACATCGGTATGGACCAACTCAAGTACCTCTTTGGCTCGCACCCCTTTCCCAGAAAGTGGCTTGTTGGTCATCTTTCCTCTCAAGCAAGATTTACAGTTACCATAGGACTCCAAGTCCAATGGTTCCAGATAGTCTAACTTTCTTAATCTTGCTATCATTGATTCATTGATGTGACCAAGTCTACAGTGCCATAAGTAGGTGGGGTTTCTTGGATTATTTATCTTAGCTCGTTTGCTTTGCACATTGAAAATTTTACGACTACAGTTTAGAACATACAAACCATCCACAAGCGGAGCATTTCCACAAACAAACTCATTAAAAGACAGTACATAACTGCCATTGGCAATAAATGAGGAAAACCCCTCAATGTCTAACACTGGATAGAAATAATATTCCTCGTCAATAAGGGAACAAAATAACAATTATTTAGTTCTAAACAAAAGTCGGAAGGTAAATCAAGTCTATAAATTCCCAGGCGTTCAGCATCCACTCGTGCTCCATTTCCAACGCGTTGGTCTACCTCCCAAGGTCCAACATTTCTGTTGTCAATCAGACCCTACACATTATTACAAATGTGTGAGCCACATGTGGTATCCAATACCCAGCAGTGAGAGTTATTTATAGACATATTTATCTCAATGACAAACATACCTTGTCCAGTAGAGCTAGGAGCACCTACTACTTTGCCTCCTCTTTGAGCTATGCAGTCCTTCTTCCAGTGCCCCTTCTTTTTGCAGTTGAGGCACACATCCGAAGCTACCTTTGCCTTCTTCTGAACACATCCTCTAGGTTTCATAATTGTAGGTTCAACAATTGTCTTACCTTCTTCTTCTGCATGTTCTTACCCTTGGGTTTGAACTTGCTAGAACAGCCCACCATGAGCACGACTTTACCTTTAGAGGTAGATAGTTCAAAGGTCTTCAACATGTTGTGAAGCTATGGAAGACTTGCCTTGGTCCCATTCATAATGAAGTTCACAATGAAATTCTCAAATGAACTAGGGAGTGAATTCAGGATCAGATTGACATAGACATTTATAGGCAGCTTCGTTCTAATCGAAGTCAACCTTTCTATCAGCCCAATCATCTTCAGAACATGTGCTGACACTTGACCCCCATCGTTCAGCTTACACTTGAAAAGGTCCCTCAATAATTCATACTCCATTGTTTGAGACTCTGAGTCATAGAGACTCTTCAAGTTTTCTAGCATTTCATTGGGGCCCATGTTTTCATGTTGCCTCTGTAACTCCAAGGTCATGGAGGACAACATTACACATTATGCCGAAGTAGCATCATCTAGATGTTTCTGATAAGCCACTTTGTCAAACAAGGCATACTCAACAGAATCTTCAGCGGGGACTGTGGGGAACACTGTGTCTAACACATACTCAATTCTTTCTAGTCTTAACACCAATCGTAGATTTCTTAACCAAACAGGGTAATTTGATCCAGTCAACTTGTTTGTCTCGACCAACATTTTCAGTGATAGATTCGACATTTTGTATAAACTGAAGATATAGATAGACTTTGAAATTAAACTCTAATATAATTTCTATTAAACACATTCGTTAACTAATTAACATGGTCTTTAGTTTAATTAGCTCCCATAATTTTAACATACTCTTCGACCCTATGGAAGAATACAGACTCATATCAAATATAGTCATAATGGGTCATGATCCAGGTTCATGCTATCACCATATTTGTTGTGGCTGATAACTTCAACAACACAACCTGATAGGTCTCTAAACCAATTTTAAACAATTTGTAACTCATGTTTGACCGAATGTTCTAAACAATCGATCTACGTCTCTCGGCTTGTCCGACACTGTGGCGCCAAGACAGCCTAGCAAGTCAACCCCGTTATGCGAATACAATTATGTATCTAAGTGAGTTTTGCCTTATAGAGAAAACATTGTGGTGTAAATACTCATGAAGGTTTATCACTCACTTCTACATTTAACATGCATCTATGAAAGAGTCTGAGTCCTCGTAGACTTAGAGCAAATGTTGTGGCATAAATACTCATCTCACCAAAAAGCATCTTAATTGTCATGCAAATGACTAAGCACATATTGGGTACCGCCTACCCAAGCATGATATTAAGCGGTTTAACAAATAATGGGCGCCGCCTACCCAGACACATATAATGCGGACACTATACTAGTAATCTAAATGACAAACATTTAGCACATAAACAGTATACTTATCAAATAATATATTGTATATAATAATAATCATGGGTTAAACATTCTGAATTTTTTTTGGACCGATGGGGCTGCGACGCTAATTATTAGAGCTGCGACGCCAGTGAGGCAGAAGCCGAAATTCAACCTCTGCAATGCATTTAGCACCGCGGCGCTCCACTATGGAGCTGCGGTGCTGGCAAGGCTGAAACTGAAATTTCTATTTTGCTTTAGTTT
Source organism: Anisodus tanguticus (assembly GCA_034509755.1). Classification (NCBI taxonomy): domain Eukaryota; kingdom Viridiplantae; phylum Streptophyta; class Magnoliopsida; order Solanales; family Solanaceae; genus Anisodus; species Anisodus tanguticus. The sequence continues at coordinate 21,420,411 of CM067551.1, forward strand.
CGCGATGCTACACTATGGAGCCGCGGCGCTGGCAAGGCAGAAACGTTTGTATTGCATTAGGGTCGCGGCTCTCCACCATGGAGCCGCGACGCCGTCTTGAAACCTTAGCAAGCGTCACGACTCCCTACCATAGGGTCGCGGCACCACGTCCTAACAAAACGTTTCTGTGTTGATTTTTCCAAAATTGTTTGAGCCCTAAATCCAATTTAGGGATCAAATCACATATCTTTTATCATCACCCACCATTATCAATAACGCACATATCGACCATCATCCATTCTTACCCGTTCTTTGCCGTGCACCGTGCAATGAGTCGGATATCCACACTTTTGGCTTAGTTCAAGTTAGAACGGAATGACTTACTCGAGTTAGCATAAGAGATAATTTAGGATGACATAAAAATGTCTACTTTGTTCACTCAAGATTTTTAAGATTTCAAGAAGTCTTGTTTTAATCCAATTTTATGTTTAACACATATTATTATGTTATTCAATTGTTATATAACCATTGAACCAACTTGGGCTTTGATACCACTGTAGGGTTTTGTTGGGTTCAAAACATATAAGTAGGCACAACGGAAGTTTAAAATTTTGTTCTACCTACCCCAATAATTTCTTCTAGTATGGTTATATGACAATCGAAACCTGTAACATAAAACATGAACACTTACAAGTTAATAAATCTGAAGTCTTTACTTAGGGATTACACGCAAATGTCCCTTCGACTGCAAGCACTATGCTATGGTGTATTCCTCTGTCAAGAAAGCTAGGAAATCTTGGCAGAGGTTTGAGAGAGTTTCGTCTTAGACTCTAAGTCTAGAATTAGTTTATAGAATTGGTGTGTTTTAAATGGGAGTGCTGTATTTATAGTTAAAATTAGGTCACAAATCAAATTATGGTTGGGCTCTAATCCTGGCCCAAAAACCGAGGTGCAGTGGGCCACTCTTACTAGGGCCACTGTCGGGTCGTCGCTGCGGCGCCTTACGTAAATTTTTATTTCCCATTTTTATTTAATATATATATTCAGCACATTAAATCCAAAATCCAATTTTGATTTAATTAAATAATTTCCATCAAATAGAAATTATCTCATAGTTATTATCAATTTAAATATCTCGATTCCAAATCGAATATTTAATGCTTTCTCAATACACCCTTAGATCGAAGAGACAATCGACATAGTGTGACCCTATAGGCCTTCATATATCGACACTAATCCAATTAAGGTCCATACGGAACTCCTAGACAGCGTCGTACGACGAACTCAATATATGAAGTATGTTTACATGAATTCAGCAAGCATAACCTTTATGTGAGATGATAAATTACTTTCATTCGCGACACACTCGATCAAGTTTAGGATTTGTCATGTGTCTATCCAAATGGCTTGATCACTTTATCTCATCTATATTAGTCGACAACTAGACCATATTCTAAATATGTCTATTGCATTGGCCAATGACTTGGTAGACCTAATAACACAGAGAAGTTGAGTGCTCTCTCGAATATCCAATCGATGAATGAATCATATTCTTGGCTCAATTACCACCTTAATTTACATCATAATGTACCCAACACAAGTCGTGTCTTATCCTGTAAGGAGTTTAAGCTTAGGGACAGGGTCAAAGTACATTACTCTGTAAACAAGGTGCGTATTGACCTCAAGTCAAACGACTTTTATATCCCACACGCTGATAACACTCTAGACATGTCTAACAAATAGTTTATCAGCAGGGTATACCAATACTTTCCAAAAGTATCCATGTGTTCATCACTAGTAACCATTACTAGTAGCAGGTGAGACATACTACATTCTCTAAGAATGTGATGCAGACTACATGTCGACTTATAACATATCCTCGATATCTCATTCTCGATGATCATTAGTCGAGGCTATTTTAGAGTTACGCTCTATCATCAATATCTCTCTATTAATGATAACGTAAGCTCAAGGGATGCACATTAGTGAATAATTACAAACAATCAAATAATAATTCAATAATCGCAAATGTCATAAATATTAATCTTATTAATCATACGAATGTATTCAAGTACATTTGTCCTTAATAAGACATACATACTTTCAATCCAATGAGTATCAATTGACATTTTTCGCTTACATTATGTAAATAGGCAATTAATTTCTATGGATATTTATTAAGTAATTTATATTTGATTACTTTTAGTGAAAATACTGATTCTGTTATTGGTCGCAATTCATAATTACATATTGGTGGGCCGATTGCATTCTAGTACTCTACATTCATGAAAATTAAAAACTTTACGAGTGTGAAAAGGATAAGGAAACAACAGATAAGAGGGCGGAAACTTTTTTGCTGGGATAATTAAAACTAGTCTCTTAAGCACAACGAAAAATAATATTTCCTCCGATTAAAAAATATTGTCCTAATTTGACTTGACACGAAGTTTAAAAAATAAAGAAAGACTTTTTAAATGTGTGATCCAAAATAAGTTTTAGATATTTGTGTGACCGTAAATTATCTAATAAAATTAAATTATTTCTAAATATGAAAATGTGTCGATCCTTTTAGGGACAAACTAATACTCCTTCTGTCTCAAATTATTTGTTGTGGTTATTAAAAATAGTTATCTTAAATTATTTGTCATTTTAAAAGTTTAAGGTATAATTAATTAATTTTTTTTTATTTTATCATTTGTCATTAATGAAGATAACACGTAAATAAAATAAATATTTAATGAAAAACAATTATAATTTAAATATAAATAAGAATAAAATAAGTTAAATTATCTCTCATAATTAATATTTTATGGGTAAATAAAAAAGTGATAAATTATTTGAAAAGAGAGAGTAAGAAAGTGATACAATCTTTTGGGATAGTGGGAGTATATACTTAATTTAGATTCATTGGATGACTGAAACGTGTAAACCACAGCCAAAACCGACCTTTAATTGGGTTGACTAAAAACATTGAATAAAAAAGGAAACATCCCATCTGATTTGATGGCTAATTCAAAAATGGAAAAAGTAGCAATTCACGTGAAAATAGAAAATTCTTAAATTTATGCAAATAAAGAAATTGAAAACAAAGACTTATATAACACAAGTATACTGTTTAGAAGACAATCAAAGCAAAAGAAACTTGAGCAAAAAGTTTCCCTCTTTTGAACTGTTCCACTATATATATCAATCCTTTATCTTCTTCTTCCTTAGTCGTATCGTATCTAATAAACCAAACCACAAGTTGAATCAATCTCGGCATTCGTTCACCTTGCCGGATAAGCCCATATTCGGAAAGCTACTCGGATGTGGCGCATTCGCCAAAGTGTACCACGCTATAGATATAAACAATGGCCAAAGCGTCGCGATCAAAGTAATTAACAAGATCAATATTTCCATCAAGGATAATAATCTTCCCGACAAACACATCGAGCGTGAAATCTCCATCCTCCGCCAGCTACGCCACCCGTACATTATCAAACTCTATGAAGTGCTTACCACGAAGACGAAGATCTATTTCGTCATGGAATACGTCAAAGGATGCGAATTATTCGCCCAAATTTCAAATAAAGGCCGATTCAGCGAACATCTCAGTCGCAAATGCTTCCAGCAATTGATTTCCGAGGTTAATTACTGTCATTCACGTGGAATTTAACACCCGTGATTTAAAACCGGAAAATATTCTATTAGATGAAAATGAAGATATCAAAGTCTCCGATTTCGGTCTCAGTGCCACAATTGACCAAATACAATCATTCGATGGGCTTCTACATACGGTTTGCGGATCTCCAGCTTACGTAGCGCCGGAGATTTTGACAGTTAAATGATACGACGGAACGAAAACGGATATCTGGTCATGTGGAATTATTCTCTATGTGATGATAGCCGGTTACTTCCCGTTCTACGATCAGAATCTGATGCTAATGTATAAAAAATCCATAAAGGCGAATTCCGGTGTCCGAAATGGATGTCGCCGGACGTCAAGCGGGTATTATCTCGTCTTCTCCGGTGACGAGAATCACGATTGAAGAAATCATCAGAGATCCATGGTTCAGAAAGGGATCAAATTCTCAGAGGAGGAAGAAAATAAAGATTCATTAATATCAAATTGCTTAAACGCGTTTGATATAATTTCTCTCTCTCCAGGATTGGACATTTCAGGATCGAACAATCCGGTAGATGATTTGGAGAGGACGGTGGTGGAAGAGTTGCCAGAGAGTGTATCGATTGACCGAACGTTTGGTAGTTGTGGAAGTTAAAAGTGGTGGTGATGGCGATTTGTATAAAGATGTATGGAGGAATAAATTGAAGCCGATGATTCTGAGCCACGAGAAAGCTGAGCTTCAGGTTTCAGTTAGCTAGAGCATTGTGTGAATTTGTTTTTATTTTATTTTTTTTACAGTAAAAAAAAGAACAGAAAGGATATACGATAATGTGCTCTGCGTTTAACAGAAAAAGTGAATGTAAAGTAAAGAACATACAGGGAAGTTCATATTGTAAATAACTCTTTCTTGTTTTATGTGTGTGGTTTGAAGATTGCGAAAAATAAAATTACACTTCGAAGTACTCATTTTGGATTTAATTGATATACACGGACCATATAAGTAATTTTGATACTGTAAATACAAATGAAATAAAGTAAAATAGTTAGTAAAGATCAATATAAGCAATCCCACTTTGAAATTGAGGCATAAGTGTTGTATGTTTGTCAAGATTGTTAATTAAAAAATATCGATACAAGTTAATACTGAAACATACTTACTTGTACAGTTGTACTTATCATTGTTACGAATAATACTTACTTTTTGGAATAGGACAATTTAGCCTAAAGTTGTTCGTTTCCAAAGGAGATTCACATAGAGATTATTGTTATTTCTTTTTATGTTACCTAGCGATTACAACATGAGTTTTGTTGCGGCCGCTAAATGAATGTTGCATCTCATCTTGCTTTAGTTATACTAATATGTAGCTAGTATATTAGCTTCGTATGAGAGCCTTTATAAATAAAAACTAAAAGGGACTTATCAATATCACCTCGCCCCTTTCCAATTTTTCCTTGCCGCTTATTCAAAGAATAAGTTCCGAAAAAATGTCCACCTGTTGTTATGCAAGAACCAATAGAAAGGATTTTGACATCTCTTTCTAAATAAGAAGCAAAATGTGTCATCAACACTTCAGATTGAACTTGAGGAAGAAGAATGTATCGTGGATCTCTACTTGCTTGTCATTAGAACCTTGAAGAAGATTACGTAGTTGATCCTTTTTTGTGATCGATTTAAGCACTAGCATGGTTCACTAAGTTAAGTGATGGTTCATGGTTTTCAATTTAATTTTAAAAAATTCTCTCTTTTATCATTTTCGTCTCCATTATTCATGAGTACATTTTTCTTCCAAGAGAATTAAAGAAAATCGATGTGTTCATCAAATTTGGGATGTTAGAGACGATAGTTTCTGAGTACAAATAATTACTAGTACTTTAATTCTTTGGAATAGAAACTATTTTGTTTTTGTTTTTTTTGAAAAAAAGAAAGTTAAGAAAAAGTTGTTTATTATGATACATGCACAGTGTATAAATTATCTACTTAGGATAATTGGCTAAAAAGATCCAACAAATTCATTACAAGGAGTGAAATCAAGTGGTTGGAGAGCTATGGAACTAGGGCCTAGGAGTATGGCCATTAATTTTCATCAAATTAAAGTTTTATAGTTTCATCATTATTTATGTAACAATAGTTTAAATGTGCTGGTGCTCGCAAATTGTTTGTAGTCACGAACATGGGTTGTTCGGACCAATCATGATTCATGACCCCTTGGCCCTTGCAGATAATATAATGATCATTTTCTAATGCATCTACAGACAAAAAAAAAAAAAGAGCAACGCAAAGAAAAAGAAATATTTACGACTACATATCGAATATAAACTGAAATTTTCACTTGTTTAACATCAAAGTTCATAATATTGTCATGGTGTTTCCGAATCATAAGTGGCTATTTTTCAATGAATTTTCAAACGTTAGTTATTTTTCAAAAATTGATCCGAAAGCGGTAGTCCATACAATTTTTAAGGAAAAGTATTTTAACCTCAAAATGTACTTTAAGCCCAATCCAAGTTTTGGCCCAGTGAAAACACTTATTTTGTTGTGAATGAAGGCCCAAGGCTTGTCAATCCATCCCAAATTAAACCAATTAAGGCCCAATAGAACTTCCATAACACAAACTAAGCATATAGGCTATAACCTCTAGTTGCACGAATTACACAGTATAATAAATGTTAAAGGGTGCAAACCACATCCAAAGTGTTTGGCCCAGTGGCCAATACATTAGGGTATTGATGTCTGAGGTTCCGTGTTCGAGTCCTCTGATCACCGAGAGTGGAACTGTGTTCCCCCAAAAAAATCTCTCCATACGCGTAGGGCCAAGCGGTGTATACTAATCCGTAGGGCCAGGCCGGAGGTGGGGTTTTCTGGGGTATGGGGTCGTAATGCGGTGGGACCAGTCACTTTAAAAAGTTTACCCTACCACAGTTTTACCCGCAAAGATAGCCAAGTTGGTGTAGCAGTAGAGCGCGGGACTGCAAGGTCACGAGTTCGATCCCCTGCATAAACCTTCTTGGTTGAGCATGTCACACATGGCTTGCCAAGTGTGGTTAATCGGCTGACGTGGTTTGCAGGCTATTGCGTCAGTCCGGGGTTTACCCTGTGCGCACTCGAGAGAGTAGCGGCTGCGGGTTCCTTCGTCAATAAAAAAAAAAGGGTGCAAACCACATGCCAACAGATTACCAGCTACTTCGAATAAAAATATGAGCAAATTAACAATGGGAATGCATGGGGGAATCAAAAGTACGATCACCAATGAGGCATGTGCATGAGAGGAATGAAAGAAATAGAATATCATTGAGATTCTCATCTAAAGCCATCTAATTTTCCTGTCATATGATTGATATTAGCTTAACAATCATATCCACACAATAATCACGAGTTTTCCTCAATTACTATTGTACGTACAAAGTTGCAATATCAACCATCACAAGTTTTTCTCAATTATATTGTACGTACAAAGTTGCAATACTAACCATATGTGTTTCTGCCTATCTCCATTATTACCGTCAGTGGTGAAGCTAGAATTTCACTAAAGAGTTCAAAATATAAAAAAGTAAATACATGAAGAAGCCAAACGAAATTCAACATTTACTATATATACATAAAAAAATAATACCAGTCAAGGCTTCTGATCTAGGGCTCAGAAAAAGACCAAGATGATTGCCACATAATCGAGAAGTAGCAGACATGACCGCTTCTGCCACTTCACTATAAGTACTCAAACAGTCTGTTGATGGCTAGCTCATAGACGCAAATATTGGACCTAGGTTTGTTGATGGATCTGGTCTTGTCGAACATGTCCTTCGAACAAAAAAGCCCACTAGCCGAGCTGAACTGGTTAGTGATAGAAGCAATTCCCACGAAATCATATATAAATAGTTTAATTTTCCGTCAAAGGGGTTCAGCCCTTCCTGCCTCCGCCCCTGATTGCAGTGTCATATATAGCTATATATACTAAAGAATGGTCAGTTGAACACCCTTTATTAAAAATTATACATTGAGCATTCTTTGTTGGAAAATATATTGTGTAGAAAATGGTATGCACGTATACGTCAAATTCACTTCTTATATATATATATTAAATCTTCCACATTTTTAGTTAAATTCCTGAGCTCGGCACTGGTTATTGACTATTGCATCCTTGAAACTAGTCTTCATTAGATTATGAATAATATTAATTAGGTTCCGTTCCTATACTTTTAAGGGCCCGGTGCGAGAAACAAAAAGAGGCCATTTTTTATCATTGGACTCTCACTAGGGAGGTCTTGTGAAAGGAGCCCTCAACCGCTAAGCTACAGCTTTCACTAATAAGATTAGAGACATTTTTAATACATATCTTAATATTTGAAATCAATAAAAGAAAAATGAAAATTTTGAAGCGGAGGCCCCCGCCAACCGAGGCCCTATGCGGCAGCGCCGCCTCGACCGCCCCAGGACGGCTCTGATTAGGTTATTATGAAACATGTACATATGCTCCACGAACCAAAGTAAGAAGTTTTCCCTCCCATAGTCAGGCTTGAATTTAGTCAAAATTTTCACCCATACCATTCAACTTTGCTTATAATATATGAGTGACAGTAATTGGTGAAGGTTAATTATTGATAAATAATTGCTGAGGATGTAAACAAGAGTGCGACTTCTTAGCCTAAAAATACGGGTCAAACTAAACTTAGATCTTTGCATTTGCTTTGCATTTAAAGCAAGCCTTTATCACCCATCACTCTGTTTCCCTGTAAAATACTAAAATTAAAAGTCATTTATCCTCCCAATGCTTTTCCATGTTACCACACCATATATTTCCCAGTGTTTAGCTACTACGACGATTGTGTATTGTCATAGGATCACCTCAAATATCAAAAATGGATAAGAGTATCCAGGGTCGGATCTAGGATTTCGGGTGAGGGTTTTCGAGAACTCAATAACTTTTATGCAAACTCTATATTTATATTGAAAATCTATTACATATAAAAAAAAATTTGTTGGAAACTCAATAACATAGTAATCTCTTGGTCCAATGACAATGATGGAACCTGCTTGAGCTTGGTTGGCTTTTTGGATGGGGTTCGATTTCTATTAGGCACATATAAAGATTTTATTTTTTAATACGAGATTATTGGGAACCCATTAATTTCAAATTATCTATTTTGACATATTATAATATGCTGATGGTGTATAAATTATTTACTTTGTGTATATAGTTAGATCACATTCCCACCTTTTACTGATTTTTGGTTTCCCTCTCTTTTCACACGTATATGTCTGATAAGTACCGTAAAATAGTGTAATTCTCCTTAGTTGGAGGTTTCTCATTAATGCAATATATAGGTGTTTACAATAACAAAACCTAATTGGAGAAGGATCTCTACTTTATATAATTACACTAGAATAATAATTACAGAATATATGGAGAATATTAATATATTCTCTATCACACCCCCTCAGTCGGAGTGGGAGGAGGCCGGACGCTGAGACTGAATCTGAAGTCAAGGAACAGTTGTCGAGGAAGTCCCTTAGTGAATATATTTGTGTACTGATAGGAAGAGGGAACATGTAACACCCGAACATGACAAATGGCAACCTTCTCACGAACAAAATGAATATCCATCTCAATATGTTTGGTCCGCTGATGCTGAACCGGGTTATGAGACAAGTAAACAACAGATATGTTATCACAATAAACAAGAGAAGTCTTACGTAAGGGACAATGAAGCTCTAGAAGGGGGTTTCTGAGCCAACAAATTTCGGCAACAACGTTCGCAACGCCTCTATATTCTGCTTCTGCACTCGAACGAAAAATCGTGGGTTGCCGTTTTGCAGACCATGAGATGAGGTTATCACCCAAAAATACACAATAGCCTGAAGTAGATCGACGTGTGTCTCGACATCCGCCCCAATCTGTGTCCGTATATAATATCAGCCTAGTCGGTGCAGCTGGATAAAGATGTAACCCATAGTCAAGAGTACTTTTAACATACCGAATGATACGTTTAAGGGCTGTGAAGTGAGACTCTCTGGGATCATGTATGAACAAATACACCTGCTGAACCGCATAGGCAATATCGGGCCTAGTGAAAGTAAGATAATGAAGTGCACCAGTGAGACTCATATAAAGAGAAGGATCAAGCACCGGATCTCCGTCATCGGCGCTAAGCTTCGACTTTGAGTCGACTAGAGTGGGCATGATTTTGCAGTTTGCCATTTTAGCCCTGTAAACAATCTCTTCGGCATACTTACGCTGACATAGAAACATTGCATTCTCGAATTTGAGTGGATAGGTTCAAATGGACTTTCAGTTTGAAAATTTCATGCTGAGCACGGGTTTCCTTACGATGGGTCGGAAGTGGGACTTTTGGGCTAACGGGAAATGGAGGAAGTGAGGATGGTGGGGGTTGTGGGGTCGTTGGGGGCAGATAGGTGACTGACGAGCGTTGTTGGGACGTCGGTGGGATTGGGGCAGTGAGGTAGGGGAATGGTTGACGGAGGCAGGAGGGTTGGGGTAGTGAGGCAGGGGAAAAGTCAACGTAGACAGGGGATTGGTCGATGGAGGCGGGTGGTTGGGGCAGTGAGGCAGGGGACTGGTCGACGGAGACAAGGAGGCCAAGATTAGAGCAGTAGGTGGGGAGGTGTTTGACGAGACTTGGGGCAGTGATGGGACAAAGGATGGGGGAGCCATGATTGAACAACCGGAATATTAGCACTATGTATGGCGTTTTGCAGGAGAGGAAAAGTGTGTGAGTCATTAAGAAAGTCGTAATCAGTGACTTGAAGTTGTTGGACGTTTGCAAACGGGAAAACGTTTTCCTCGAATGAGACATGGCGAGAGACTAGGATTTTATGCGTGAACAAATCATAGCATAAGTATGCCTTATGGTTCGACGGGAAACCTAAGAAGAAGCAAGAAGAGGTGCGAGGTGCTAATTTGTGAAGGGCCATGGAGGCAAGATTTGGGTAGCATAGACAACTGAAAATCTGAAAGTGATTATATGAAGGGATCCGACGGAATAGAATTTGGGTAGAGGTTTTATTTTGAAGGTTACGGGTAGGTAATATATTATGAAGGTATTCTACCAATTTTAACGCGTATACCCAAAAGGTAGGGGAAAAGAGGCATGAAATAGCATTGTACTGATCATATTGTTAATGATGCAGAGTATTCTTTTGAATTTATCATTTTGAGGTGAGGTATGGGGGCACGAGAATCGAAATACCATGACATTATCCGCACAAAAAGTATGAAAGGGGGAATTATTAAACTCACGATCATTGTCACATTGAAATGATTTTATGGCCTTTTCAAACTATATTTTAACATATGTTCGAAATTCAAGAAACATGGAGTAAGCTTGAGACTTATATTTGAGCGGATAGACCCAAAGAAAGTGAGAGAAGTCATCTAATAATACCAAATAATATTTATGACCCAGTTTGCTAGTCATGAGAGATGTCCATAAATCTGCATGAATGATGTCAAAAGGAGAAAAAGTAACAATTGAAGATGACGCAAACGGAAGTCTAACATGCTTTCCTAGAGGACAAGAATAGCAATTTTGGGCAAATTTTCCTTTATTACTTTGAATTAAATTGTGACATCTAAGAAAGTTAAAAATTGGTGCTCCAAGGTGTCCAAGTTTACTGTGCCAAGTTGATGGAGAGATTGCAGCTAGGGAGGTAAGTGGATTGACACTTGCGGTGGAATTGGATGAGAAAGGATATATGTCCCTCATACTATTACATCTCGTAAGAGTTGTCCCCGAACGTAGGTCCTTTACAGAAAAACCAAAAGGAACAACCTCAATAGATACGGAGCTGTCACTAGCAAACTTCCTACAGAGATTAAGTTCTTAATGATGTTAGGAGTATATATGATATTTTTTAGAGTAAAGCGTGAGTGAGGTGGTTGCGTTTAAGTGGTGTCGTAGCCTTGAATTGGAATGTGATTGCCATTGCCGATTAAAATAAATTGAGGATTGTTCAAATTAAATAGGTGAGGGAGATTACCAAAGTTGCCAATGACGTGGGATGTGGCATGTGTATCCATGTACCATGTGTCATCGGGCTGCTGGAGATTCATAATGCTTTAAGCCTGACTCAGTTCGGCAAAGGTCATGGGACCGTAGGCCTGCTGTTGGGCTATGGAGAAGTGGGTCTGGTGCTGGTAGCCCGTGTACCGTGGGCCCAGGATGTTGGACTGCAACAAGGAATACTGTGTCATGTTCGTGGATGGTAGGTTAAATAGAAAAACAAGGTTGTTGAAGAACCCTAAACGCTAGTGATACGCTTTTCAGGGCGGCGAAAAGTTGTCAAAATCCGTTGATTGGAGAGAGAAAGGTGTTGTTGAAGGAATAAATCAAATTGTAACGGGGGAATTGATTTTCCTGTCAGAGCAAGAACTTGTATAAGGATCTAATTCTCTATCAAAATGGAGTCCGACTGAAAACTTAATTAGTACCTGCTAGTTCGTAATTAGTACAATACTTTGTTACTTTAAGATGGAAAAATCAAAGGTTTCCACTGTGGCACTGGCATGATGAAATATAGAGCTCTGCCATGTAGAATAATGTAATTTTTCTTGGTTGGAGGCTTTTCATTAATGCAATATATATATATATATATATATATAATTATAAAACCTAATTGAAGAAGGATCTCTACTTTACATAATTACATTAGAATAATAATTACATAATATATGAAGAATATTAATATATTCTCTATCAAGTACAACCTTTCATCTCATATTTTCGTTTTTACTTAATCCCCCGAAACGAGTAGAACTTAAAATTTTAAAAACAAAATATGAATGAGATTAATACTTCATATATATATATATATATATAAGAAAAAACTTGCCAATCATGTGTTGTTGTCTAGAAAGTCTTTGAAGTAATTAGAATCCAAGACGACGTGTAATTTTTTCTTTTCAACGGGTAAAGGAGTTTGGTTATTGACGCTGACACTAAATAGAAAGTGGATGCTCACAAGAAATTTGACTTCCGTATTTAATTTGCAAACCTGTCTGGATTCATCTCATATTATTATCAGGAAAAAAGAATCACCATTCACATTAAGTCATTTTCTCTCTATCACTTTGTAATACTTGCAACATAAATTCTTGAAACCTTTGTACATAATAAGATATGTTTTATATGATTTAGGTTATATACACCAACAATAATATAATTAGTATAAAAAACTTTTTATACTATACTTAGTTGATAAGTCATTACTACTATTATTTTTATCATCAGATTACCGATGTTTATAATAGAAATGTACTTATAACTACTTAATAACTTACTTGATTGTGTAAATATTTTTTATACCGATATTACATAAAACTTCATTTTTTCAATTTTATTTTATTCAACTACTAATAACAAGACTAGAGACAGAAAGAAGAAAAATAAAAGGTGAAGCAAACCCAAGTTTGGTTGCAATGAAAAGTCAATAGGTGCAATTAGTCACACGTGGGCAAGCTTTGACTCGGCTATCACTTCTCTCTTTTCATTTTCTTCAAATAATATTTCACCCTCTATGATGTAGAGAGTAAGCTTCATATTTTTAAAATTTCTTCTGAAAGAATATTAATTATCTCTCACAACCTTTGTCTAATTTCCTTTTAAGCACTCCTTTTCTCCATTTCTCTTCTTTCTCTCTGCTCTCTTCTTCTGAAAACTCAATCTTCATCTTAATTTCCAATTTATCTTCAACATCAAAGGAGCTAACCAAAGTCTTCTTGAATGTCAAGAGAAAGGTACGTAACTAAATTCATATGTTCAATTCAATAAAGTTCTTTTTATGTTGTTGTTAAATTCCTTTAAAGAACTAGATTAATTAGGTTTAATGAACAAGGGGGCGGCTAGGGGACGCAAGGGGATTTATTCGAATCCTCTTAGTCAGAAAATTACACTCTATAACAAGGGTGAAGCCTGTTAGTAGATATAGATTTGGCAAAAAATCATTTAATAAATACAAATAATCTATTCAGAACTTAGTAAACAAAAAAAAATAAGATTCAGAACCCATAAACTAAAAATTTTGACTTCGCCTTTAATATACAAGATCAAATATTTTTTTATGTATAATAGTAGATGTTGAATCCCCTCGTCTTCTTTGTGCATTATTTCTTCATATTTTGAATCCCTTTATTGAAAATCCCGGCTCCACCGCCCCTAAATGAATATATTTTTGCCTTGCGTTATGATGAATAGGGAGAGATGGGATGAGATCGGAAAGAAGTTAAAGACAGAGATCGATGCATCTAATTCACAGCTACATATGCAACAACAAATGGGCAGAAGGCACTTATTAGGGCCTCCAGCAGTAGGGACAACGCTGAACAATGTAACACCTTGTGCTGCTTGTAAGCTATTGAGAAGAAGATGTGCTGAGGAATGCCCTTTTTCTCCATATTTCTCACCACATGAACCCCAGAAATTTACTGCTGTTCATAAAGTCTTTGGTGCTAGCAATGTCTCCAAGTTGCTCCTGGTATTGTTCTCAATTCAAATAGTTCAAAACAAAATCAATTACTCATATCTACCATTTGTCTTTGAGTTAAACATATATACACTAATATTAGTATAGAATATTTTTAATATTATCAATCATCTAACTAATTGTCCTTAAAGAGTGAGATTTATAAACCGAAAAAAGAAGAAATTACAATATTACTTATTATAGCTAGAGGTGGACCATGAAGGTTTGACGCTTAGAAATGGATGATTTGAGATTCATTGAATGTTTAATATTGTTTCCGTCGAACATATTGCAATGTTGACATTCTATGTTTAGAATTTAATATTTGCTACAATTTTAGTGATATACATGTATGCATAGATAAATCCAAGATCTAAAAAATATCATAAATTCAACATATAAAGTTTTTAATATTGAACTCATTATATTTTAAAAATATATTCGTATATACTATATGTTTCATTATATATATATTTTTACACAACTTTAATGATTTGAATTGAAAGCACAAAGTTCAGATGAATCTGATACCGCAAGGCTACATCCACAAGGATAGTACAATTTTTTTACACTACCAATATATACAAGTTAGAACCTTTATCTTGTCATTCTATATTGTATTATAAATTATTTTCCTAGTTTAATTGGCTGATTTACTTCTTTTTTTCTTGTATTTGTGGGAAAATATTGATTAGGAGGTGCCAGTGGGACAAAGAGCAGATGCAGCAAATAGTTTGGTATATGAAGCAAACGTGAGGCTAAGGGATCCTGTCTACGGTTGCATGGGTGCAATTTCAGCTTTACAACAGCAACTCCAAAATTTACAAGCTGAGCTTAATGCAATTAGGGCTGAAATTCTTAGATACAAATATAGAGAAGCTGCTAATAGTCTTATAGCATCTATTTCCACCTCCGTGTCGCCGGAGATTCCCCAAGCTCCTCCTACTCCGCCACCGCCGCCACCACCACCGTCCGTGGTGGTGGTTTCCTCCTCCTCTTCTTCTGCTTCGTCAGCTTCGTCTAATTTGTACACACCCTCTTCTAGTGTGGCAAACTTTAGTTCCATTACCAACAATAACATGTCGTATTTTGATCACTAATAGTTTCACATAAAATGAAACAGAGACAGCTGATTTAGTGCTGATGTGGGGGTTAGGTTTGTAGGGGGGAGGGGGAGAATGAAGTAAAGTCATTTGGAGAATTTTAGTTCACATTTTTTTTTTCAAAATTGTCACTGGTAAGAGCATTATTATTTTATATACTCACACCATTTTGTATCTCCAATTATGGCAATTACAGCTAGAAAGAGCTTAATTTGATGATGATGATGAATTATCTTATTTGCATAGCTTTTGTGATGGACAATTGAACATGCATGTTTTCTTGTTTGTTTTGTATGTGGAAGAGATTTTTCTTGCAAGTATTTTACAAACATGCAAGATTAGCCCTTTGTTTTTATTTGCCGAAAGTCATTTCTCATTTACTCTCTCTTTTCATAATAAGTGTTATTTTTAGCTTACGTAAACCCCTTAAAAAATTGTCCATTCTTAGAAAATTATGAATGCTTTTACTCACTTACCCCTAATTAATTCTTAGAAAAAGAAAAACTACTTAATAATTCTTGATGGTGTAAATAAGGATAATTTTGAAAGAATAAGGAAAACTCTTCTTAAAATTCTAAAGCACCACTTATTTTAAAACAAAATGAAAAACTTAAAACATCACTTATTATGAAACGAAGAAGTAATATTAGAAAAGGATCGGAGTCTAGTCTAATTAACAAGCATTGGTGACATAGAATAAATAACTTATAGTAAAAATTTAAATTATATTGTTAATGTAAAATAGATTATACTCCTAGTGTATATTCCCTCCATGTCATTTTTAATGTGAAGATGTTTGATTGAGTATAGAATTTAAGAAACAAAATAGAAATTTTTGAAATTTATGGTCTAAAACAAGTCATAAGTATTTGTATGGCTTTAAATCACTCATTAAGCGTAAAATAAAAAAATTAAAGTTAAGTTATTACTACTAATATGAAAAGGTGTTAGCTCATTTTGGGATTGACTAAATGAAACAAAGAGAGTATATCTTAAATTCGTAGGGGGGGGAAAGCACAATATACAAGAAAAATAAGTCATTGCACGTGTGAGAAGCTTGTCTTGCCTTTAACTGAAGCTAATGAAAGGTCTAATGTATTGTATTCAAACAAAGTACCGTATGGAAGAGAGATTAAAGAAAACGTAGAATAGCCTCCTCCCTTTTTTAAGTAATATATTATAACTTGAAAAATAGTGTCATATTGTTCTATAACTAGATAAATTACATTGATGGTGTAATTTTTTTTTACGAGATCGATATATATGTAACTTAGACTTTTAGTTACATCATACGTATTGTATTTGTAGTTCTGTTGATTTTGTACCTTACTAGCTTTGATGGACTATGTAGCGTTGATCAGTTCTTCTCTATTCTTGGTTGTTACTTCTTTTTTTTTTTTCACTTTTTCTTATTTCCATTGTAAGACCTTACATTTACACATGTCGAGGAAATGCAAATTGAACTAATCTTCTCATCTAACGAATGATGATAAAAAGTTAAAAAGAAAAAATAATTTAAACATATATAACGATTTTGCAACTCTGGAGAGATTCCTTAAGCAAATGAAAATCGGTTTAATGTCAAGAAAAAGTAGTGACCATAAATAAACCATATAGGATGGTGAAAGAAATAATCCCTTGATTATTTCATTAATGAATGAGGTATATCTATAAGTTACAATTTCCAAATATGAAAATTTTATTCATACTATACTTCTAAATTCTAATCATACTTGTACAAGAATTCTACAACTATGGTAAGTTTGTACACTAGTTTAATTACAATCCTAATTCTATTTGAGCACGGTACCGTGCTATATTCTATCACACCCCGCAGTCATAGCGGGCGATTGTCGTACGCTGAGACTGTCCCTAAAATCTTCAAATAGAACTGAGAGAAGGCCCTTCGTAAAGATGTCAGCAATTTGGTATATGGAGGGCACATGTAAAACGCATACTTGTCCACAAGCTACCTTTTCGCGAACAAAGTGAATATCCATCTCGATATAAATGCAATCCATAATCAAGTATGCCCTGGATGTACCGTATAATGCGTTTGAGCGCATGCATGTGCTCAATCCGTCGGGCATGCATGAACAAACACACATGCTGAACTGCATAAGTAATATCGGGTCTCGTGAAAGTAAGATACTGAAGTGCTCCTGCAAGACTGCGATAATGGGTAGGATCCTCGTATGGTGTGCCTGACGTAGTACTCAGCTTCGGTTTGGTATCAACCGGAGTGGAAGTAGACTTACAAGATGACATACCAGCTCTCTCAATAATCTCTGGAGCATACTTCCTTTGAGATAAAAATAGACAACTTGACTGACGCGTGACAACAATGCCCAAGAAATAACTCAAGGGTCCCAAGTCTTTCATTGCAAATTCAGAACTGAGAAGTGACATGATAGACTTGAGCTGATTATCAGATGAAGCAATCAATATAATATCATCTACGTACAATAAAATGTATGCTAGAAAAGTACCACGACGATATATAAATAGAGAATGATCAGACCGGCTGTGAGAAAACCCAATAGTAGATACATAATCTGCAAACCTCTTATACCAAGCCCACGGAGCCTGCTTAAGCCCATAGAAGGACTTCTTCAGCAAACAAACATGATGAGGACGATTGGAATCTCGAAAACCCAAGGGCTGATGCATATAGATTGTCTCTTTAAGATCACCGTATAAGAAAACATTCTTTATATCCAACTGATGAATAGGACATGCTTTTGAGAGAGCAAAACTAAGAACAATGTGAATGGTAGTCGGTTTGACCACTGGACTAAACGTCTCACCACAATCCATGCCAACCTGTTGAAGTTTTACCATCACCTACAAGACGAGCCTTATGCCTCTCAAAAGAACCGTCAAAATTTTCTTTATGAGTAAAAATCCACATAGACCGAATAATATTAACACTAGATGGACGGGGTACTAACTCTCACGTCTTATTCTCAATAAAAGCATTATATTCGTCACTCATAGCTAATTTCTAATTCGGGTCATGTAGTGCAGACATAGGGTTACGTGGTAGTGGGGATTTAGAGATATTAGAATTGAGATTAAAATATTATTTTGGTTTAATAATACCCCTTTGACTACAAGTAACGGGCCCTTGACTCGAGGTAGAGTTGGGTGGATTTGGGGCAATGTGCGGGACGGTGACGGACTGGCCAGTAGGGGCGGAAGCCGACACTGGAGTGGGCTAGAACACTGGAACATTACCAAGATCGGTATTGGGCCGTGTTTCTGGCCCACTGGGCAGAATTGGCGGAACAATGGTAACGGGACTGTGTGGGCCAGCATGTAGTGGGCATGCTGGCGTATTTTAGTCACGGGACAAGTCCAATAAATGGTGGATAATATATGGTGAGACCTCGTCATCTAAAAAATTATACGAACTAGGCACGGGACTACTCACTTTAGCAAACGGAAATTGGGTTTCATAAAAAAGAACATAGCGACTAATTATGATTTTATTAGATGATAAATCAAAACATTTGTAACCACGATGATTAGATGGATAACCCAAAAATACAAAAGCGGTAGAACGGGCTTGAAGTTTGTTAATTGTAGTTAACGGAAAAAGTGGATAGTATAAACACCCACAGATCCTAAGATGTGAATACGAATGAGTCTTATTATAGAGAATTTTAAAGGGAGATTCATATGCTAACCCTTTGGTAGGAAGTACGTTAAGGAGATAAGTAGTCATTTGTAGTGCATGATGCCAAAAGGAATGGGGTACAGAAGCATGTGCTCATAATGTTCAGACAATATTACCATACGAATTTTCCGTTCGGCTTTCCCATTTTGTGAGGACGTATGAGGACAAGAAAAATGAAAAACTATGCCATTAGCATCACAAAATTTCCTAAAGAACCCATTATCGTATTTATTGCCATTATCACATTGAATATTTTTAATTTTCCGTTCGAATTGGGTACGGATGAATGCTCTAAATTTTAAGAAAGTGGAAAAAAACTATTTGGATAAAGGAAAGGTCCACAAAAAATTAGAATAATCATCCAAAAATAAGACATAATAACGATGACCGAAAGAACTTAAAACGGGAGATGTCCATAAATCACTATGAATAACGTCAAAAGGCATCAAAATACGAGAAGTAGAGGCTACAAATGGTAAAAGAACATGTTTCCCTAACGGACAAGAAGAACAAAGTAGAGTACTACACGTACCCTTACAAGAAATAAAATTATTTTTATGCAAACACAAAATAATAGACGATCCCGGATGACCCAAACGTGCATGCCACAAGGAAGGAGCAAAGGCGGCAAAAGTAGACAGCATGGCTTGACTCGTGGAAGTGGTGGTAGTTGTGATTGGATAAAGCTCTTCCCTACTATTGCATCTCATTAGAGGTATCTCCGTTTTAAAATCCTTCATAGAAAACCCTAAGGGATCAAAATTAACAGAAATTCAATTATCAGTGGTGAATTTTCGGACATACACCAAATTTTTAATTAAGTTAGGGGCATGAATGGTATTTTTCAAAACTATAGGTGGATGTAGGGGAGACAAAGTTGTATGTCCATAACCGTGAATTAGAATTGAGTTGCCATTATCAACAATTATACCACGATTTTTGCTCAACTTTGAATAAAACGAGAGAGTACCTTGATCGGACGTCATATGAGAAGTGGCTCCGGTGTCCATATACCAATTCGCGTCCGGGGAATTTAAGCCAAGTGTATGCATTACGGCTTCAATATTTGTAGGTGTCAGGATCGGATTTGGTCCCGCGATATGGAAGGCTTGCGGGGGTCGAGGCCCAAGCAGGCCTGCCTGCTGTGCCGACCCATTAATGTACCGCATTCCACTATTTGGAACCGAGAAACTGGGCCTGGAATTTTGTTGGAACTGAGCCCAGTTTCCCGGATAAGGAGCAGGCAGAAAATAAGGGTTGTTGGGCCAATGGCCACTAGCCCAGCCCCACTGCCATGGGGCCCACAGCTGGGACCAGTTGGCTTGTGCCCCACTGTTGTAGCTGCCATTATTACCACCGCAATTGCCACCACTGTTTTTGCCATTATTTATACAATTTTGACCTTTTTTGTGACCACCATGGTTACGGTTTTGGCATGAATTTTCGGAGAATGTGTGAGAGTCGTCTGACGTGGTCATCATTACGATGGAATATGCTCCGGTAGCTGCCTTTTTAGCCAAATCGGCCTTTTCTAACGTGAGCATGGAACATGCCTGATAAAATGGTGGCAGAGGATTACTTTGACGAAGTAGTGTTCCAACGCCATTATAGGCCTTAGAAAGGCCTGTAACCATTTAAAGAACAAGACGATTATTGATAACGGGCGCACCAATGTTGCAGAGTTGGTCCTCCAATTCTTTCAGCCTTTTACAATAGGCCGAGACGTTAGGAAAATCTTCCATGTTGACATGGGAAAATTCCTGCTCAAGAATGACATCACGAGAATTTTTGTTATCTTGGAATATATCACGCACCCTATTCCAAGTAGTCATCGCCGTAACGTCGGGTTCAATAATCGTCTCCAAGAGGTCTGTAGAGATTATGGAATAAATCTACTGGAGAACGGTAGCATGAATGGTTGTCCATGACGTAGGATCATCCTTAGGGGTAGGCACCTTCTCATCGCTAGTTACCGAGAGAATTATGTGATGGAGGACCTGATGCGAGCGTGCGTGACCTTTGAATAATTTCGCCCACATCGCGTATTGGACGTTTTCCATCTCAAGAACAATAGAGATGTGGTTCTTGTTATTGGAAACTGTAAGGGCGGGATGAAATATGTTCTTTGACGTAGACATAACGAAAGAACAATAGGTGAATTAGGGACTAGGAAGAAAATTTGGGAATAGAGGAGGAAAAGTGCATGGAAACGGAGGAAGGGTTCACGGAAACCGAGCAAAAATCGAGAAGAGCAGAAGTATTTTTGGGAGAATGTATTTTAGACCTAGACTTCTGATACCATGAAAGAAATAATCTCTTCACTATTTCATTAATGAATGTGGTATATATACAAGTTATAATATCCAAATATGGAAAATTCTATTCATACTATACTTTAAATCCTAATCATACTTGTACAAGAATTCTACAACTATGATAAATTTGTACACTAGTTTAATTACAATCATAATTCTATTTGAGCACGGTACCGTGCTATATTCTATATCAGCTGCTAAATTAAAGCCCTATTATAAGGTTAATTCGGTTTTTCATGTTTGAGTTTTGATTTGAAGTAAACCATGAAAAGAATCTCATAAGCACATTTTCCTAAGCTTGGAAACTTACCAAATGTTTAATACTTTGTTAGTTATGGTGTCAATTAAAATGACAGCAATAATATTTTATTTCCTTAATTAGTTGTAATTAATATTTAAATTACGTAC
Organism: Anisodus tanguticus; assembly: GCA_034509755.1. Lineage (NCBI taxonomy): Eukaryota > Viridiplantae > Streptophyta > Magnoliopsida > Solanales > Solanaceae > Anisodus > Anisodus tanguticus. Next base: position 21,441,973 of record CM067551.1, read on the forward strand.
GTGGTTGGGTTTTCTTGGCGTGTGAAGCTCATTAATAGAGTAGGATTGGTTAGATCATAGGCTAGCCACTTTATTCTAGATTTCTGAATTGGTAAGTAAAAGAAAGAAAGAAGAAATTATGCTAACAAAGAATGAAAGAATGCGATAGGAATTTCGTTTTCTGTCAAGACTAACACTTTAGCGAGTTAGGCATTGACCTATGCGGTACAGGCTATACCAACCAGGCGGATCTGGTGTACAATATATAGTTCACCGGAACCATCAGATCATATATATATATATATTAGAAATTTACTAAATATCTATAAAGATTTGATAATAAAATTTAGTTGTTATTATATATTAATTTAATGTCTATAAATATAACTCATAAACTTCAATTCATGATCTTTTGTCTATAGATACAAAAGTTTTCATGGTGGAGGACATAAATAATACGATGGAATCTTTTTGTTTTTTTGAAAAAAAATCTCATTTATACAATAAACGTAGTCTATACCCTTCCATCTCAAACTAGTTAGAGCTAATTATATGAATCTAAATATTATTATTGCATCAATTTTTGGTTCTCTTTTTTGCATTAGTACTCAATAATTTATCTTTTAAAATGAACTTTATTGGCAATAAGGGGGAAAACAAGAAATGTCTTTTTATTTCTTTATAAAGCCTCATGCACTTAATGGATGTATGAATTTGAATGATTAAGATCTTAAGTCATTAAATACATTTATTTATATTAAGATTTAAACCCTTATTTGATCTGAATATATCTTAATCATTAAGATCTTGAACAAAGTCTTAATATCATTAAGAGATATTTTTGTATGAATAATTTTTATAATCACTCTGTCCACAATCACCAGCTTCCACCCCACCCCATCCCTCCAAACACACCATCCAACCCCACTCCACTACCACTAACCACCTCTGTCATCACAATCACCATCACCCCCATCTCAACCCTTACCTCTCCACCTCACCACCACCCCACTCACTCTTCACCCACCACCCCACCACCACCAACCATCACAACCACCACTAACCACTACCACCTTCGCCAACCACCTACCACCATTGCCATCGTCAACCACCACACATTCTTCAGTCATCACCACCAACACCGTCAATTACTAACATCAACCAACTCCACCATCACAATTACCAACCACCACCATCACGCTAGTCACTACAACACCAATCACCTCAACCATCACAACTATTACCACAACTTTTAATACATCACCACCACCACCGCTACAAAGTATCTCCACCATAACTAGCGTAAATGCTTCATTTTTTACAAAAAAATAATTTTATTTTATTAAATTATATTTATTTTCTAATATTTAATTACCCTTTTATTTGAATTATATGCTTATTATTTTTAAATAAATACTTTATGCATATTCAGATGTTGAAAAATAACTCCTGCCTGATTAGGGTTTCCATCCGAACTAGTGCCTTAAGCAGGAAGGCAAATGCAATTTTATTTTAATCATTCCGTGTTTAGATCTAGACACAATATTTTAATCATTCATATGCATTCAGATTCAAACTGATTAATCTTAATGAAAACAAATGAGGCTAAGTATTGAGATTATATTGTTGTAAAACTAACGTGTTAGATTTTATTACGGCTCTATATATTTAGTTCATCGAAGTCAAAAGGGTTTGGATCAGTCAAGAATGCTATAACATTATTTTAATTAAAATGATATTAGTATATATTACATGTTTCCATCAAAATAACCTTTGAACAATTTAAATTAGGCCGACACTATTCATATTATTAATCCATCACATGGGTCATTAATTAGTTTCAATGCAGTCATTAATTATGGTACCCATTTTGTCTTGAAAATAGGCTATTTAATTAAAATAATTTCAATTGTGAGTCAACTTAGATGAATGGCAGAAGAGCAATTTTGACGTACATATTATATGTGTTGATTTAAGGGCGGAGTTTTCTTTCTGTATCAAGATTATTCATATAGTTCTTCATTCTCAAGATGTTGGTGGTCAACTGAAAATTAATCCGACTTTTGATTAGTTTGTAGAATACAATCTTAAGAACATCAATTAGAAGCTTTCCAGCTTTTTATTAGTAATGAATGATATCTTTAAAATTGATGAAAAATAATATTTCTGGCTTCTACCTTTTGAATGGATTGGTAACCACCTTAAACAACATTTTTCAGTGAGCTTTAGAATTTTAATACATACAAGGAAGAAAAAAAAGAGGCTAATTTTATGCAAATGTCCTGCCTTTTGGGTCACCATTTAGATTTTATTTTTATTTTTTTAAATTGTGCAAATATTGTTGATTACAATGGTTGCAGAAAACGAGAATAAGTAACTGCTAAGTATTACAACAAAATGAAATTACAACAACTGAAATTTCAATAAACTGAGATTATGGACAATAGTCTCCCAAGATAAAACAACAACTCAACAAATGAGCAAAGGAAACTCAAGTGTTACTTTGAAGAACTTAGTGTAATGAAATGATGCTGGAAAGTAGTAGGAAAAATTCTATTTTTTTCGTTTGTGTGTTGTCTTAACAATTGAGCCAAATGATTCAATATATAGTGCATGGAGGGGACTTGTCAACTGCCCAACTAATTGTTGTTAATGGCCATGTAATGACAATTAGTGAGGATTAATTCATCCAAGTAAATGACTGAATTAATGTGCAACGGATTAGAGCTTTTAGTGAGAGTTATTCAGCCAAGTAATGACTGAATTGATTTGCAGATTAATGGAGGTTAATGTTCCAAAACCAACAGCAAAGGCACAAGTTCTCTGTCCAATTTTATCTTACCTGAAACTTCATGGACCAAACGGGTCCAAAAAGATAATATCATAAGAAGCCCATGACCCGAGTCCGGACGGGACTGGCTGGCGGCGCACGTGTGGAGTTAGCCTCGAACCAAAGCACATCTAGGTCCTCCATCCTTCAAACATATGGGTTACCCTTTGGGATCCCAAACCCTTAGCCAATTTGAGACTTATAAACTAAACAAATCTTCCTTCCCCCACCGATGAGGGAGAATTGGTCTATACCACATTTTTATGCTTCAAACACCTCACTTCGTGGACCAATATCTCTTTCATTTCTCAACGAAATTTGACGATCCTTGGCCCTACGGTCATCTACTCACTTAGTAGATTATGCACGTGTGAAGAATCAAAGTCTCCAACATGCGGAACCCTAGTGTTTAAGTCATTAAAGATGGGTGGACGCAACTCCCACCAAAGGCAAATTTCCAACAATCCCCTCTTGAAAGAGATTTAGGCGCACTCACATGGTGCCTATTTTCAGCAATATCTCAGCGGACCGATGTTGCATAAGGAGAGGTAGCTTCAGCTTTGAACATTCCATAGTTAAATACCATCAAACTTACTTACTGCGCGGTGAACGTGATGTCTTGAACCGTCAGTGTTTAGTGTAAGCCAAGTCAATAGTACCAACACAACAAATTCCCTTACTCTTTTTTTTCGTAATGTTTTGTCCGTTGTGGCTGTGGACACTTCTTGGATTCTTAAGTGCGTTCATTTGAGGCGGCATGTCCTCGCACTTAAATAGGTGGTCTCCTACAAGGTATCCTATTATACCCCACTTCACAAGTATTAGGAACCATTAAAAGTTTTCCTAAACCTAACCTCAACCGTTGAGGATCATTAAAGGTTTTGAAAACTTAACATTTACCCACACTGCAGATAGCACTTAACGTCTATCGTGGGAATGACTTTGGGTTTATGTTCCTTACAGAAATCATAACCCGAAGTGCTCTTGCTTTCACCAAAGCGCTCAACTAAACCTTTACAGCTTAGTTTTCCCATTGAACAAAATTCCTGGAATCTCTAGTCAACAAGGTTGGGTTACCACGGTATTGGTCCTTAAAGCTTGGGTTTTAAGCTCATTCCCCTAGACAAGCAAAATATCTGATCTCTGGGTGTGCCCTTTGTTAGTGACTCTGCTATGTTATCCTTTGATTTTATGTAATCAATGGATATTATACCTGTGGTGATCAGATGCCTAATGGTCTTATGTCTCCGTCGAATATGACGAGATTTGTCGTTGTACATAGAACTTCATGCCTTTCCTAAAGCCGACTGGCTGTTGCAGTGAATCATCACTGAAGGTATGGGTTTGTCCCAACAAGGAACATCCTTTAAGAAGTCGTGAAGCCACTCAGCTTCTTCTCCTACTTTGTCTAAAGCGATAAACTCTGATTCCATCGTGGATCGGGCGATGCAAGTTTGCTTAGATGATTTCCAAGACACAACCCCACCACCAATTGTAAATATATACCCACTGGTGGACTTGGTGTTCTCTATATCAGATATCTAATTTGCATCATTGTACCTTCTATTACAGTTGGATATCTCGAATAATGTAACCCATAATTTAGCATGTACTTCAGGTAACGTAGCACCCGATTCAATGCTTTCCAATGATCATTACTTGGATTACGGGTAAACCTAGCCAACTTGTTGACTGCATAAGCAATATCATTCCGGGTGCAGTTTGTTACGTACATCAAACTCCCAATCACCTGTGCATATTGCTCCTGGCATACGGGTGCACCACGATTTTTATCAAGTTTTTTATTTCTATCGAGTGGTGACTTCATAGGCGAACTGTCAAACACCTCAAACTTTCTCAAAACATCCTCGATGTAGTGAGACTGAGATAAGACCAGTTCGTCAGACGTCTTAGAGATTTTTATCCCTAAGATGACATCTACGATACCCATATCCTTCATGTCGAAGCATTATTTCAACATGTTCTTAGTCTCTAGATTTACCCTAGGACTGCTTCTTGTGATCAACATGTCATCTACGTACAGGCACTTCATGACGAACGAGTCAGAGTTACCTTTTGTGTAGACACATTTGTCACACTCGTTAATGGAGAAACCCTTTGATAGTAGAGTACTATCAAACTTTTCGTGTCATTGCTTCGGGGCTTATTTCAGCCTATACAGATATTTAACAAGTCGATAGTCTTTCTTCTCTTGCCCTGGAACCACATAGCCCTCGGGTTGTGAAATATAGATTTCTTGTTCCAAATCACCATTTAGGAAGGTTGTCTTAATATCCATTTGATACATCTCAAGGTAATGCAATGCTGCAATCGCAATGAATACTTGTATGGACGTCATATTAGACACCGGGGAGTACGTGTCAAAATAGTCAAGGCCTTCTTTCTGTCGATAGCCCTTAACTACTAACCTAGCCTTGTACTTATCTATAGACCCATCTGATTTATACTTCCGTTTGAGTATCCATTTACAACCCAACGATTTATTTCCCGGAGGAAGATCAACTAACTCCCAAGTATGGTTATGCAGGATGGACTCTTTTCACTCTCAATAGCTTCTTTCCATAGCGGTGCCTCTGGAGTTGACAATGCTTCAGCAATTGTCCTTGGTTCGTCATCAACCATATAAGCTACAAAGTCAGGACCGAAGGTTTTATCCTTCCTGGCCCTTTTACTTCGTCTTGGTTCCATCTCTGGAGTATCCAAGTTCTGAGAATATGGAACACTAGATTCCGGATATTCAGCCACTGCGGCGGCGCACGTGTGGGCTTAGCCTCGAACCAAAGTACATCTAGGTCCTCCCTACTTCAAACACATGGGTTACCCCTTGGGGTCCCAAACCCTTAGCCAATTTTTAGACTTATAATCTAAACAAATCTTACTTCCCCCACCGATGAGGGAGAATTGGTCTATACCACATTTTCATGCTTCAAACACCTCACTTCGTGGACCAATATCTCTTTCATTTCTCAACGAAATTTGACGATCCTTGGCCCTACGATCGTCTACTCCCTTAGTAGATTATGCACGTGTGAAGACTCAAAGTCTCCAACATGCGGAACCCTAGTGTTTAAGTCATTAAAGATGAGTGGACGCAACTCCCACCAAAGGCAAATTTCCAACAATCTCCTCTTGAAAAAGATTTTGGCGCACTAACATGGTGCCTGTTTCCAGCAATATTTCAGCGGACCGATGTTGCATAAGGAGAGGTAGCTTCAGCTTTGAACCTTCCATAGTTAAATACCATCGGACTTACTTACTGCACGGTGAACGTGATGTCTTGAACCGTCAGTATTTAGTGTAAGCAAAGTCAATAGTACCAACACAACAAATCCCCTTACTCTTTTCTTCGTAATCTTTTGTCCTTTGTGGCTGTGGACACTTCTTGTATTCTTAAGTGCGTTCATTTGAGGCGGCCTGTCCTCACACTTAAATAGGTGGTCTCCTACAAGGTATCCTGCTATACTCCACTTCACAAGTGTTAGGAACCATTAAAAGTTTCCCCAAACCTAACCTCAACTGTTGAGGATCATTAAAGGTTTTGAAAACTTAACCTTTACCCACACTACAGATAGCACTTAACTTCTATCGCGGGAACGGCTTTGGGTTTATGTTCCTTACAGAAATCATAACTCGAAGTGCTATTGCTTCCACCGAAGCGCTCAACTGAACCTTTACCGCTTAGTTTTCCCATTGAACCAAATTCCTGGGATCTACAATCAGTAAGGTTGGGTAACACCGCATTGGTCCTTAAAGCTTGGGTTTTAAGCTCATTCCCCTAGACAAGCAAAATATCTGATCTCTGGGTGTGCTCTTTGTCAGTGGGTCTACTATGTTATCCTTTGATTTTATGTATTCAATGGATATTATACACGTGGTGATTAGCTGCCTAACGGTCTTATGTCTTTGTCGAATATGATGAGATTTGCCATTGTACATAGAACTTCGTGCCCTTCCTAAAACCGACTGGATGTCGCAGTGAATCATCACTGAAGGTATGAGTTTATCCCAACAAGGAACATCCTCTAAGAAGTCGTGAAGCCACTCAGCTTCTTCTCCTGCTTTGTCTAAAGCGATAAAATCTGATTCTATCGTGGATCAGGCAATGCAAGTTTGCTTAAAGGATTTCCAAGACACAGCCCCACCACCAATTGTAAATACATACCCACTGGTGGACTTGGTGTTCTCTATATCAGATATCCAGTTTGCATCATTGTACCCCTCTAGTACAGATGGATATCTCGAATAATGCAACCCGTAATTTAGCGTGTACTTCAGGTAACGTAGCACCCTATTCAACGCTTTCCAATGATCATTACTTTCATTATGGGTAAACCTAGCCAACTTGTTGACTGCATAAGCAATATCAGGTCGGGTGCAGTTTGTTACGTACATCAAACTCCCAATCACCTGTGCATATTGCTCCTGGCATACGGGTGCACCATGATTTTTATTGAGTTTTTTATTTCTATCCAGTGGTGACTTCATAGGCGAATTTTCAAACACCTTAAACTTTCTCAAAACATCCTCGATGTAGTGAGGTTGAGATAAGACCAGCCTGTCAGATGTCTTAGAGATTTTTATCCCTAAGATGACATCTCCGATACCCATATCCTTCATGTCGAAGCATTGTTTCAACATGTTCTTAGTCTCTAGGATTACCCTAAGACTGCTTCATGTGATCAACATGTCATCTACGTACATGCATATCATGACAAACGAGTCAGAGTTACCTTTCGTGTAGACACATTTGTCACACTCGTTAATGGAGAAACCATTTGATAGTAGAGTACTATCAAACTTTTCGTGCCATTCCTTCGGGGCTTGTTTCAGCCCGTACAGATATTTGACAAGTTGATATATTTTCTTCTCTTTCCCTGGAACCATATACCCATCGAGTTGTTCCATATAGATTTCTTTTTCCAAATCACCATTTAGGAAGGTTCTCTTAACATCCATTTGATGTATCTCAAGGTTATGCAATGCTGCAATCGCAATGAATACTCGTATGGACGTCATTCTAGACACCGGGGAGTACGTGTCAAAATAGTCAAGGCATTCTTTCTGTCGATAGCCCTTAACTACCAACATGGCCTTGTACTTGTCTATAGACCCATCTGATTTATACTTCCGTTTGAGTATCCATTTACAACCCAACAGTTTATTTCCCGGAGGAAGATCAACCGACTCCCAAGTATGATTATGTAGGATGTAGTCTATTTCACTCTCAATAGCTTCTTTCCAGAGCGGTGCCTCTGGAGTTGACAATGCTTCAGCAATTGTCCTTGGTTCGTCATCAACCATATAAGCTACAGTCATGACCAGAGGTTTTATCCTTCCTGGACCTTTTACTTCGCCTTGGTTCCATCTCTGGAGTCTCCAAGTTCTGAGAATCTGGAACACTAGATTCCGGATATTCAGCCACTTCGGAGTCCACTAAATCATTTGTGTGTTTTCTCAACAATTGAGCCAAAGGCTTCAATATATAGTGCATGGAGGGGACTTGTCAACTGCCCAACTAATTGTTGTTAATAGCCATGTAATAGCAATTAGTGAAGAGTAATTCAACCAAGTAAATGACTGAATTAATGTGCAACGGATTAGAGCTTTTAGTAAGAGTTATTCAGCTAAGTAATGACTGAATTGATGTGCAGATTAATGGTGGTTAACGTTTCAAAACCAACAACAAAAGCACATGTTCCTTGTCCAATTTTATCTTAACTGAAACTTCAGGGACCAAACTGTAAATATGAAGCAATTTGGGTCCAAAAAGATAATATCAGCCCGAACTGGACAGACGGCGGCGTGCGTGTGGGCTTAGCCTCGAACCAAAGCACATCTAGGTCCTCCATCCTTCAAACACATGGGTTACCCCTTAGGGTTCCAAACCCTTAGCCAATTTTGAGACTTATAAACTAAACAAATCTTCCTTCCCCCACCGATGAGGGAGAATTGGTCTATACCACATTTTCATGCTTCAAACACCTCACTTCGTGGACCAATATCTCTTTCATTTCTCAACGAAATTTGACGATCCTTGGCCCTACGGTCATCTACTCACTTAGTAGATTATGCACGTGTGAAGAATCAAAGTCTCCAACATGCGGAACCCTAGTGTTTAAGTCATTAAAGATGGATGGACGCAACTCCCATCAAAGGGAAATTTCTAACAAATATAGCCCTACAAAAATTACCTTCCGGACAACATTAGACTCGAAATGTTTGTTCATATATATATTTCTCAAGTTTACAGACAAAATATTAGATCATCATCTAATGTTTTGTAATAACCTACAAAATTTTAGATTGTGATCTAATGTTTTCTCATAGATTTTCATTTCGCTCAAATGAGATATTTAAACCACGATCTAAACAGTTCATAAATTTCCAGAGAAAGATAAAGACATGTCATTTACTAAACTGACGAAAATTTCACAAAAGGCCAATAATGCGAGTACTATAATAACACAATTGGAAATTAAAGTCTTTATCCACGCAAACAATCGTTCTTCTTAATACAAAATACAAACACGTTACAAACTTGAGTTCACTCACAACAACATAAATATCACTCCCTACAATAACAACAACAACAAACATCAATATTACTACTACAATTTATATAGGTGCATGGATGATATGTATTACTTAAACTCATAATTAATTAATTGATTTTCCTGCAATTGGTACGAATTCTGACCATTACTTCCTGTAAGTGGACTTAAATTTCCCATTTTGACAATAGCACTTGCAAAATCTGCATCAAATGTTATAGGATGAGTACTATAAATTTTGACTTGAGAATCCGTAGAACCGCCGCTAAATAGCTGTTGGTCCAAGTGAAGTACTCCTTTATTATTAATCAAAGTTCTTGTAAAAATGGTTGTTCAATAATGAAGGGTGGCTGCATCAAGTGATGAAACGGTGTCGTCTCCGCCTGTACTAGGACAATTCAATTTCAACGATGTAGCCAACGATGAGTCGATGTTTGTTTCGTTGTACACACGTTCTCGGAAATTTGTGCATTGTGCTTTTCCTATCGTGTGAGCACCTATATGAAAATATGCATATCAATTAATCAACTATATGCTCCATTCCTTTCCGGGTTTAATTTTTATACGTTAACATTATAAAAAAAAATCTATACTATCAAGTCCTATTTAAAAGTATCAACTGTGTACTAGAAGATCCCATAAAATTCTCACACCATAATTAGAATATATCTCATATATTTTGTAAATATTTAGTGATGTATAATTATGGTAAGACAAAGATTCTTATTGTATTAGGGTTCTACATATTGTACACTATATATATTGTATTAATGAGAAAGACTCCCTAAGGGAATTGATACAATCTTACATGGTATCAAGAGCCAAAATCCTAAAAACATAAAGTCTTTCTCTACTCTCTATTCTCGGCATTAACGCCGCCACCCCTCCCCCTTAAAGTTTTTCTTTTTCCGACGGTAAACCCCCCCCCCCCCTCTTCTTTCGGTTTTAATGGATTCTTCTTCCCCCGATGCTTCCGCTTCCTCCACAATCGTCACTCAAACACCACCCACAACCCTTTCCTCACCATCATTCCATCCGGCCCTCACAGTTACCAACATCACGAATTTTATTCCTTTAATTCTTGACCAGGAAGATGGTCAATATTGGTCATGGGTGGAACTGTTTTGAATACACGCATGTGTATATCACGTGCTTGACCATATTGACGACTCCATCCCTCGCCCCCCTGAAATTGATGACACAACTTGGCATCGTCTCGATGCCGTCGTCAAACAATGGATCTATGGCACAATCTCTAAGGACCTACTTCACACCATTATGAAAACTGCTGCATCCGCTCGTGAGTTATGGGCACGCTTGGAAGAAATTTTTCAAGACAACAAACACACTAGCGCCGTGTATTTGGAAGAACAATTCAACAATACTCGTCTTGAGAATTTTTCAAACATGTCTGAATATTGCAAGCAGTTGAAACTGGTGGCAGACCAATTATCCAACGTTGGAACGCCCGTCTCTGAAACAAACATGGTCTTACAATTGGTTGCAGGCCTACCGAAGGGTGAATATGACTCACTCACCACTATGATCCAGCAGACTGCTCCCTTACCTAGTTTTAACAAGGCTCGTTCGCAAATTTTGTTGGAAGAAACCCGACGTGAAAAGCAAGATGAGCACAACCAAAAGACGCTTGCCATTGAAACGCCTGTCCAAAACAACATTGCCGCCACCCAACCACCTCCACCGGAAAACAATCAGCCTCGGAACAACTGCGGCGGCAGAGGTCGCGGTGGTGGCTGCGGTGGTAAAGGATGGTGGGAAGCCCACCACGGCCAAAACCAACAATTCCAGCAGACGAGCCAGCCCACCAATATTGCCACTTGGGCAGGCCAAACAGTGAATTTTCAGCATTCAAATTGGGCCCAATATCCGGCGTCATCTTCAGCCCAATCCTCTATCCTCATAGAGGGTGCTGGGCCCAGCACCTGGATATCCACAGGCCCACCAGCAGCATCCACAGGCCCATCTCATGCATGTCTCTTATACGCAGCCTTCCACTAGTCTGGCCCCTACTGATTTGGGCTAGGCTTTCAGCAGTCTAAACTTGCAGCAGCCCGATGAAAATTGGTACATAGATTCGGGATCCACTTCTCATCTCACTCGGTCCGCAGGTAATCTCTCTCAACTGTTTTGTTTAAAGTCTCCTCAATTTATTACAGTTGACAATGCTCAATGCATTCCAATTCAGGGCCACGATAACACCTACACTAAGGCACCCCACCCACATTTCTCCCTAAATAATGTCCTATATTCCCCAAACATCATAAAAACTTAATCTCTATTCGGAAATTAACTCGTCATAATTCTGTGCATGTTGATTTTGATCCATTTGGTTTCAATGTGATGGATCTGCGTACAGGGATTCCTCTTACGAGATGCAATAGCACAGGGGACCTATATCTATTTACACCATCCTCTGTTGTCAGTTCCAGCCCACACACATCTATTGCTACTCTCTTTCCGTAAACCTGACACAATTGGCTTGGACATCCAGAGGCTCCAGTTTTTAATTTTCTTAGAAGTAAGAATTTTATCAGTTGTAATAGAAAACTTGCTCCAAACAGTGCTTCTTGTCAATTAGGCAACATGTTTGTCTTCCATTTAATTCATCTACTAGTGTTACGTTTGCTCCTTTTGGTATTGTTCATGTTGATTTGTGGACATCTCACATCCCTAGTTCTTTGGGTCATATATATTATATGGTGTTGTTAGATGATTATTCTCACTATATCTAGATTTATCCACTAAAATTCAAATCGGAAGTCTTTGCCAAATTTCTTGAATTTTGCACTTTTATCAAAATACAATTTGAAAGACCCATAAAATCTTTTCAATGTGATAACAGACGTGAATTTAATAATTCCGCATTTCAAAAATTCTGCAAAAATAATGACATGGTTTTTTTATTTTCGTGTCCTCACACCTCTTCTCAAAATGGTAAAGCAGAACGTATCATTCGCACCATCAATAACATGGTTAGAACCTTCCTTTTTCATGCCTCTTTACCTTCTTCCTTTTGGGTCTATGCAGTCAAAATGGTGCAATACGTCCTTAATATTCTACCCACTAGCACACTTCATAATATGACCCCCATCGAAATCTTATACCGGCGGATCCCCTCTTATGATCACCTTCGGATATTCGGTTGTCTGTGTTATCCTAATCTTGCCTCTACCGCCCCACATAACTTAGCACCCCGAACTACTTTGTGTGTCTTCTTAGGTTTTTCGTCTAACCATAGGGGTTATTTATGTTATGACTTGTCCATGCGTCAAATTTACATCTCTCGTCATGTTACCTTCGACGAGACGACGTTTCCATTTTCGAACATTCAAAAATTCCGACAAACGGACTACAATTTTCTTGATGAAATCGACCCCTCTCCCGTCATCCTCCGTGAACTGTGTAAGTCCACCACCGTCAACCAAAGTCCGCCACCTACTGCCGCCTCACCTAACCCCACTAGGGTCTCCCCGTCTCCCATCGACTCACCCTCTTCATCGTTGTCGATTGCCACAACCTCCGGCAATCGGCCACCTCCATCAGTCCCATCTCCGGTCAACATCCTCCTGTCTGTGTCGTCTGTGTCGTTCCAGAACCTACTTAATCAAACACCAACTATCGAAAACCAACCCAACACTACCACAACCACCTCACCAAACCTGCTTACCGGTCCCCACTACCACCGACACCATACCCCACCACATTGATCTCCCCAACCCTCCATCTACCCAGATCGAGACCACCCACAACAATCCATCTGTCTCCAACACCAGTCCACCCATGCCGATTTTGCACCCTGTTCCCGATAGAAACCCCACTCACTTGACCACTGACCCCACCCAACACCAGATTACCGAGATCAACAATAAACCCATCTAGACAAACAGTCACCTAAACCAGCCAATATCATCACACTGTATGGAAACCCGTGCCCAACACGGGATTTTCAAACCCAAAGTTCAATTTAACCTATCCACATAAACCATATCCCCAATTCCTAAAAACCCCAAATTAGCCAAACAAGACCCAAATTGGAATGCGGCCATGCGTGAGGAATTCAATGCTTTAACGAAACAGCACACTTGGGATTTGTTTCCTCGATCGGAGGGGTGAATGTGATTCGATGCATGTGGATTTTTCATCACAAATACATATATAATTGTGAGTTATACAAGGCGAGACTAGTGGCTAATGGCACTAATCAGCATAAGGTTATTGATTGTGGTGAGATATTTAGTCCGGTTGTGAAACCGGCGACTATTCACACAGTTCTGAGCATTGTCATGGGTAAGTGTTGGCCGATTCACCAACTTGATGTGAATAATGTGTTTCTTCATGGGGATCTGAAAGAAACTGTCTATATGCATCAGCCGCCTGGTTTTGTCCATCCAGTAGCCCCACATTATGTATATTGTCTTCGTAAGTCATTATATAGTCTGAAACAAGCTCCACATGCATGGTATGATCGCTTTTCCCAGTATATTATGCAGATTGGGTTCGCTTGTAGCAAGTGTGATACCTATCTATTTATTTTTCATCGTGGTAGTAGCATTGTCTATTTATTGTTACATGTGGATGACATTGTGCTTACTGCCTCCTCTGATGTGTTAAAAATGAGATTATTACACTGCTCAAATGCGAATTTTCTATGATTGATTTGGGGAAGTTGAGCTATTTTTTTGGTATATTAATGACTAGCTCTGCAGATACTATATTCTTGTGTCAGCGTAAGTATGCCGACGAGATTGTGTACATGGCTAAAATGATAAACTGCAAGATCATGCTTACTCCGGTCGACTCGAAGTCGAAACTCAGTGTTGTTGATGGTGATCCAGTATCTGATCCCACCCTTTACATGAGCCTTGCATGTGCACTACTGTTGACACCCAATTTTGTCCCCTCTTTTTCAATATTTATTTGCAATATTAAATATTTGCAATTTTATATATATATATATATATATATAAAGAGGCCTTTCAATATCATCGTTTAGTCTCATTATCATTATTTATTATCATTATTATTATTATTCGCATTTTTTATTATTATTTACATTTTAAATAATAATCATAGTTTTTACCCTAATATTCTATGTTATTTTATTTCCGCAAAATGGCATCGCATTTCAATTTTTAATCAAGCATTAAACATTTCACAAATATTATATTTTATTATTATCACATCGTTATCTTTATAATTTATATTTTTTTGCAAAGCATCTTTTTAATAATAAACTATATTTTATTTATTTTAACTCAAACACATTTCACCCAATACTCATTTTTATTCCTAACCCTCAAACAAACTCCATTAAAAAACAAACTCCATTTTTATCCTAGGTTCTAATTTAAAACCTAGTTCTAAAGATCTGTGTATTTTTTTCTTCTCAAATTGAACTAAGAGGAGTCTGCATTTGTCCAGTAGGCTTGGCTGAAATGTTATATTATCTTTCTCTTTCTTGTCATTTATGTGTGTATCAACCCTAAGGCCCAACAATATATACCTTTTCTTGAGTTATTCATTTACATTTTTTTATGTATATATTTTCGTCTATCTACTAATCTTTTTATTTTCTTTCATTTACCTGAAACGCATTGGGAGCAACGAAGAGTCTTGTTATGAGACTCATCATGACTTTGCCAAAACGAAGACTCGCATCCATATCCATTGCATTCTCCCGCCTTGCGGTTTCCAAACAAATAGGGCAGTATGACATCATCATCCGCCTTGGTCGCGACTTTCAATTCTTTTAATATTGTCACTCTTTTATTTTTTCGGTTGTAATAATTATTTAATGTTTGTGTGATTGTTAGGATACTTAGAACAATTAGGCTTTAAATGAATAATAATAGGATAGTTTAAAATTGGAAACCCGTCGCTAGTTTATTTTAGGCTTGGTTAGTTTTAAAATCGGAAATCCGGCGTTAGTTCATTTTAGGCTCGTTATGCATTTTCAAAACTTTCAAAATAATTTGGTCATCCTTTATTCGCATTATAAACCATATAAACAAATTTTGTTTCATATCCAATTTGCAATTTAAAATGATTTTCAAAAATTAGTTCTTTGCATTACAAATAATGTACTTTTCTCTTTACTATCAATTGCTAAAAATATGTATTTTTATAAACAATACAAATGCATGCTTTTATCCAAAAATCAAGTTTAGATGTATTTTATAAATCATACTATGTAAGTGCATACTCCTACCACTGAACTTGCTTATGCTCCCCTTTGATCGAGTGCTATTTCTATAAATAAGATTGAGTAGGAAAATTCCCTACAATACATACTTTTTGTCAACAAATCTATTTTTACATATATTTTAAAACAATGCCATGCATATTCTTTTCGGATTTTACACCAGGAATTTATTCCTCAGGATCATAATCATTTTTGCAAGAAACCTTTTACATTGTCAAGAAATGCATCTCTTTTTATTTGCAACATCCGTTATTTCAGATTATGCTTTTAAACATGCATTTTCCCTTGGTATAATAATCAACCTGAGTTTGACCGAATAACCGCAAGTTAGTGGATCTTAAAGGATGCCTAACTCCTTCCCTTTAGGATAATAAAGAACCCTTACCTAGAATCTCATAGTTTCGCAGACCAGTAATCGAAGTTCATTTTGCAACAATTTTGTTAACATTTAGGTGCTCTAATTCACCTTAGAATAATTAGGTGGTGACTCCTCAACAGCTTTACTAACTCAGGGAATCGACCCATTACGTCGCGAACCGTTGGTAAAAAACGGGCGCGCACAACATGGCGACGCCGCTGGGGAACTTCAGGTTCTTAACCATAGCAAACCCAGGTTAATTATTATTGCTCTTTATTTTTTGCTCCTTATTTGATCTAGTACTTTAAATTGTTTCCTTTGTGAAAATTTTGTATGCTTTAACTCCTTTAAATGCTACCTTCTTTTACTGGCTTTTTTAAATTGGCATTCCGCTCATATTTCCTCCACTTCGAAAAATTGACACTATCACACACACAAACGAGGTGTGTTTCGCGCACCCGCAAAATTTCCTTTCAAATTTCCAAATTTAAGGAGAGTTGGTGTATGCGCGGAGCGTCCGGACTATTGGTGGCCGCATAGCCTTCTCACTCGAGCATTCCGCTCGGGAACCTTGGATCTAGTAAACCAAATCTTAGAAAATTTAGGATAGAGCTATACCACCCTTTATTTTAAGTCATGCATGCATACATCTTAGGTGGTTCGATCCTTGGTATCGACTCCACAATTAAAAATCCACTAATTGTCGACGGGTCTCCCAACCCAATGGCCAATCGGCATATTATGTGTAGCATGATAATGATAGACGAATCCAAGTCTAATCATGACATGCCGAAATTGGAAAATGTATATTCATTTTTTGTATATTTGTATTATAGATGGAATCTATTCCGCAAGTCAGGATGGTGAGTGAGATTCCAAGTAAGCTGAAAATATGGTGGGCGAATTTCGACCTTGGTAGCCAAATGGCAATTAGGAAAAGATTGGGTTGCCTCATTTCATTGTTCGATATCTCCCCTGATCAGCAGTTGGTCAGAGCACTAATTCAGTTTTAGGATCCAGATCGAGTTGTCTTTAAATTCAGAGATTTTGAGATAACTCCTACTTTGAAAGAGATCAACTATTTCACCAATTTAATTTACCGAGGTAGAGGACAAATTATCTCGCATGGTCAGTCGGAGAGAAATTTCTCCACTACTTGGGGCTGAAGAACACTAACGAACTTCGGTGCTTTAAAAATAACTGGGTCTCTTTGGATTATCTTTATGAGAGATATGACTGTCGAGATGGTTACAAGTTGTTCAAAAATGAATTCTCTTGCAATCCCGATCATTGGCGGGTTAGACGACTTATTGCATTTGATGCCGCTTTACTAGGGACTTTGGTATTCCCACTTGAGCATGGAAAGATCAGTACTTGCATATGTTCCGTGCCACGGGCAATTTTTTAAGGTGTTGACGGCGCACAACTCACTTTGGCCCCTATGGTTTTAGCGGAGATATTTCGGGCTCTAGGGAAATGTAAAAGAGGTGAAATAAATTTCTTTGAAGGTTGCAACCTTATCCTACAAATATGGGCGATGGAACACTTTTATCAGCGCCCGAACATGGTAGACATATGTTTCAGCGAGTCAAACAAAATTGTCAATTTTTATGATAGGACAAAACGGGTTGTGTCACCAGTCGACACCGATGATTGGTACGAGTTTTTGGCATCCCGCACTAGTGATCAGATCCAATGGAAATACTCGTTGCTCCCGAGCGCCAAGAAATCTTATATAAGATGCATAAGTCTTTATTATATTGAGCTTATCGGGTTGAAAGGCCTCCAACCATATGCTCCATTTTGCGTACTCCGATAGTTTGGCCAAGAGCAAATAATCCCCCTCCGAGAAAATATGAGAGTTTCTGAGATCCAATTCGGACTGAACTTCATTATCCCCAGAGCTAGGAAGATTCTCGATTAATGGAACGACATTGACAA
Source organism: Anisodus tanguticus (assembly GCA_034509755.1). NCBI lineage: Eukaryota > Viridiplantae > Streptophyta > Magnoliopsida > Solanales > Solanaceae > Anisodus > Anisodus tanguticus. Next base: position 21,459,876 of record CM067551.1, read on the forward strand.
AATGGATATTGGAGATAGTCTGGCAGGAGGTACTCCAGAATATCACGCGTGGCTACGAGAAGATCACGGTAACATAGACCTTAGTCCCGAAGGCGAACAAGGTTTTGAGGATATTGGCACAACAATTTGGATAAGAAATTTTCGGCTTAGGGACACAGTCGTTACCCCTTAAATGTGGCATCAAATGCAAAACATAATATAGTACCTAAAAGACGCAGGAGCCGGACCTAGCAGTGTTGGGGCTTCATCTTCATATGCGTGATCAAGAGCAAGATTTACGCATGGTCATAGGAGTACTTTATGTTATGTCAATCAGTTTTATTATTGTACGCATTATTGTTATTGCAGTAGAATTCAGCCTTTATTTCCAACGAAAAGCATTTCAATTTAGTGGCTTGGATCAATCTATCATCTCGCATATCTGGAGTTTAGGCCCACCTCTGGCATAAGAGAGACCACATACATGTTAGGATGCGCATTTAATTTCCATACAATTTGCTTGCTATTTTTACTGCTTTCCACTCTGTACATATTATTTGAAGCAATGATTACTCACCTGATACTAACTTGGTTTTCTTCACTTTTGAGAAGGTTTATTTTTCTTGATTTATTTCCTCAAAAGGTTAATTCGTGTTGACTGAAACTGGCGGAACACTCCTACTTCACAAGATTAAAGACACGATCATCCAACAAAATGACTGATTCAGGTGCATCCGAACAGACTAGCCTGGGACTTGTCGCTCTTCCGGGAGGTGAACCGGAAACTTCAGAAAGGAGAGATACCACCATCCAGGATGAATACCTCACCCAACTGTTGCAACAGATGACATGCAGACTGAGATTGAGCGACTCCGAAATCTCACCAACTTGTCCATCAGCCTCAGTACCCCACTCCCTGAACAAAGGACGAGTGCAACTGCACCGTAAACCTTCCCATCTCCTGAACGGCCATTTCCCCAAAACCTTGCCCAAAATCCCTCACTAACTAAAACTAATCCGCAACACACTAGCCCGCAACACACTAACCTACATCCTATCAACCCACAAGCCACTCCACAACAAAGCCCACTATAAAATGACCCATTATCCTTCACAACTCCATATGCGCCTCAAGGTCCACTTACCCAAACTACCCCACTCGTCCAAAATATCCCTCCCACGCAAAATTACCAGGCAACCTACCAAATACCGATGGCACACATCGCTAACCATAACAAGCAGTATGTGCCACCGATATATGTGATGGAAACCCAACCTTTTACTTCCACCATACCTCCTCATGAAATAGACTAGTATGAAGAGATAGAAAGGCAAGAAAGGATCAGAACCGATGAAAGTGTGGTGAGAGAAATTCATATCCTAAAAGAAGCATTCAAGAACATCCAAACAAGCAAGGGGCATGAAGGACTCGAGTATGAAGATCTCTGCATACATCCCGACGTTCAGTTGCCTGTAGGATATAAGGTGCCAAAATTTGACTTATTTTATGGGAAGGGAAATCCTTGCGCTCATTTAAGATCGTACTGTGACAAGCTGGTTGGAGTGGGTAAAGACCACGCCATCATAATGAAGTTGTTTATAAGGAGTTTGACAGGAGAAGCGCTCGACTAGTACACAAGCCAAGATCCACGGAAATGGCATAATTGGGGCGCAATGGCACAAGATTTCATGGACGGATTCAGGTTTAACACCGACACAGTCTTAGATATATTTTATTTAATGAAGTTGGAAAAGAAATCTACAGAGACCTTCAGAGTACGCCATGAGGTGGAGGGCGGAAACAACAAAGGTTCAACCCCCGATGGCAGAAAGTGAGATGACCACTCTCTTTGTGCAATCTTTGAAAGATGCAACATACTATGAAAGAATGATAAGCGTCATAGGATGGAGTTTCTCTGAAGTTGTAAGGATGGGAGATTTCCTAGAAGAGGGTATCAACATAGGAAGAATCACAAACTTGGAAACATTGCAAGAAACGAGTAAGGAAATTCAGTCGGACTCATTTGGGGAAGCAATCAAGAAGAAGAGGGACGGAGTGTCCCCTGTCATGATGGTCCAGGAACATAGGCCAAACCAAATACCAACCTACCAAATCCCATCATCCCAGCGATCCTACTATAGCCAAAACGCCCAAAGCCCTCAACCTTATTATCAACACTCACCTACTCCCTACCATGTTTACCATACCGAGCCAATATATAGCCCATCTCGAGCACCTACCTATCCGAATCCCCCATAGTATTAACCCACATATTCACCTCAGCTACGAGTCTATCCACCAAATGCGACCTCACACAAATTACGAAAGAAGGCCAGTCAAAACCTATACACCTTTAGCCGAACCTCTAGCCCAGTTGTATGAAAGACTAAGAATCGCAAGAATACTCCAAACCATCCCAGGAAATATCCCCAATCATATTCCTAGGTTGTACGATGAGACTAAGCATTGTGCATACCACTCTGGAATCACTGGACACGACACTGGAGATTGATATGTCCTTAAATACAAAATCGATGCATTGATCAAAGAAGGAGTTATCCAACTGAAAGGACCTTCCCCTAATGTAAACAATAACCCTTTGTCAAACCATGACAATGCCAATGTGAACATGGTTACTATTGATGAAGAAAACAGTTTGGAAGGGACTATTGTGTCAGTCCATAGAGAGGAAAGGGTTGAATCATCGGCCTTTATCACCTTTATAATTACAGTTTAGGTGTGGGCACCGTTTGAAGTGAAAATGCTTCCTCCGCAGCCACGGATCATGACACTGTCTTTTGATACCAAAATTGCTCATTGGAATTATTCAACTGGGAAAGGAGCAGGGGAAAAGAGAAACGGATTGTAAAAGTTGTCTCCACTGGTATGACAAGATCTGGGCGGTGTTATGCCCTTGCAGAAGTGGTGTGAGGAGCACCAGGAAAGGAAGATAATGCAAAAAATATCGTAACAGAGGTCGTACTAGAAGAATTCTGGAGGAAAATGCCGACTAAGGAATATTCCGTTGTAGAACAGCTAAAGAAAACACTGGCCCAAATATCTTTAATATCATTGTTGATGAATTCTGCAACCTACGGGCGTGCTTTGTTGAAGGTACTAAAAGAAGCTTATGTTTCGAGGGAGACCACCGGCGAGAATCTATCGGCCTTGGTCGGACAAATTTTGAAGGCCCATAAAGTCTCATTTCATAACAAAGAGTTGCCACCTGAAGGCTTGGGGCACAACAAAGCATTAAACATAACTGTAAAGTGCATGAACATGTTTATTTCTAGAGTGTTGATTGATAGAGGCTCAGTTGTCAACATCTGTCCTATGAAAACTCTCCGAGTTTTGGGAATTGACATTACAAAGATTCGCGAAAGCCATGTGAAGGTTAAAGGCTTTGATGGAGCCCAAAGGTATGGGGGGAAATTAATTTGACATTGGAAGTAGAACCTGTAGAGTTCGTCATGGAATTCCAAGTGTTAGACATATCTACCAGCTACAACTTCCTGATGGGAAGACCTTGGATCCATATAGCTGGAGCAGTCCCTTCTACCCTACACAAGAGCTTGAAGTTTGTCTGGAATGATCACGAGGTCATGATACACCGAGAAGGGAGTAATTCAATATATCCCAAAAGCCAAATCCCTGTTGTTGAAAATGTAGAAGGGTTGGATGGATCTGTTTTCCATATCAGGGAGATTGCATGTGCTTCTAAAGCTGAAAAGCTGAAAATACCCCGGGTTCTCACAATAGTGGCCCAGGAAATGTTGAAATATGGCTTTAAACCTGGTCGAGGCCTCGCTTTGAACTTGGAAGGTGTAGCGGTGCTCAGTAAAAAAGATACTTTTGGTCTCGGATACAAACCCACTCCTGAAGAAGTCTTATCAACCAATCTCCGAAGGAAAAGAGATACTTCCATGCCAAAGCCTGTTCCGCCTCTGAATCAGTCATTTGACAAAGCATGCGCTGCTCAGAAATCAAAAGAAGACGATGCAGACAATCTCGTGGAAGGACTCAAAAGTCTTTTCATTGCTGAAGAAGAAGTAGAATGCAATGTGATTCTGGATGATTATGCTGAAGACCCAACCATTTGGGATGCAGAACAGGGAGATGTTTTGAAAAATTAGACCTGCGCCCCGGCCATGTTTCTCCGGGAAACTTGGTAGAAATTGCATTAGTACTTAATGAAACAATGCGATTTAGATTGAGGCCTGAATCGCATCTATGCATTTTAATGTGTTTTGCCTCCACATTTTGAAAGCTTAAATGACAAATCCACATTGCTTTTGCTATTTCAAAATTCGTTTTGTTTAATAATTTTCTTTTCTCTTTCAGCATGCAAACTCATAAATCTGTCGATAATGTGAATGTGGCATATAATGAAACAAGCAAACAAAATCCAAACAACGAACAGGACTTTGAAGAATATGAGGAAGACTCACAACCGGAAGAATTGACCAAAGAATTGGAGCATTTTGAGAATAAACCAAAGCCAAATTTGGATGAAACAGAGGCAGTAAATTTAGGAGACGCAGAATATGAGAAGGAAACAAGAATCAACGTTCATCTGAGCACCGCACAAAAGAAAGAATTAGTGGATTTTTTGAGGCAATATATCGACGTGTTTGCTTGGTCTTATAACGATATGCCATGTCTGAGCACATATATTATTTCACATAGATTACCTATCGATCCATCTTGCCCTTCGGTGAAGCAAAAATCGAGGAAAATGAAGCCTGATTTGAGTTTAAAAGTCAAGGAAGAAGTTTTCAAACAATTCAATGCAAAGGTCATTCGAGTTACAAGATACCCCACTTGGCTAGCCAACATCGTACCTATGCCAAAGAAAGATAGGAAAATACGGGTATGCGTGGATTATCAGGATCTCAACAAGGACAACCCAAAGAATGATTTCCCTCTCCCAAATATTCGCATACTCATTGACAACTGTGTGAAGCATGAATTGCAGTCATTTGTTGATTGTTTTGCTGGTTATCACCAAATCTTGATGGATGAGGAAGATGCAGAAAAGACAACATTCACTACACCTTGGGGAGTATACTATTACCGGGTAATGTCGTTCGGACTCAAGAATATAGGTGCCACCTATATGAGAGCCATGTCTACTATCTTTCATGTTATGGTCCATAAGGAAATCGAGGTCTACATGGATGGCGTTATTATCAAGTCGCGACGAACTTCAGATCACTTGACAGATTTAAAGAAATTCTTTGACCGGTTGAGGCAATACAATCTGAAGTTAAATCCTACAAAGTGTGCATTTGGTATCCCTGCTGGGAAGTTGTTAGGTTTCATCGTGAGTAGAAGGGGTATTGAATTGGACCCCTCGAAGATATCAAGACTTGCCTCCTCCAAATAGTCGAAAGGGCGTGATGAGTTTTCTCGGTCGTCTCAATTACATCAGCAGGTTCATAGCGCAATCAAAGGTGATATGTGAGCCAATATTCAAGCTACTGAAGAAAGACACTACTACCAAGTGGACAACAGATTGCCAGCAAGCTTTTGACAGAATCAAGGATATCTGTCTAATCCACATGTTTTAGTTCCTCCAGAGCCCGAAAGGCCTTTGTTATTATATCTGTTTGTGTTAGAAAATGCATTTGGATGCGTGCTGGGACAACACGATAAAATAGGAAAGAAGGATCAAGCTATATACTACTTAAGCAAAAAGTTCACGGCTTATGAAGCTAGGTATACTTTGGTGGAACGCACTTGTTGTGCCCTGACTTGGGTTGCACAAAAGTTTAGACATTATCTGTCTGCATATACCACTTATCTCATCTCAAGAATGGACCCGCTAAAATACATCTTTCAGAAGCCCATGCCTACTGGGAAGCTAGCAAAATGGCAAATCTTGCTAAGTGAGTTCGACATTATATATGTTACCCAAAAGGCCATCAAAATACAAGAGCTAGCTGATCATCTTGTTGAAAACCACGTAGATGAAGAATACATGCCTCTCCGGACTTATTTTCCGGACGAGGAGGTATTATTTGTTGGAGAAGATATCTCAGACGAATACCCGGGTTGGAGAATGTTCTTTGACGGAGTTGCAAACTTCAAAGGAGTTGGTATCGGAGCAGTATTGATTTTAGAATAGGATCAGCACTACCCGATCTCGGCGAAGCTCAGATTCCCATGCACCAACAATATGCCATAATACGAAGTTTGTATACTCGGACTTAGAATGGCCGTTGATATGAACATACAAGAATTATTGGTTATCGGTGATTCAGACTTATTGATTCATCAGGTACAAGGCGAATGGGCCACCAAGAAAGTGAAGATACTTCCTTACCTGCATTACATAAAAGAATTATGTAAAAGGTTCAGCGAGATAGAATTCAGGCATATCCTGCGCACTCAGAATGAAATTGTTGATGCTCTGGCAACTCTGTCCTCCATGATTCAACATCCAGATAAGAATTACATTGATCCTATCAAGGTGAACTTATTGGATCAGCCAGCCTATTGTTTCCACATAGATGAAGATCTGGATGGGAAGCCCTGGTACCACGACATTAAGGGGTATCTCACGACATGCAAATATCTAGAAGGCATAACCAACACTCAAAAGAAAACACTTCAGAGGTTAGCAAACCATTTCTTTCTAAAGGGAGAAGTCCTTTATCGGAGGACTCCGGATCTAGGTTTGTTGAGATGTGTTGATGCCCAAGAGGCAAACAGGTTAGTTGAAGAGATACACGGAGGCATGTGCAGGCCTCATATGAATGGTTTCACTTTAGCAAAGAAGATTCTGGGGGCAGGGTATTTTTGGATGACCATGGAAACAGATTGCATTCGTTTTGTGCAAAAGTGTCATCAGTGTTAGATTTATGATGACTTAATGTGGGTACCTCCTAATGAGCTCAATGTGATGAGTTCTCCTTGGCCATTTGCAGCTTGGGGCATAGAAGGCATTAGTCCTATTGAACCTGCAGCGTCAAATGGACACATAATCATTCTAGTGGCAATTGACTACTTCACGAAATAGGTGGAAACATCATCACATAAGTCAGTGACGAAGAAGGTGGTAGTTGACTTTGTCCGCAATAACATCATGTGCCAATTTAGAATCCCTGAGTTGATTATAACAGATAATGGAGCCAATCTGAATAATAATTTGATGCATGAGGTATGTGAGAAGTTTAAGATCGCTCACCGCAATTACACTCCATACCGACCTCAAATGAATGGAGCAGTCGAAGAAGCCAACAAGAACATCAAGAGAATACTACGGAAGATGATTGATAATTACAAACACTGGCATGAGCATTTGCCCTTTGCACTCTTGGGCTATCGCACTACAATCAGGACTTCTACTAGGGCGACGCCGTATCTTTTGGTCTATGGGACAAAAGTTGTGTTACCAGCAGCGGTAGAAATACCATCATTGAGAATTATTCAAGAAGTCGAGCTGAGTGAAGCCAAGTGGATACAGAATCGGTACGAACAATTGATGTTGATTGATGAAAAGCGGATGAGCGTAGCTTGTCACGGACAACTTTATCAGAACAGAATGACCAAAGCTTTCAACAAGAAAGTAAAATCAAGGATTTTCAAACCGGGGCAACTAGTGCTGAAACGTATATTCCCGCACCAAAATGAGGCTTAAGGAAAATTCACACCTAACTGGAAGGGGCCTTACATGGTTCACTGAGTGCTAACTGGAGGGACATTAATCCTAGCTGAAATGGACAGTGAGGTATGGCCAAAAACTATCAATGAAGATGCGTTGAAAAGATACTAAATTTAGGATTTTTTTTCTATGTAATGCATTTTCTATGTTGTAAAAGTTGCGCTCCCTTGGCAGGATACGCAAAGAACCCATGTCGGGTTCCGTTTCTTTAAAGCACAAATTTCCCAAAAATTGTATTTACTTGTAACATGAACTACGTTATGACCTGATTCCCTTGGCGGAATACGTAGGCGGCCCACATCGTCTTCGGTCCCATTTTAGAAAAAACTTACAATCCCATTTTTCTTGTAACGAACTACGTTATGACCTGATTCCCTTGTTGGGATACGTAGACGGCCTATATCGGCTTCGGTCACACCATTAGAAATTTTCTCCCTTATTTGTATGTAGCGAAATACACCTATATGATCACCTTGATAGGACAGGCGAGCAACCTACACGAGACTCGGTCTTGCCCAGTTGAAAATTCAGCATCCTCACATACCAAAAACTAGGGCAAATTTTAAGGGTTCACTGCAAGAATACACCGATAGACATGGAAAAGTGTTGGCTGACTAAGTCTTCAGTCAGAAGAAGAACTTTGGATAAGGCGTTTGCTCTGTTTCACTGCATGCCACTATTCGAGAGTTCAACAGAAACTCTTATTTAATATGCATACTTTCTTATAAGCAAATTATTTTCAACAAATATTTTCATTAAAAATTAGCCAAGACTGAAAACCAGACAGGGTTACAGGTCCGAACCAGTGGGACGTGCAAGTATCAAGAGCCAAAGCTAAAAGGTCAACGCAAATCAACCACCCCTTCCCTCAAACTCACAAATTTCTTTGGGTACAAGTTCTTCAGGTTGAAAGAGGCAGGGAAGCCACAACATTTATGTTCAATTTCGCAAAGAGCTTCCGCATCGCAAATCACCACAAGGATCACGTTCCTGTTTTGCGTCTGTACAAAGACATCGTCTTGACCTACAAGGTCCCAACCGCATTATGTCTATGCAATTATGGTATTTTGACTGACATGGTCACATTCTCATCCTCATCTATTCAATTTTTACATTGTCTATTTCCACGCATTAGCTTTTCATCCAGATTGAGTTTACAAGAACTTCAACATAGCATTTCGGCCTAAGGGTCACGCTGCATTACGTCAATACAACGATGACATTTTGCATTATGTCTATACAACGACGTCATTACATTTCGTCTATGCAACGATGACATTTTGCATTACGTCTATGCAACGACGTCATCTGCATTACATCTATACAACGATGTCATTACATTTCCTCTATGCAACGATGACATTTTGCATTACGTCTATGCAATGACGTCATCTGCATTACGCCTATGCAACAACGTCATCCGCATTACGTCTACGCAACGGCGTCATCTGCATTACGTCTATCCAATGACGTCATTTCATTACGCCTATGCAATGGCATCATCTGCATTACATCTATACAACGACGTCATTACATTTCGTCTATGCAACAATGACATTTTGCATTACGTCTATGCAACGACGTCATCTGCATTACGCCTATGCAACGGCGTCATTCGCATTACGTCTATACAATGACGTCATATGCATTACGTCTACACAACGATGTCATTACGCCTATACAACGACGTTATCCGCATTACGCCTATGCACCGACGTTATCTGCATTACATCTATATAACGATGTCATTATATTTCGTCTATGCAATGACGACATTTTGCATTACGTCTATGCATCGACGTCATCTGCATTACACCTATTCAACGGCGTCATCCGTATTACATCTATGCAATGACGCCATCTGCATTACGTCCATGCAACGACGTCATTCACATTACGTCTATGCAACGATGTCATTCACATTACATCTATGCAACGACGTCATCTGTATTACGTATATACAACTACGTCATTACGCCTATGGAACAACGTCATTTCACTACGCCTATGCAACATCGTCATTTCATTACGCCTATGCAACGACGTCATTTCATTACGCCTATGCAACGACGTCTTTTCATTACGTCTATGCAACGATGCCATATGCACTACGTCTATACAACGATGTCATTTCATTATAACTATGCAACGGTGTCATCTGTATTACGTCTACACAACGATGTCATTTCATTACGTCTATGCAACGACGTCATCTGCATCACGTCTATACAACAACGTCATTTTATTTTGTCTATGCAATGACGTCATCTGTATTACGTCTATACAACGACATCATTTCATTACGTCTATGCAACAACGTCATCTACATTACGTCTATACAACGACGTCATTTCATTACGTCTATGAAACGACGTCATTTGCATCACGTCTGTACAACGACATCATTTCATTACGTCTATGCAGCGACGTCATCTACATTACGTCTATACAACGACATCATTTCATTATGTCTATGCAACGACGTTTTGTATTCTAATATATCCATTGTATTCAACAGTTACGCACTAATTTTTATCTTAGCTCTAGTCTGCAGAAGTTTGAATCGGCAGGAGCTTCAACATAACGTGGAACTATCTCTTACAGCGAACCGAGACAATTTGTTGGAGAACTGGATTTTCCAACAAAGGTTAGCGGTCTACTTCGAAAGTCGTTCCGCTCTATCCCAATATTTTACCACATCTGCAACCGGTATCATCATAACTCGATACTAGGGCAATATTTCTTGAATCTGCGCCAACTTTGCTTCTCGATTTACCGACATCGCAATTTTTTCTCCCTCGAAATTCTATCTCCACCCATGCATCCCTATTCTTCATTCAAGTCCCGATGATCAGGACAAAATTAGCTAATTAGTCAACATCTTTGTCCGAAAACACTTTCATCATCTCCGGCCAAAGAGGGGCATCCGTTGACACCCAATTTTGTCCCCTCTTTTTCGATATTTATTTGCAATTTTAAATATTTTTACACTGCAAAACAATTTATATATATATATATATATATATATATATATATAATGAGGCCTTTCAATATCATCGTTTAGTCTCATTATCATTATTTATTATCATTATTATTATTCGCATTTTTACTATCATTTATATTTTAAATCATAATCATAGTTTTTATCCTAATATTCTATGTTATTTTATTTCCGCAAAATGGCATCGCATTTCTATTTTTAATCAAGCATTAAGCATTTCACAAATATTATATTTTATTATTATCACATCGTTATCTTTATAATTTATATTTTTTGTAAAACCTCTTTTTAGTAATAAACTATATTTTATTTATTTTAACTCAAACTCATTTCACCCGATACTCATTTTTATCCCTAACCCTCAAACAAACTCCATTTCACAAAAATAGAGGCGCAGTCGGTCAAACCCGACCAGGCCCAACCAGCCACCCCTATTTTTGACCCACTCGACCAACTCACCTTTTCATCCCCTGTTTTCTTCTCCCAAACCTAATACCCACCAAATAAAACCCTAAGCCTCTCCTTTCTCTCTCAAGCCGCCGCAGCCCCACACCCCCAAAACCCACCAAACCCGCTGGTCACCACCACCTGACACCACCAACCCTCCCCGTCACTTTACCCATACCCTTATCCCCGTAAATCCGCTTCCAAATCGTCAAAACTTTGCCCTTTATTTCGAAATTCAAAATCGATTTGAAAAGGGGTATGAGGGTGGACGTTGGGGGGGGGGGGGATCCATCTATAAAAAAAACCCCTGTTCTTTCATCTTAAAGGGTTCTTTTTCGGGTCCGAAAATATATACAAAGTGTAGAAAATCCGAAAAAAGAAAAGCAAAGAAAAGGTCGAAAACAAGAAGAAACATAGAAAAAAAATGGTATGTTTGGTTCTTAAATTTTGATCAGAAAATACTCCTCTTGTTTTTCATAATTTTTAATCTAAAATACTCTATCTTTGTTTTATAAATTTCAATCCGAAAATCCCTTTGTTCTTTACATTTCAGGTTGGATCAAAAATCCAAAAATACTCCTTTTCTTTTTCCTAGATTTCACCCTCAAAAATCAGAAAATCAGCAGTCCAAAAAAATCAGTTCTGTTTCGGATAAAAAATCCGATTCTAAAATCAGCAAATCAGATGCTTCAAAATCAGAACTTCAAAATAACTCTCCGAGCGGATTCGGCGATTCGAAACACGCCTCGGTTCGCTTTGTGGAGAAGGTAAATTTGAATTCCTCTCATTTTATTATTTTCTTTTTCTATGTGTGTATTTTATGATTATTTTATTTAGTTAAATGTCTAATTATTAAAGTATGGTAGCCTGTTGTTATGATTTGAGCAGTCCTGGATCTCCTTAATACTGTTTTGATTAGTTATTTATCCTGCTGAGTTGTCGTGTGTCCTGTTCTATCTGCGAGTTTATATCTAGCTAAATCATGTTTGTGCCCCCATCAAGTTATGGTCTAGTTGTGATAAAATATATAAGGATATGATTCAATATTGTGATTGTCCATAGCTGGTTAGAGGTTTTGACTTAATTCTTTATGTGATCAAAGGTGTCTATTTTTATGGATGGGGTGTACGTGTGTTATTAAATTGGTCAAATAGAACTTGTTCATTATGTCTTAGCTTTATAGATGGTCTATATATGAATCAAGTTGCTTGTTAATTGTTGTACACGTGCCTGTTGAAAGTAAGAGTGGCCAGTGGGCCGGGCTCGGGTTTGGCGGGGTCGGGGGTCGGGTCGGGGCGGGACGGGAGAAGGGGCGGGGTCGGGTCCGGCGGGCTCGGCGGGGTCGGGTCCGGCGGATCGGAGCAAGTCCCGTCCCGTCCCGATCCCGATCCCGTCGGCTCGGGTCGGGGCGGGCTCGGGGCGGGGTCGGGCTCGGGGCGGGATACGGCGGGTTTTCATTTTTTTTTTTTTTTTTTTTAAATAACATATGTATAAAAAAAACTCAATAAACAAAATAAGATAGTGTAATAAAAACATCTCAAGGCTGTTTTTGTGCCTCTTATATTATTTAATAGACATATGATTTTTTTGTAATACAAATACAATTGTCTAAAATCTAAATTGCAACTTTGTAGTGTTGTCCAAAAGTTACAAATTACATAATAAAATTACAATTAAAAAAATTACATTCTCAAAAAAAACTGTTCTAATTGCTTGATGATTTCATGTGGTTCTTCGATTGGAATTGGTATTTGTTGGTCAAATTGATCCACGTCGCTTCCACTACCTTTGGTTAAGATTTCGTTGTAGTTTTCATCATCTTCTTCGTTGATCTCCGGTTGACCGCACCTTCTCCGCTCCGCTCGTATCCAATCTCTCGAATAATAATGCAATTTTCAAGTCCGTCTCCGCTAATGAGTGTCTGTGGTCTCCTATTTGATATCTGCTGCGTAAAAAAAGCGCTTTCGTACGCAGCTTGACGACGCTTGAATGTTCAAAACATCTCGAGCCATCAATGAAAGTGTCGGAAAGGTCTTCTCATTCCCCTCCAAGATTTCGACAAGTCTTTATGTCCATCTTCATTGATAACTTCTTGATACGGTATGCGAAACCCCGTAACACAAAAATATCCAACTCGCTAATTTGGTTAGTAGTAGAGGTACGACCGCACATTCTATTTCGAGGCTTTCAATACTAGCCGCGAAAACAAGATGTCTTTTGTGAGGTTGTATTGAAGATGAAGAAGATGGTATGGAAGTCGGTAAGTTACTAGCATTTTCTTGTTGATAAAATCTATATATATTTTTGCATTGGTGTTCTACGCTAGACAATACTTCTTCTTTAGTTTGTTCAATAGGTGGTGGGTGATTTAGATTTTTGGGACTTGGAGGTGGTAGTACTTCTATACAATCGTAAATAGTTTCAATTAGTGATTTAGTACCGTCTATTTTAATAGTAGGATTTAATACGAGAACCAATAATATAAATAGAGGGAATAGGAATAAAATATTTTTTTATTTTGAGAAACATTTTTTTAATAGGCGCCTTATAAGCTTTGGTTTTTCCATATATTCACTAAGTAATAAAAATATTAGAGTTATATAAAATAACATAGTAGAAATAGTAGGATAATATATACTGGAAAATTCTTTTGTTGCTTGAAAAAATTTCTCTAAAAATACAATAAGTTCGGAGATTTTTCCCAATCACTATCTAAAATCATATCACCGGCTTTTTATTATGAGAGTTAAAAAATAAAGTTATAGGTAATTTATAGTCATAAGCAACAAGTAGTTGCTCGTATAAAGAATTCCACCTAGTGGATACTTCTTGTGGAATTTTTCTAAAAGGTAGTCCACAATCATGACAAATTTTTTTATATTCTTTTCTACGTTGTACTTTATTACTTTTAAAAATAAATTTTATAGCAAATTGTATTTTACTAAGAATGTCTTCAAAAAGTGATAGACCATCCTTTACAATTAAGTTATATATATGGCACGCACATTTTATATGAAAATGGTCTGGAAAAGAAGGAGTTAAACTATTTTTTAAAATTGTAATTGCGTAATTGTTATTAGAAGCGTTATCTAATGTAATAGTCATAATTTTATCGGTAATTCCGTAATAATCGCACACTTGATAAATATTTTCTGCAATAAAAGTACCAAAGTGTGCCTATCATCTATATATCTATACGCTAAAATACGTTTTTGCATAGACCATTTATAATCTATCCAATGACAAGTTACGGTTAAATAATCATGGCCGTTAGTACTACGACCTATATCGGACGTGATGGATACTTTGCCATTAAAATGATATAATGAAAAACGTAAATATTGTTGATATTCATGCGCGAATTTAAATACATCTCTCTTAACGGTTGATCTAGGAAAACCGTTAAAAACAGGATTATATATATCTCTAATGTAATGAATAAAACCGGGAGATGAAGGAAATGAAAAAGGCAAACCCTCCACAAGAACTAATTTTGATATTGCTTCCCTATCTCTATGTTTATTGTATTTAGAGCCTACAATTCCCCCGTCATAGGGTTAATTTGACCACCGTACTTGGTCCGGACGATATCGGTATGTGAACCTTGTCCCGATGGAGCGGCATTTGCGCACCCGGTTTTGAAGCCTGGTATTGGGCATACCTAGCTGGATGAGCACTTACTACGTGTCTAATTAAACCCCCCGTCCCACCGTGACCTTTTCCGCTTTTAAATTTTAAAACATTTTTACAAATTTTACATATGGCTACTTGATTCTCTACGTCCCTATCAAAAAATGTCCATGCATCGATTTTAATGGTCGTTTTGCTTGGACCTCGTCTCATACTAGGGGGAATAGGAGGTATTTCAGTTGAAGGTGCACTAGTGGGTGTGTTGTCATCAACATTAGTGGGTATATCATCTAGATCATCGTCTAAATTAAAGTCTTCTTGAGTTCCAAAAAATAGCTCCTGGTCTAAATCTAATGGTATTGTAGGAAAATGTTGAGTATCAACAAAATCATCCTGTGTAGGAATAAGATGACTAGAAGAAGTACCCTTGCCCTGGTTGCCCCTACTAGAAGAAGCACCCTTACCCTTACCCTTAAACATACCTTTTAATTCTTCCATTTTAATTATGATAATAAATAAATAAATAAATAATTAAAGACAATAAAATTAAGTGATCTAAACTAAATAAACAGACAATAATAATTTAATGAAGGAACGAATGTACCAAACGCCGACGTAACGTCGACGTGTAATCGAGAGGTTGAAAATTGAAACTTTGCTCGATGGAAGATCCTCAAGCTAGTTGCCAACTTTACTACCAATTCCCAAATGAATAAATAAAATTGAATATTTAGCAAACAATGTAGACTTGTAGAGAGATATATTGAGAAATTAGAGAGATTGTAGGAAGATTTGTGAGAAAGATGAAGAGAAAATGAGTTATTTATAGTTGAAAAATTCGGTTAAAGTGTAAATATAATAACTTATGGGTTAAAAATAAATATTAAGGGGTAGGGGGTTGGGGGAGGGGGGGGGGCTAAAATGGCCGTTGGTCAACGGCCATAATCTAAAATGGCCGTTGGTGCAACGGTCATTTTTGCAAAGGGGCGGGGTCGGGGTCGGGGTCGGGGGGGGGGCGGGGGCGGGGTCGGGTCTCGCGGGCCTGGGGCGGGCTCGGGTCTCGCGGGACGAGACATCGTCCCGTCCCGAGTTCGAGTCCCGCCCCCGTAATTTTATTTTTATTTTTTTGGCGGGACCGGGACGGGCTCGGGACGGGCTCGGGTCGGGGTCGGGCTGTCTCGGCCCACTGGCCAGCCCTAGTTGAAAGTGATCCTAACCTTTCTATGTTGTCATGTTTCAGTTTCTCTTTGACTTTTTTGTAGAATATTCTTGACCATCTCATATTCATTTTCCATCTCTATTGGCTTTGTATAGAATCTCTGAATGTCCGTCTCTGATATGGTTGAAAGCAAAGTATCCTAGGTTCTAATTTAAAACCTAGTTCTAAAGATCTGTGTATTTTTTTTCTTCTAAAATTGAACGAAGTCTGTCTGCATCTGTCCTAGGCTTGGCTGAAATGTTATATCATCTTTCATTATCTTTCCCTTTCTTGTCATTTGTGTGTTTATCAACCCTAAGGCCCAACAATATATTACCTTTTCATGAATTATTCATTTACATATTTTTTTATGTATATATTTTTGTGTTCTGTCTACTAATCTTTTTCTTTTCTTTCATTTACATGAAACCCATCGGGAGCAACGAAAAATATCGTTATGAGACTCATCATGACTTTGCCAAAACGAAGACCCGCATCCATATCCATTGCATTCTCCCGCCTTGCGGCTTCCAAACAGATAGGGCGGGATGACATCGTCATCCGCATTGGTCGCGGCTTTCAATTCTTTTAATATTATCTCTTTTATTTTTTGGGTTGTAATAATTATTTAATGTTTGTGTGATTGTTAGGATACTTAGAACAATTAGGCTTTGAATGAATAATAATAGGATAGTTTAAAATTGGAAACCCGTCGCTAGTTTGTTTTAGGCTCTGTTAGTTTTAAAATCGGAAATCCGGCGTGAGTTCATTTTAGGCTCGTTATGCATTTTCAAAACTTTCAAAATAATTTGGTCATCTTTTATTCGCATTATTAACCATATAAACAAATTTTGTTTCATATCCAAATTGCAATTTAAAATTATTTTAAAAAATTACTTTGCATTACAAATAATGTACTTTTCTCTTTACTATCAATTTGCTAAAAATATGTAATTTTATAAATCATACTATGTAAGTGCATACTCTTGTTAAAAAATTAAATTTACATGCATTCTATAAACCATGCACGTTTTTGTCAAAAACTCAATTTCACATTGCATTTTATGAGTCATCCCTACAATACATACTTTTTGTCAATAAATTTATTTTTACATATATTTTAAAACAATGCCATGCATATTATTTTTGGATTTTACATCGGGAATTTATTCCTCGGGATCATAATCATTTTGCAAGAAACCTTTTACATTGTCAAGAAATGCATCTCTTTTTATTTGCAACATCCTTTAATTTTGCCTTGTGCTTTTAAACATGCATTTTTCCTTAGCATAATAATCAACTTGAGTTTGATCGGATAATTGCAAGTTAGCGGATCTTAAAAGATGCCTAACCCCTTACCTTTATGATAATAAAGAACTCTTATCTAGAATCTTATAATTTCGCAGACCGGTAATCAAAGTTCATTTTGCAACAATTTTGTTAACATTTAGATGCCTAATTCACCTTAGAATAATTAGGTGGCGACTCCTTAACAACTTTATTAACTCAGGGAATCGACCCATTATGTCGTGAACCGTTGGTCAAAAACGGGCGAGCACAACTACAGTATCTTACATTCACCAGACCTGACATTGCATATGACGTTCAGCAGGTGTGCTTATTCATGCATGCCTCTAGAGAGCCTCATTTTACTGCCCTTAAGCGTATCATTAGATACGTTAAAGGCACACTTTCCTCGTATGGGAAGCAATCCTTAAACTCATGTTCCTCCCTACCCTATGTATTCGAGGGAGAGGCTGGAACCGAAAAAGACCAGGGGTCTGCACTTATATCCTTCCGCACCGAACATATTATTATCTTCAACAGATGCAGACTTGGCTGGCTATCCTGACACATGTCGCTCTACATCTGGCTATTGTGTGTTTTTGGGAGAAAATCTCATCTCATGGTCTGCCAAGAGGCAAGCCACTTTATCCCGTTCGAGTGCAGAAGCGGAATACATGAGAGTTGCTAATGTTATTGCTAAGATATGCTAGCTCTGAAACCTTCTTTTGGAGCTACAATGTCTGTTGCGTAAGGCGTCTCTAGTGTATTGTGATAACATATCCGCGATTTACCTGTCTCACAATCCGATTCAGCATCAGCGAACCAAACATATCGAGATGGACATACACTTTGTCCATGAGAAGGTTGCTCTTGGCTATGTTAGAGTCTTACATGTGCCGTATGCATATCAGTATGCCGATATCTTCACGAAAGGCCTACCGCGACAGTTGTTCGTTGACTTCAGATCCAGTCTCAGCGTCCGCCATCCTCCCACTCATACTGAGGGGGTGTATCAACCGTGTACTAGAAGATCCCATAAAATCCTCACACCATAATTAGATTATATCCCATATATTTTATAAATATTTAGTGATGTATAATTATGATAAGGCTAGGATTCTTATCGTATTAGGATTCTACATATTGTATACTATATATATTGTATTAATGAGAAAGGCTACCGAGGGAATTGATACAATCTTACAAAAAGGTAACCATCATGCTAAGTGGAGTGATCAGTAGCCCGGAAAATAACCTTTTACATTTTGTGTAAAAATTTATTTACACCATATTAAATACTTCCTGAAATAGTTGGAATCAAACGAATTTAAGTTATATATAGTGATTAGTAACAGTGTAATGATTTGTTCTAAATTATCCATAACAATAGGAGTTAATTATATTAGTAACATGAAAAATAAGGTAAGTGGCCTTCTACATCATGTTAAATTGCAACTGATTAGTATAAGAATATCCTTAGGGTTAGAGATGGCAGTGGATCCTGGACCCGGTCCGGATTCGGTGGATCCAGATCCGTTTTATAAGATATAGATTTTCAAAATTTGGACCCGACGGATCCGGATCGGACCCGGATCCGTTTCTGACGGATCGGATCTGGATCCGGATCTTGTATTTGAGATCCGTATCCGGTCCAGATCCGACCCGTGGATCCATTTTTTATTAAATATATTCATAACCTAGAATGTAATTTTATAAGTATTTTCTTAAAATTGCTAAGCACATCCTTGCAAGTTTAATTCTCAAAACAAGTTTAATTTATCCCCGCGTTAACTCAAAAATCAAAAAATAAAGAGGTAACTTCGATAATAAAATCAATGTTATATTAGTGAATAACTAACATCTCCATAGGCAAGTAGTTAAAATTATATTCACTTCATTTGTGAAGATTCCAAGCACATGCAAGTTCTACATTGTGGAAATACTAGTCAGCATTTTTCACAACTATTGTCATTGTCCAACATTTTCAATTAATAGCCCACAATCAAAACTAGACAACGAACAAAATATCTCATATGAACATTTCAAAATTGGAACACAGTAAACTGTTAGCTAAGTAAAAATCGTTTGTTAGTTCAAAAAAAAAATTCTTAGCAAGGTTACATTTTTAGCAAGGCAAATTTTTTTACATGTGGATCCAGATCCGATCCGTGGATCCGATGGATCCGGATTTGGATATGATTTTTATGGACCCGATGGATCTGGATTCAGGTATGAAAAACGGATCTGGATCCGGATCTAGTAGGATCCGGTCCAGATCCGATCCGTTCCCATCACTACTTAGGGCGTTGATGGACATAAGTCAACTATTTTTAGAATAACTGGAGCATAATGAATTTAAGTGATATATAATGATAGTGTAAGAATTATTTATATGATACGTATAGTTTAACATGTAAGAATTACTTATATTATATGTATAGTTTAACCTGTTATGCAAGTAACTCAATTTTTTTTTTCCAGACTATCAATTTGTACTAAATACTAATGATAAAAGGTTACCTGTAACTATATTTTAAGGCCGGATTGTGTAAGAAAATTTGCGTAGAACTTAAACTCGAGTGAGATATATGAATTTTTTATATCCATGCTTTTTTCGATCCTAAGTATGCATTCCAAACTATTTCTAAAACGATCTTAAAACTAAAAAAGTAAAAAATTGTTATCTGCGAGGGCAACCATTTCTTTAGCAGCGAAGCCTTTATTGGCAAAGTTAGAAATAAGGTCACTAAAGGGGAAGGGATATCGCTATTTGCTGCACTTAAACTTGCTGTTGTAGAATCTCTTCTGCCTAATTGGACTGTCCACAAAGGCCCACCTAACTGAACCAAGAAAAATGGAACTTCAATGAGCTATAATGATCATGACGGCCCAAATCCTTGTGGAAGTTGAAATTGTAAAAATTGTATGAGCTAACCACTTTTGGGGTTAATTTTTTTGGAAGAAAATCAACTATTTTTTATTTGAAATTACCATGAAAATGTCAGACTTTGTACTTAAACAAGTGAAAAATTAAGAATATTGTCATAATTTTGAAATTCATGGCATTGTCACTGATTTCGAATTAAAAAAAAAGTGAAACTCCATGACAATGTCCCGAATTTCGTCCAGCGTACTGTGATAGAGTTTCATGTTCCAAAATTTGAACATTTTCCAATAACTTTGGAATATGTGGCTAGTTATTTTTCAGTTACGATCCAAACATGGTTACTTTTGAGATTAAAATACTTATCAGTGTGACAGAATCTCGTGCAGCAACAACTACAATATCTGCACAAGAGACAATTCCAGGACATAATTTCTCTACTTGAGATTTGATTGTACCATCACATCAAAACCTCTTAGTGAATTTGAATTTGGTGTTGCTGTTTTTTCTCCAGTGAAATCTGAGGTATCATCCGGTAGTACGGATCCATCACATCCATGTTAAAAACAAATACAAAAATATTTTAAGAAATTTTTTTTTGTTAAGATTAGTACTCCACATAATATGTTCAGCCATAAATTAAGTTGATCTCATCAGTGTAATTTGAAGATTAACCGTGCTAGCTAGTCTTCCTAGTTAGTATTGTTTTTAAAATCTGTATAGCAATAGTATGTGCTTTTACAAGAAGCAAATAAATGATAGCCCTAAGTAATTGCTTGTTTCCCAGCTATATTTTAATCAATGGAATATAACGGGAAAACTATAATTAGTGCAATATATAATAATCCGTATAAGTTGGAATTACTCGCAACGCACATATACAGTCTCATCCTCCACACAAAATTTTATCGTTCCTTTTTTATTTCAAAAAGAAGCAATAAAATAAAGCGTGACACATAGCTAGATAACCAAAAGTTGTCCACTTCACTAATTGTTAATTTTAACATAACAATCAAAGGAGTAATATTTAAGATGTGTAATATGAACTCTATATATTCATTTCTTTCTAATAATTAACACTCCAGAACATAAATTAAACGGATCAAAAAAGCAAAGGTTGAAGAGAGAATTAACGTACATTAACAAAGCAATCATGAAAATGAAGACCGAGCAAAGAGGCACCCATGCGACGCTCCTTCGCTACAGCATATGCCACTGCGTTTTTAATAGTATAAATAGCTTTTGGAAATGATTTCTCATAGTAGTCCGAAGATAAATCTGACGAACAAAGTTCAAAATTTACTGAAAACAACATTATTAACACAAACAAGTAGAAACTCCAATAAAATGCCATCTTAGTTAATAAGAAGATTGAAAAATAAACAAGGCTTTAAAATGAGATAAACAGCAAGTTAGTTAAGTAGTTCCTGCTGGCAATGATGAAGGTGATTAATATTGCTGCATTTTATAGTTGCTTCTCGTTGAATTAATCTTTGACTTATCCACTTATATATGCATTAGGTCAAAGTTCGCCCTAGCTTGTTCATAATCTATCCGTTTTTATATAGTAAAATAATTGTTCGTGTCAAACAGTGAAGATTCTCTAGAAGGACAGAATAGCATATCTTGCTTACATTATAAAGATTGACGACTTAAGAGGGTGTTAATAAGCTTATAAGTATTTTTTTCATAAACCAAAGTATTTAAAGTAAGTGCTTTAAAAAATACTTTTAAATTTTTATTTTTTTAGTATGTTCAACGACATTCCAGTCATTTTAACCAAAAAAGTGTTTATCACGCACTAAGTATTCTATCCAAACGCATAATTGCTTATTTATAAAATTAGCTTCAACACATAAAAATATTTTTTCGTATTAGATGTTTATTAGCTATTTTTAATCAGCTAACTTGAATGGGCTCTAACCAAACAAAACATATTTTAGGGTCTAAACTATTGACCCCCGAGGTTGTAGAGAAACTTCGGATAAAAAACACCTTCTCGTTTTAATAGATCCTACTTGACGTGAATCCAAATAAATTAAGCAAATGAATTTTAATCATCGGATTGTTATTCCACCTTGCACCATATAATGGTTCAATGGTTTACTTCAATAGTTCACGAAAAGTAGCGTTTGAAAGATAACAATAAACAAATAAAGTCTAAAGCTATCTGATAGTTCGGGTGTTCGTATTTCACATTTGATATGAGCTAATTTAGGAGTAGATAAATGGATGGTTGGATTTGTTCGATTTCCATTTTCCACTCAAATAAAGGACTATTGGATTACTAGTTTGGTGATTAGTGTGAACAAGTAATTTGTCGAAGAATCTGATAATTAGTCCGCGTTTTTCTCTAAACATTGAGGCATACAAGTCAAAAGATCCACCATATATATAAATAAATACATCTAGATGTGATCGAGTTAGTATAACTTTCAAATTTCATTTCATTATTCTTCATAAGCGTCCTACTTGAAAAACTCTGTTAGTTGTTATTTTAGAAAATTAAAAACTCCATACTTAAATCGAATTATATTAACTTATTGAGTTAAATGATAGATTGAGATGAAACTATATATATTAACTACGGTTAAGTATAAAGTATTTTATCTACCTCATATTTTATTTATTTATTACCTTAGTATAAATATTACAAATAATTTTCATATGCGTTACGTTACACTTTAGTGATGAAGTAGGTTCTACTGCAAACTAACGCACTAGGTTGTTTTTTCGTATAGCTAATTTTAGTAACTACGTTTCTAGTTTAACATTCATCATCGTAGAAAATTTATTTACAGTATATAATTTATTTCAAATATGTATATAGAGAGTCAATTATATATAGAAATCACATAGAGAATAAGATCTTTTTGACATTTTATGTTTGAACTTATAGACGATTACTTATACTTATCTTTATGGTGAGCTCATCATAGTATAAAAACTTTTCTATTATGTAAGTGTAGAGTAGTTAAACTCCAAACAAAATCTTTTAGGGGCAACAATAAGGTTACAATGTCCAAAGTCCTGATTCTGTTCAAGCAACGGCATCTTCATAAAAAGCTAACCTACGTACTTTTGTGTCTTTCTTAATAAAAGCTTGCCTACTACTCCCTCCGGATCAAAAAGAGTGTCCACTTAGCTATTTGCACACCACTTAAAAAAATATTAATTCCTAGACAAAAATAGATACTTTAACCAAAATACCCCTAATTAAATAGATATTGAGATTTGATCATCTAACACTTAATAAGGACAAATTTAAAAAAATAAGGTATATTCTTTCTTATTTTAATAAGTGAACACATTTTTTGAATAAAAAATAAAAACTAAGTAAACACTCTTTTTTATCCGGAGGGAGTAATGGAATACGTACCACAGGCTACATCGAGGCTTTCTTTTTCTCTTTCACAGCCTAGGAGTATTAAATATTTAAATGGATGGGTTTGACATGTTAATTAAACAAGGACTAATAAATAAGCTGATTAATCCCAAATTTGAGATAAGAAAAATGAAAGAACACATATAGAATAAAGGGGACAAGTTAGAGGAGAGTACCATGTGTTAGCTGGCTCTAAAGTAAACATATATGCATAACTCTTAGCAAACTTTGTTGCCCAATTCACTTTTGGAGTTCGGTTATTATTCCTAAATTTCATCCGTCCACTTTTTCTTTAAATGATCCTCCATCAAGAATTGCTCCCAAAATTTATTTAGCTGCAGCACTGTATTAGACTTTACATGAGAACAAACTACTAACTCTGTTGTTGTACCAAATTGAGAACTTTTAGGTTCAATAGTGCATATATCTCCAGAACCTATAATATGGTTCGAAAATTGTTTGGTCATATAATAGATATTGACGATATGATGGGGCCTTTCATAAATATTCACTCCGTTCACTTTTACTTATCAACTATTTCAAAAATGATTTTCATTTTTACTTATCACTTTTCGCATATCAAAAGAAAATTAAAAAAAAATCTTGTTTTACTCCTAATTTATTTACTACCAAGACTTCTTGTGAAACACTTTTTATAGAGTAAGTTTTGATGGGGGCAAAGAGGTTATACTCCAAAAATTACAACGTTTGGCTCAAAGATAGGCGTGTCGTAGAAACAATGTGAAGTCACCCCTACAAAATATTTGGTGCAGTATTTTTTGAATTGTTTGGCTCTAAAATTTTCTGAATCGTTTGGCTCAAGTGAAGCATTTTTAAACTGTTGGCTTCAAAAAATTTCAAGCACTAAAGAGATGGATGAGTTGTAAGGGCAGTTTGTTGTCCCAACTTAGTATTTTTTAGGAGTTTGGACAAAAAGGTTTTAATTATTAGGTGGGAGTAGGGGTGGGCGTATATCGCTTTATATCGATTTTGTATCCGAAAAATATGAACCGAATAAAAATCGTTTTTGAAAAAAAAAAACGAATCCAAGAATTCCTGCGTGTTTCCCTGGTCTGTAACTACTGCTGGAACTACTGGGCTAGTGGGTAGTGGGCCGTCGAGGTTGCTGGGAAGCCCACTGGCCAGTGGCTGGAAAGCTGTCTGAAGTTGGGTCGTAGGGCCACTGTCCACTGGTCCAAGCCCACGGTCCAGAGGCCCAAGGCTGAGACCAGTGGGTCGGTGGTCCACTGTAACCGGGATGGGGTCCACCGCCACTGTTTTGGCCACCACGACTGCTGCCGGAACCACCGCGTTTGCCCTCACGAATTTTCCCATTATTTTTCCGACTATTCTTGCTGCCACCGTTTGGCCAGAATTATCAACACGACCTGGAGAATTTGGAGAGGACGTCATCATGACTACGGGACTAGCACCGGTAGCCGCCTTCTTTGCCAAGCCGGCTTCTTCGAGCGTAAGCATAGAACGAGCCTGATAAAATTGTGGAAGAGGACTGCTCTGACGAAGAAGCGTGCCAACCCCACTATAGGCCTCAGATAGGCCTGCAACCATTTGGAGGACCAAACGATCATTTGTAACGGGCGCACCAACGTTGCAGAATTGGTCCGCCAATTCTTTCAACCTTTTGCAATATGCTGAAACGTTGGGGAAATTTTCCATGTTGACGTGGGAGAATTCATGTTCCAGGGTAACAGCACGTGAAGTTTGATTATCTTGGAATATATCACATATTCTATTCCATGCCGCCATCACCGTAGCGTCCGGTTCGATAATCGTTTGCAAGAGGTCAGTAGAAATAGTGGAGTAAATCCACTAAAGAACGGTAGCATCAATAGTCGTCCATAACTTAGGATCATCCTCATGTTTGGGCACCTCCGTATCCGTAGGAGCCGCGGGGATAATATGATGGAGGACTTGATGCGAGCGTGCGTGAACTTGGAACAGTTCGGCCCATATCGCGTATTGGACGTTTTCTATTTCAAGAATGATAGGAATATGATTCTTGATGTTAGAAATAGTAAGGGCAAGGTGAAATGTGTTCTTAGCCATAATCGCAACACAAGACGTGATGTAGGGATTGGGAAGAGAATTTTGGGAAGAGAGGAGGTACAGTCGGGCATGAAATCCGAGACAGAAGGCTCGGAAATCGAGGCAAAGGTGACGAAATCAGGGAGAGGTCGACGGAATTGTGGAGAGAGGAATAAACGACCTAGACTTCTAATGCCATGAAAGAAATAATCCCTTGATTATTTTCATTGATTGAAAGACTATATATACAAGTTACATATTTCCATAATAGGAGAATCATATTCCTATTCTACTCCTAAAACCTTATTCTACTTGGATACTAAATATACAATTATTATGGCAAGTGTACAATACTAATTATACTACAACATTACCTAAACTCGTGTATATTTAATATAAACATATATGCATAACTCTTAGCAAACTCTGTTGCCCAATTCACTTTTGGAGTTCGGTTATTATTCCTAAATTTCATCCGTCCACTTTTTCTTTAAATGGTCCTCCATCAAGAATTGCTCCCAAAAATTATTTAGCTGCAGCACTGTATTAGACTTTACATGAGAACAAACAGCTAACTCTGTTGTTGTACCAAATTGAGAACTTTTAGGTTCAATAGTGCATATATCTCCAGAACCTATAATATGGTTCGAAAATTGTTTGGTCATATAATAGATATTGACGATATGATGGGGCCTTTCATAAATATTCACTCCGTTCACTTTTACTTGTCAACTATTTCAAAAATGGATTTTCATTTTTACTTATCACTTTTCGCATATCAAAAGAAGATAAAAAAAAAAATCTTGTTTTACTCTTAATTTATTTACTACCAAGAATGCTTGTGAAACACTTTTTATAGAGTAAGTTTTGATGGGGGTTATACTCCAAAAATTACAACGTTTGGCTCCAAAATATTTGGTGAAGTATTTTTTGAATTGTTTGGCTCTAAACTTTTCTGAATCGTTTGGCTCAAGTGAAGCATTTTTAAACTGTTGGCTTCAAAAAATTTCAAGCACTAAAGAGATGGATGAGTTGTAAGGGCATTTTGTTGTCCCAACTTAGTTTTTTTTAGGAGTTTGGACAAAAAGGTTTTAATTATTAGGTGGGAATAGGGGTGGACGTACATCGGTTTATATCGATTTTGTATTCGAAAAATATGAACCGAATAAAAATCATTTTTTTTTAAAACCGAATCCAACTTTTTAAAAAAAAAAATGATATGTTCGGTTTATATCGCCGAACGTATCGGATTATATCGGTTTTTTCTAGTGGGCCGGATCGGGGATTTTTTTATTTTTTTAAAAATTAAATTTCCAAAACTGAAATTGGCATTCATCCCTACATTACCACGAATTTTCGACGTTGAAATGTATTGTATATCGTGAGATCTTGACTAAAGAAAAAGAAAATTAGAAACCGATTTGGGGAAAAACACAAATTGATTGGGAAAACGAACGTTTTTCTAATAATTGGCTGCGCAAATCCGGACCCGTCTCGAAAAAATACGCAAAATCAAAAAAATAATCGGGTAAAATGGATATCCGAGCGCAGAGTTATGACCATTTAAAGTTTCACCAATTTACAACTACTTTTTCTCCCTACAGTTTATGTCAATGCTTCCGTGATATGTTAATCAAGTTCATGCCGCATTCAACTTCCATAAAAGCTTCATAAAATGGCTTCAATGGCTATGATTCAAGAGATAGTAGTAGCCTAAAATAAAAAATAAAAATAATTATATATTTAATTCAATTTTTTCGTTTCGTATCCAAAATTAAAAAACCGAACTGAATCACTAAATCATGATTCGGTTCGATTTTTCAAAAAAATAGTTTTTCAAAAAATCGGTTTTTAAAAAAACAAAACCGAGAAAAAATCGAACCGAATTTCGGTTCGGTTTTTTCGGTTCTCCGGATTTTTTGTCCACCCCTAGGTGGGAGGACCCTTTTTTGGATTAAAGCTAATTAAGTGGAGAGAGATTATTGTGGCGTCAAAATAAGCTCTCAAGTTTAAAAAAATACATTTTAGTTCATTGATTTAAAAAATAAAAATAATAAAATAAAAACGATTATAAATTATAAATCATTTTTTCTCCATTTTCCCCCATTCGTCCTCTTTCCAATCCTGCATTTTTTGGATTGAAGCTCCCAAATCAGCTTTTCTCCTCTCTTTCGATCTTAACCCTAGTATAGTAGAGCTTTCCTTCTCCTTTTCTCCTCCCGTTACTTCTTTTTGAGCTGCCATTATTGAGGTATGTCATTGTTAACCCATTGAAGCTTTTGAAAATAAATTCTGAATTGGGTGGTTATTTCTGGGTTTTACGGTTTGGAAATTACTCTTTTTTGTTATAGTTTGGTTTGGTAACCTTTAATTCGTGATTTGTAAGGTTTAATTCGTATTCTTCTAAATTTATCATTGCTGATAATCTGAGTCTAGTATAGACCAATTTAAGTTTATCATAGAGGATAAAAAGATAGCAGCTGGTGATTTCGATGGTAACTAGGTATGTATTAAAATCGCCTAAAAATGGAATTCTCCACAAAATATCCAACCTGCAGAATTGGATACTTATTACAACTATGATGATTTATTAAAGAGTGTGATTCTGTCTTGTAATATAGACCTCGTGTCGATAGAAATGTCCATTAGCTACATAATTGATGCTCCTAAAAAGGGATTGCTTCCTACCTACATCACAAATGACTATCAAGTCCGTCTATATCTTATGAATTTTGATAAGGATGGTTCCAGGCCTAGGTTATATGTAAGTTTGAAGGAGAGGATTGTTGAAAGTCCAAATTCATCAACTGCAACGAATTCATCAGTTGCAGCGAATTTATCAGGGGAAGAGAATATTGTTGGGTCAGCCTCACCAATCATCGATGAAGATCCTTGCCAGCCTCCAATGGAAAATGACATCTATGAAGATTATTGCGAACTTCTAATAGATAATGATTGTCTTGATAATGTTCATAAAGACGATTTGGAAAATCCAACTTCCAGTAATCATAGCTAAGTTGATGGAATAAGTTTTAAGAGTGGCGACATTTTCAAAGACTGGTGTACGCTAGTGGAAGTACTATCATTAGCTGCCTTGAAGACATGCTTCAATTTCTATACTTGGAAGAGAAAATCAGACAAATTTGTGGCTAGATGTATTGATGATTCTTGCAAGTGGAGACCGTGCGCCAATAAATACGAAACAAGTTCTAGGTTTATTATAACCATGTACTGTAACGTGCACATATGCGGCATACAAATACGTTTCCACTAAGTATTCAAAGGCATCAACTGTAGTAATAGCGAGGCACATCAACTGTAGTACTAGACCATCTCATATTCATATTCCATCTCTATTAGCTTTGTATAGAATCTCTGAATGTGTGTCTCTGATATGGTTGAAAGCAAAGTATCCTAGGTTCTAATTTAAAACCTAGTTCTAAATATATGTGTATTTCTTTTCTTCTCAAATTGAACTAAGAGTAGTCTGCATCTGTCCAGTAGGCTTGGCTGAAATGTTATATCATCTTTTGATCTTTCCCTTTCTTGTCATTTATGTGTGTATCAACACTAAGGCCCAACAATATATTACCTTTTCATGAATTATTCATTTACATTTTTTTATGTATATATTTTCGTGTTCCGTCTACTAATCTTTTTCTTTTCTTTCATTTACATGAAACACATGGGAACAACGAAGAGTATCGTTATGAGACTTATCATGACTTTGCCAAAATGAAGACTCGCATCCATATCCATTGCATTATCCCGCCTTGCGGCTTCCAAATAAATAGGGCGGTATGACATCGTGGGGGCCAGGCCATGGTGAAACTGCTGCTGATGGGCTATGGCCATATGTGCCTACTGGGCTAAGATTGGTGTCTAGCGTAGGCTTGGGGAGTGGCCCAAAATCCCTGGCTGCCAGGAGTTTGGGTACTGGGCCGCTGCATGTTGAAGTGGGAAGGGAGCTGAGGCCTAGGAGCTTAGGTTGGGCCACTGCTCTGGGCCGACCCAAGGTGAAAAATTGTTGGGTTGCTGCTGCTAGCCTGTACGACCTCAACGTCCGCGACCTCTGTTGCCCTTTTCGTTATCGCGGCCTCTGCCGCCTTTTCCACCACCGCAGTTGCCCCGCGGCTGATGGTTGTCCGACGGTGGTAGTTGGGCGGTGGAGGCAGCGTTTTCCACGGATTTTCAACAGCTAACTTTTTTTTAGTGTGTTCGTCCTGTTTGGCACGTCGGGTTTCCTCCAATAACAATTGTGAACGGGCCTTATTGAATCTGGGTAGTTGATTAGCTTGTTGTATCATGGTCGCTAGAGTATCGTATCCAGCCTTTGGTAAGCCATCATCTAGTTGGAGAACCATCTTCATTTCGGAAATTGGTGTCCCCACATTGGTTAATTGGTCCGCAACTAGTTTCAAGTTATTACAATACTCGAACGTTTAGCAAAATTTTCAAGACGTGTATTATTGAATTGCTCATCTAAGTACACGGCACGTGTGTGCTTATTGTCCTGAAAATCTCCTCCAAACGTATCCATAACTCACGAGCCGAGGCACCGGTTTTCATAATCGGATGAAGCAAGTCCTTAGAAATGGTGCCATAAATCCACTGTTTGACGATGGCGTCAAGGCGTCGCCATGTCATTTCAACAACCTCGATAGGGCGAGGAAAAGAGTCGTCAATATGATCAAGCACGTTATAGGCACATGCATGAATGCGGAAGAGTTCAACCCATGAAGAATATTAACCATCTTCTTGATCAAGAACTAAAGGAATGAAGTTCTTGATGTTGGTAACGGCAAACGCATGATGGAAAGAAGTGGTGGAGGAGATAGTGGGTGTGATGTGGGTGACGACTGGGGAGGAAGATGAATCTATGGTAGAGGCGGGAGTAGTCATGGAAGCCATTAGAGGGGGGGAAACGAAAGAATTGTTAGGGTTTGGTAGTGCACGCCGTCGGCAGAGGGAGGTGAGGGGGGCGGCACTAGAGGAAAAAAGAAGAAAATTAGGTGTTTTAGGGTTTGGCTCTTGATACCACGTAAGATTGTATTAATCTCTCTTGAGTATTTTTCATTAATACAAATATATATATAGTGTTTACAATGTTGAATCATAATTGAATAAGGATCCTCTATTTACCGTAATTATACACTACTATTAATTACAAAATATATGGCGAATATATGTACCAATATCGGATAGACAAGAAGTGATAGTATTAACCAATTCTAATATTCTATAATAAGAAATATACGTATTTACAAACTGATAGTACTATAATTAGGTTAGTTTATGACTATGCCTTTAAAGGTTGAAATACACGTTTAAACCACTAGCTTGTTAAATATGAAACCCGAATTAATATGATCAAACTAGTATTTGTAAATACGTATTTTCAATATTTTGCAAATTAATGTCATAGCCAATCGGATTCCAATTTTCTTCTCTATATGTTAGCCTCCCACGTACCCTCCATCACTTCTGAAGTCATGGACAGTGAACTTTAATATGGTATTTATTTTTGGGTCCCTAAAGTTGCTTTCATGAAAAATGCAGTTGGCATTGGTACAATTTATTTAAGTTTCACACCTATCTGAAATTCTAATACGTCAAAATTGAATTCTCTAATTAATTATTTGACTGTAATATCATGACTCGTGTCTTGGGGTTCAACATGAGAAAATTGACATTTTTTGTACTGTTCTAACAATTTTTCATCATCGATAAATCCTTCACCATAAATTCTCTTCTCGATTTAACCTAGCCAAATCAAAATCAGTTATATATGCAGAATTTTGAGTAGTAACGGCATATAGTTACAGTTCAGCTTGTAATTAAGTTCGGATCCAGACCGTGTTAGTTTCTACTTTCGAGTGTATTAATTTCCTGTTAAATGTTGACATTTACTTTATATCATTTTTAAGTGGTGTTGACTACATTGACAGAATATACCGTGATATACACGGCATATACACTGCCCTGTGTATATCGTGTATATCACGGTAATACAAGACAACTTGAGGCAGTTTCAGCCGTGATATACACAGCATATACAACAGTGTATATCACGGTTTTGGAGAAGATTTTTGGTAACTTTAGTTTGTATTTAATTAGCATTGTACACTTACCATAATTGTAGAACTATTGTACAAGTAGAATAAGGTTTTAGGAGTATAATAGGAATATGATTTTCCTATTATGGAAATTGTAAATTGTATATATACTCATTCATTAATGAAAATTAATCAAGGAATTATTTCTTTCATGGTATCAGAAGTATAGGTTTTTCATACCTCTCCTCTCTTTGTCTTCCGATGCCCTCGGTTTCCGAGCTTCCATCTC
This sequence comes from Anisodus tanguticus, assembly GCA_034509755.1. Lineage (NCBI taxonomy): Eukaryota > Viridiplantae > Streptophyta > Magnoliopsida > Solanales > Solanaceae > Anisodus > Anisodus tanguticus. The sequence continues at coordinate 21,491,745 of CM067551.1, forward strand.
GGTTTCCGTGCCCGGATTCTCTCTTCTCTTCCCAAATTAGTTTAAATTTCTTCTTCACCTTTTGTTCTTTCGTTATGTCTAAGAACGCATTTCATCTTGCCCTTTCTGTTTCCAACATCAAGAACCACATCCTTATTGTTCTTGAGATTGAAAACGTCCAGTATGCGACATGGGCAGAGTTGTTCAAAATTCACGCAATTACATATCAACTCCTCCATCACATAATTCCTCCTGTAACCCTACTCATGCGGAGGATTCACAGTTATGGATTACTCTTGATGCTACCGTCCTTCAGTGGATTTATTTCACTATTTCTACCGACCTTTTACAGACGATTATTGAACTATACACTACGGCTATGGCTACATGAATAGATTGCGTAATATATTCCAGGATAACCAACATTCCCGAGTTGTCACCCTTGAGAAAGAATACTCCCAAGTCAGCATGGAAGATTTCCCGAATGTTTCCGCTTATTATAAACGGCTCAAGGAATTGGCGGACCAACTCTGTAACGTTGGGGCGCCTGTTACCAATAATCATCTTGTTCTACAAATGGTTGCAGGCCTTTCTGAGACCTATAATGGCGTTGGGACTCTCCTCCGTCAAAGTAATCCGCTTCCACCTTTTTATCAAACCCGCTCGATGTGCACGTTAGAAGAAGCCGACTTGGCTAAAAAAATGGATATCAGCGCCGTTTTGTGGCGATGATGACATCATTCGATAATTTTCATGGGTTTGTTGACAATTCGGGCCAACACCGTAACAACGATGGGGGCAAGAAGGGTCAAAAGCGAAAAAATAATGGCAAAAATCGCGGCAACAACAACGGCGGCGGCCGAAACAGTAACACTGCCGGTGGGACAGTACCAACAGCGAGGGTGGGCCTCGGGGTTCTGGGGCCCAGCCCGCCTAGTCTCAGCCTTGGGCCCCTTGGCAGTGGGCTTGGACCACTGGTCAGTGGCCTATTCCCGCCTACTACCTAACCCCAAATTATTTCCAGCCTTGGGCCTCATGTCAGCCCCATTACAGGCTCAATCACTCGGGTCTAGCTTCAGGCAGTCAATTTCCTTCTGGGCCGGGGCAGCATGCCGATTTGCTTGGGCCTCAGCCTCCACATGCATTCCAGGAAGTGGGCCCCACACTGACACCGAAAGATATTGAGGCCGCAATGCATACGCTTGGATTAAGTCGTCCGATCTCGAACTGGTACATGGACACCAACGCCACTTCTCACATGACGTTCGATCAAGGTACTTTCTCATCTTATTCCAATTTGAGCAAAAATCGTGGCATAATTATTGGTAATGGCAACTCAATTCCAATTCGTGGTTATGGTCATGCAACTTTGTCTCCCCCACATCCGCCTCTTGTCTTGAAAAAGTCTTTTCATGCCTCTTACTTAATTAAGAATTTGGTGTTTGTCCGTAAATTCACCACTGATAATTGAGTTTCTGTTAATTTTGATCATTTTGGGTTTTCTGTGAAGGATTTCAAGACGGAGATACCTCTCATGAGATGTAATAGTAGGGGAGATCTTTATCCAATCATGCCCGCCTCCAGTCTCTTGAATCAAGCCTTGTCATCTACTTTTGCAGCTATAGCTCATTCCTTGTGGCATGCACGTTTGGGTCACCCTGGGTCATCCATTGTTTTTTCTTTACATAAAAACAATTTTATTTCTTGTAAGAGGGCGCATAGTACTCCCATTTGTCATTCCTGTCATTTAGGAAAACATGTTAGATTATCATTTGTAGCCTCTACTTCTCATACTTTAATTCCATTTGATATTATTCATAGCGATTTATGGACATCTCCCGTTTTAAGTTCTGTGTGCCATCGTTATTATGTTCTATTTTTGGATGATTATTCAAATTTTTATGAACTTTTCCGTTAGCGAAAAAATCTCAAATTCTTTCCACATTCTTAAAATTTCGAGCATTCATCCGTACCCAATTCGAATGAGAAATAAAAAATATTCAATGTGATAATGGCAAAGAATATGATAATGGGTTGTTTCAAAAATTTTGTGCAAATAATGACATAGTTTTTCATTTCTCTTGTCCTCATACGTCTTCACAAAATGGAAAAGCCAAACGAAAAATTTGTACCATTAATAATATTGTCCGAACTTTATTTGTCCATGCTTCTGTACCCCCTTCCTTTAGGCATCATGCTCTACAAATGGCTACCTATCTTCTTAACATAATTCCTACCAAAGGGTTGGCATATTCGTCTCCTCTTAGAACCCTCTATAATAAGGATCATTCGTATTCACATCTTAGGGTCTTTGGGTGTTTATGCAATCCGCTATTTCCGTCAACTACAATTAACAAACTTCAAGCCCGTTCTACCGCTTGTGTATTTTTGGGTTATCCATCTAATCATCGTGGTTACAAATGTTTTGATTTGTCGTCTAATAAAATCATAATTAGTCGTCATGTTATTTTTTATGAAACCCAATTTCCGTTTGCAAAAATAAGTAGTCTCGGGCCCAATTCGTATAATTTTTTAGATGACGAGGTCTCCCCATATCTTATCCACCATTTATCGGACTTGTCTCGCACCCAAACTTAACCTGCGGGCCCACTGCCCGCTGGATCTACTATTCTGTCACCACCTACTACCTCTGCCCCGATTTCGACTAGTGGGCCGATTACCCAGCCCACTCCCGAAACAGGTTTTGCCACTGTTTCGCATCCAGTTTCCAGTATTGGGCTAGTAGGCCCACTGCCTCCTGGCCAAACCGTCACTCATTCGATTGTTTCTCAAAATCCACCAAATTTTCCCCCGAGTCACAAACCGGTCACTCGTAGTCAACGGGGTATTTTTAAACCAAAAAGACATTTTAATCTAAATTCTAATATTCTTAAATCCCCCTACCCCATAACCCAATGTCTGCATTAAATGACCCGAATTGGAAGTTGGCTATGAACGGCGAATATGATGCTCTTATTGAAAATAAGACGTGAAAGTTGGTGCCTCGTACTTCTGGTGTTAATATTATTCGGTATATGTGGATATTTACTCATAAAGATAATTCTGATGGTTCTTTTGCGTGACATAAGGATCGTCTTGTAGGTGATGGTAAAACTCAACAGGTTGGCGTGGATTGTGGTGAGACATTTAGTCCGGTGGTCAAAACGGCTACCATTCGCACTGTTCTTAGTTGTCTCTTTCGAAAGCATGGTCATTCATCAGCTAGATGTGAAGAATGCTTTCTTACATGGTGATCTTAAAGAGATTGTTTACATGCATCAGCCCTTGGATTTTCGATACCCCAAATATCTGCATCACGTCTGTTTATTGAAAATGTCCTTGTATGGGATTAAGCAGGCCCTGCGAGCCTGGTATAAGCGATTTGCAGACTATGTATCTACTATTGGGTTTTCTCATAGCCGGTCTGATAATTCTATGTACATATATCATCGTGGTACTTCTTTGGCGTATATTCTCTTGTATGTGGATGATATTATTTTGACAGCTTCTTCAGATGATTTACGCAAGTCTATCATGACACTACTCACTTCTGAGTTTGCTATGAAAGACTTGGGGCCCTTGAGTTATTTCTTAAGGATTGTTCTTACTCGTCATACATGTGGGTTATTCTTATCACAAAGGAAGTATGCTGCTGAGATCATTGAGCGAGCTGGTATGTCTTCGTGCAAGTCTACTTCCACTCCAGTTGATACTAAACCCAAGCTGGGTGTTGCGGCTGGCTCACCTTACGAGGATCCTACCCACTATCACAGTCTTGCAGGGGCTCTTCAGTATCTTACTTTCACGAGACCAGATATTATGTATGTCGTACAACAGATGTGTTTGTTTATGCATGATCCCAGGGTTGAGCACATGAATGCGCTCAAACGCATTATTCGATACATCCAGGGAACACTTGACTATGGCTTACATTTATATCCATTATCGACCTCTACACTTGTCTCGTATACAGATGCTGATTGGGGTGGCTGTCCAGATACCAGACGCTCCACGTCTGGCTATTCTATGTTTCTTGGTAATAACTTGGTCTCGTGATCTACGAAGCGACAATCTACATTATCACGCTCTAGTGCGGAGGCCGAGTATCGAGGGGTAGCCAATGTGGTCTCTGAATCATGTTGGTTACGTAATCTTCTCTTAGAACTTCATTGTCCCATTCAGAAGGCTATCTTGGTTTATTGTGATAATATTAGTGTCGTCTATCTTTATGGTAATCCGGTTCAACACCAGCGCACTAAACACATCGAGATGGATATCCACTTTGTTCGCGAAAAGGTAGCTCGTGGACAAGTACGCGTCTGACATGTTCCTTTCAGGTATCAAATTGCAGACATCTTTACTAAGGGTCTTCCCTCGATCCTTTTTGAACATTTTAGGGACAGTCTCAGCATACGAAGACCGCCCGCTATGACTGCGGGGGTGTGACATAATATATTGTGATATACACGGTATACACGGCATATACACTGCCCTGTGTATACGTATATATCACGATAATACAAGACAACTTGAGGCAGTTTCAGCCGTGATATACACAGCATATACATCAGTGTATATCACGGTTTTGGAGAAGATTTTTGGTAACTTTAGTTTGTATTTAATTAGCGTTGTGCACTTATCATAATTGTAGAATTATTGTAAGGTAGTAGAATAAGGTTTTAGGAGTAGAATAGAAATATAATTTTTCTATTATGAAAATTGTATATATACTCATTCATTAATGAAAAATAATTAAGGAATTATTTTCTTTCATACATATTATTTTTCGAGGAAAACATTATTTACATGTTATTTGTGAAGGGCTGTCAAATAACACTTTTTATTAAAGGTGCATCGATCGTAGAATCAGGTGAACATCCTTCATTGTAAAAATATTATGTATATGAACAATACCAATAGATCAAAAATTACTCTTCTTATAAATATATATTAAATTTTTAATATTCTTGGTAAAATTCCTAGTTTCGGCATCGGATGCGTCCGCCAATGATCAGAATAGAGTCATCATTATATTTCATCCGGTAAAAATATGCATTCGGCGAAATGCCATTTATGTCACGGCAGATCGTCGTTTACAAAATTATTTGTTTACATTTTATTTATGTAGCTACTTGGACGTTACATCTTACAACTAGTGAACGTAACGATAACGTACGAAAAATAATTTTATAAATTATCTGTGTATGCCGTCCAATAAGGTAATTAACTCTATCTGTTAATACTACTAAATATTATATTAGTTTCCTCCACGTATATGTCTATAGAATTTTTTTGTTCTTGTATGAAGAATAAAAGCAAGACATGTTCCTAGGAAACAAAGACAACCCCATATAACAAAAGTTGTCTGAAAACATTTCATTCCCAAACAACTTCCCTCATACGTTGATGTTGAATTTCCTTGTCTTCTGTAGAGCATAGCTGCCAAATCCCCAAATAAACATGAACCAATTGGTATATTTGCCACAACAATATTGTGATTAACACCAAAATTCTTGGTCCCAAATAGCTCTGTCGTTTGTGAAACAGAAATTGAAGTAATTGCTCCAGTGCAAATTCCAATTATAGCTGTGCTGATGTAGAGAGCAATGTGACTATTGTTGAGAAGTAAAAAGAAAGCACATGTCATTGGGGCTTGTATCACTGCTATGGTAGCTGGCCTTGATATTGCATATTTACTCCTGAAATAAAAAACAAACAAGTTTGAGTCTGCGCACTTACAGTGTATTGACTTTTTACACTATCTCTTTTTTTTTTTTTTTTTTTGACGAAGGAACCTGCAGCCGCTACTCTCTCGAGTGCGCACAGGATAAACCCCGAACTGATGTAATAGCCTGCAAACCACGTCAGCCGATTAATCACACTTGGCAAGCCATGTGTGAGACATGGGAGAATTGGAGTAAATAGTAAAGTTATTGTCATGTGACCAGGAGGTCACGGGTTTAAGCCGTGAAAATAACTTTTTGTAGAAATGTAGGGTATGACTGCGTACAATAAACCCTTGTGGTCTGGTCATTTCCCATATCCTGAGCATAACGGGAGTTTAGTGCACCGGACTACTTTTTTTTTTTGTAATAATGTGAAACTCTTCATTATAACAATGATGCTAACATCAAATTGATAGGGTTACTATAGATAGTACCTCTATGCATCAAATTGATAGGGTTGCTGAAAAAATACAGTACGAAATATACAATACGAATAGTTTGTAAAAATATTTTATGTTCTCAATGTATATCTATAGAATATAACTTAAAACTTGTTTGTAAAACGGGTTTAGAGACCTAGTTATTGATTAATATAGAGATTGACATAAGCATATAAATGGAAAGGTTAGACAGATATATACTTATTTGGGCTAAGACATGCTTTGGGTATATATGCAAGTGAAATTTCAACTACCATATGAACTATCAATAAAGTAAATTGAGAAAAGCATAAATTCAAAAGAAACACATTTCATTTTTGTGACATAAATCCAAATTAAATTATGTCAAATATTATTTGATTTGACATTTGTGTTGCTTAAAACCAAGTAATTCCTAATATAATCTTTTTGTGTTCATTATAAGAACACGAAGTACGTACCTTACCAAACTAAGTTAATACTGGTGCTGATATTTATTTAGTGTTTAATGCATGAAGAAATACTTGGTCTAAAAGTTTCGGAAGAAAAAGAGAAGGAATGATGATGATTATACTTGGGCTTTCCCATATTAACACACACATTAATATCTTGAACGTATTCAACCATATAGAGCGGCTCCTTAAATTTTACCAACTAACATTCCTTCAAGAATCAATTTTGCATTAAAAGCACTAAAAGAACTAGGCAAGAAGTGTGGTGCAATAGATGCCCATCTCTCAATGGCAGATTTAATCTTCGAAAATGAATGAAACTATTGGGTATAGAACAGTTATCTTCTAAGTTCTAATGAACCATATGTGCCTCAATGAATTAAAATTAGTCGGATCATTAATTATCAAATGCTAGATAATAAAATATATATATAAAAAACATGAAGGGAGAACCACCAAGAAGTGTGGTGTGTTGAGCTAAAACAACTCAAGAATACTCTTAACATAATATGACATTGTTCGCTTTAGGTCAAATTCGTATGGTTTTCCCCAAAAGACTTATCACTATTAAGATTATCCAACGCCTAAGTAGGTTCTTATTATTTTCAGCTAACACTGTGAAACTTTATTCACATACACCTAACATGGTGGCAATAGATGCCATCTCTCAGTACTAAATGTTTCAGGGTTCGAGCTTCATAAATAAATAACTTCTAGTAGGGAGCAGTGGTGTAGCCACATGGGTTGAACGGCGTTTAATAAACTTTATATATATATATATATATATATATTTATATATATATTAAACCTTGAACATTTTTAGCGAAATTTCTGACTTCACTACTAATAGAAAGCACGTCATGAATCTAACCTAGTCAGTTCAGTAAATTTTGAATACCGGATAGTTCAAAGAAAACATGAAAGAGAGAATTTTTACCTGGAGAAGAGATAATCGAAGAGGGATGGAAGAAGACGACCAAAGAAACCAAATGAAGATGATAATGAAACCAGTGAAGAAGTGGCAGTGCATCCACGAGTGTCAGCAATTTGTCCCAAATTATTCAAATAAACCAAACCCAATGTTGCACCAAATAAGTAAATAAGAAAATATAACCAGAAATCCAATCTCATCAACATTTTCTTGGCTCCAATTTCCTCCATTACAGCAAATCCAACATCATTATCCTCTTTAACAACACAATTAATCTCCTCTTGTGGTGTTCTAATTTCTTCCTCCAAATTACTTAAATCACAAATTCTTGGATCTCTCCTTATCCAACATTTTCCATGCCAATGTTCTTTAATTCTTTCACTCAATGGTACCAAAATTGGAAGTAACAAAAAAATTCCCATTCCCATTAAACTCAACAACCTTGGAAACAATTTCGAATTCACGGACCCCATGCTAGTGAACACAGCATAAGTCCCCGTTGCAAGAGTTATAACGAACATAATTCGAAAACCATCTGATAATTTTCTTGATTTTTCAACCTTAGTCTCGCGAATTAGTGGTGCAACAATAATCGCGAAAAATAGGGGAAAAGAGAGTTCAATAGGAGATAAGTTTTCGCCCTTCCACTCGGGGTGAAAACGTTGACAACATCAACTATGTCTGTAATAATTTTCGCGCTTAAACTTATGTAACTAGTCGATAATCCAACAGCAACTTGTCTGTCCAACGGGAAATTCTTAATCGATACTGTGTATGATACAGTATTGATCCAACAAATGCTGTTGCCAGCCAAAAAAGTGAGTGAAAAAACATGCCAATAGGACAAAGAGTGTATATGATTTGTTAGGAAAAGATATTGCACCCCATAGCCAATTAAACCAAGTGTTGCACCAATTAAAAGGACTAACCAAAGGGGTAAATAATTAGCTGCAATTCCAGCAAACCAACCAAGTAATTTTCCAGCATCAGAAGCAAATGCTAAATTGTTGAGTTGAACTTGTGATATGGATAATAGTTTCTTGATTTGTGAGGAATATGCTGGGAAATTTGTGTTTGTACCAGCCATAGACTGTAACCATAATGCTCCTACTAGGCTCATCCATTGCTTAGACATTTGAGTTCTTTTGTTTTTCTATTGGGAAAGAACTAAAGATGTCTGAATTTTAAGGCGTAATAAAAAAGAAGAATATCTGTAGCTTTTATAGATGGGAAATATCTTGAAGGGGAAATGTTAAAGTTGTATATATGGAAATGTGGTTGGCAGGAGGCAGGGTCTGAGTTACATTACATGTCGTATTAAATAGTGTTCAATTGAATTCGGGTAAACCTTAACCTTCTTCTTTTTTTGCCACATGTATATATAATATATTACTATTGAATTTCCTTGACGTAAGAAACATATTGTCATGGTTTTTTTCCCACCTTTTTTTTATCATATTTGAGTTTTACTTTTCTTAAAGAAAATCGAAGTATTACCATAATTGCTTTTATTTTTTCTGAAAGAAAAAAATATAATTTTTCCATATTTGGTTATTTCTTGTTTTGGAAGAAAAGTTTTGGACATCTGAAGATCTCTTTTCCATAATTACAACACAATAGCATTCACAATGTAGTTGTTTGGAGAGTTTGTTTAGAGGGAGGATTTTCTCTCAATATACTTTATGTTTTTATATTAATTTTTTATATGTAGATCAATTTATTGAACCATATTAGAATATTATGCCTTCTTAGTATATTTTCTTAGTTGTCTGATTTATCATCGTTTAATATCTACAATTGTTACCTTTCACATAATGTCCTGATTATTTTGATCCCAACAATTTTGTAGTGTAGTGGCAACAATGACTCGAAATTTGTTTTAGGTCGCACGTTTGTATTACAGTTATTGCATTTTCACATTTTCTTAAATCCTCTTGTTAGTATGATTCCGCCACTATCAGGAGGCACTCACATGTTTGCCCTAGTGACCAACAAAGTGGATGAGAATTATAGAGAGACTAGATTCATATCCTAATAAGGACAAAAGAAATTATTAGTTGAATTACATGTTCGGCAGAACAAACCCCAAACATTATATTTATGTTAAAAAATTCACTTAATATGCATAAATAATCTATCAAGAACCTAATAAGCAAAAAGGGTTGTAGTTTCGTATTCATAAATTTAAAATCTTGAAATCGCCTCTAACCAAATATGTGGCTGTAGTGAAAGATATATATGGTTTTGCGTAAGCTGATTAAGACATTACTATTATAGGGGAAAATGTGGTGGCAGGAGAAATAAAAGATGTGTAAAGTTTGGAGCCACCACTTAAGGTTAAGGGGGCATTAAAGGCTGATTACAATTGCGTGTAATTCACAAGTATGAAAAGTTTGCAAATGTTACGGCTCTGAAATACTAGGAGTATAAAATTTGTTGGAGACGTAACATCAAAGAGGGATCATGATATTAGTTTCGTCATACTTATTGTTCTTGTTATTTTCTATATTTATAGATGCATTCCTCTTCCCCTTTTACCATATTTTTTCTCGTTTAGAATTTATAAGGCATATTGTATTTGTTGCTTGTGTGGAGAGGAGGTACCATAAGTTTACATGTCCTAATTTTAGAAAATCGACAAGGATCCTAAATAACTGGATACTAAATTTAATTTCTATACATATTTTGTTAACTTTTAATAAAATACATAATTTGAATTAACATTATTGGTTCGGCGAATCAGTATGTCGATTTCTAATTCCACCCTGGGCACCAACATAATACTTCATCTGATAGTAACAAGATCATTCCAATCCATAAAAACATTATTTATTTTATGACTTTCTAACAGCATCTTTCATTCAATCAATTCATATTTCTTGTGTCATGCTGACCTAATTATTTCGTATACTTGTTGTGATCTTTTTTTTTTCTTATGTGAATAGATTGTTTATCTGATTTTTTCAGATTACTAATTCTACTTATTTTATTTTTTTATATCCAGTTTCCTGGCTTACGCCAGACTATTCCTGGAGATAGTAGTATCAGTCCCTCAACACTACTACCAGTAAATCGTTGGATGTGCATGAATGACCAGTGTTTGAGAACAGAGCAATTGATATCACCTACAAGGTCTTATCCCATAAGAGAGCAAAGTGCTCCCACCAGGATTCGAACTCACGCTGCAGGTCTCCAGTTGGATTTTAAGTTCACCTCCTTTGTCATCCAGCTATGCCCCGGGGAACTACTTATTATTTATTTTAGGTAGATACGTGTAATTATCTGGTAATGGTGGTAAAAAATATATATTAAAAAATTATTTGGTGATAGATAGTGTAGAAATTAATTCATCCATTTATATTATGCGTAGAAGTTAAACTCTTCTTTTATTTAATTTCCATATTCTCTAGCATTATAGGATTAACTATTTCCTTAAATTAGAATAACTAGATAATCTATCTTCTTCATTTCATGCGACACTATTTTCTTTTTAGTGAGTTCAATAAAGAATTATAGAGTTCCATTTTAGCAGTGGTGTCCGGTTAGCTTATGTGCACCTTAACTAATTCTACGGGTATATGCACCTCCCATAAACAAAAGTACCGGATAACTCTCTCTACTATTTCTTAGACAAATGAAAAGATATCACCTAAATTCCTATTTTTTGGCTAAAAGATGAATCGAAGACCACATAAGTTCTTAATGCATTTTATTGACCACCAAACCACAACCCGGTGCATATCTTCTTCTTTTTTTGTAGTAGTAGTAGTAGTATGAATCGACTCATCCTAAGAGCCTATCTTGGTAAATAGTTGATTATATTTGCTTGATAACAATAAAAGGGCCGTACTGATATATGATTTTCTTGTAGCTGATCTGTGAACCTATATTGGCTTTGTCAGTATTGATGATATTGGTTGTATCATAATTGTTATGCATGGTTATATATGGTGGAGTCATCAACATATAATTACTCCCATGGGGTACGTATGGGTCTTAATGGTCCTTCGATTGGCAGGCCTAGCCTATAGTAGATAATTCTGGTAATTCAGCAAGTCAATTAAAAATATCAGTTATATTCACTAATCACTATTGTGTGTGAATAGATAATTCTAGATTTTTCCAGCATTTAATCAAACCTTTCCCCCTTTCCCGAGTTGAAAGTTAACTACAAAGTGTCATCTCATCCTGGATTTTTGGGATTCCGAAATTTTATTATAATTACCTATCATGATTCAAGATTGAGAACAATCCTAATGTTTATTATCCTCTGCATTAAACTTTAACTTAACAAACGGCAAAAAATCATTAATATCAAGTGTCACTTCAAATCAATAGATGCATAACATGTTAACATAAAGACTTTTCTTGCTTAATCATGGTTTAATATATATTTTACTTTAGTAAATTATTTAATCATGATAAGTTGAAATAATTTAATTTAAACATCCAATAAGAATAATTTTTTGCCATCAAAAATAGTTTTCTTATTCAATTCTCGATAGTCAATTACTAATCTGGCTTTTGGGCTGATGCGTATTCTGGTAAATGGTATCAGAGCGTATAAAGAGGCCAGAGCATCTCGCTCGGGATCTGACCCGAACCGTGACTCTCCGTATGTCACATCCACCTCTTAATTCCCTGAAGTGGGAAGGGTGATTTGATCGCAAACTGATAGGTACCAGTCGTTGGGTCTCCAGTGTACGCCCTGCGGGCTGCTGGAACTAAGACGATCCGGACGCTGATGCGTATTCTGGTAAATGGCTTCTTTCCATTCAAAGGTTACGTCTTTTTTAATCAAATCTTGCAGTGGCTTTCTCAGATATGGTAGATCTTTTATATGGTCTGCTGCATAATTGATCACTCCAAGAAACTGCTGCACTTCTCTTTTATTCTCTAATCTTTCTTTAAAATTTTTAATCTTTGTTACAACATGTTCTTGCAATTGTATTCCCTCGCTGTCTACAATGTAGCCTAGGAATTCAATAGTATTCTTGAATATTTCTGATTTCTTTTCTGATAAAAGTATTCCGTGTTGGTTAATCGTTTCAATGAATTGTTCTACATGTTTAATATGATCTTCTAAGTTGCTGTTGTAAACTAATATATCATCCACATATATGATACAGAAGTCTGCAAGCTTTCTAAATACTTGATCCATTCTTCTCTGAAAGATTTGTGGTGCATTCTTTAATCCCATGGGTAATACATTCCATTCATAATGTCCTTGAGGGGCACTGAATGTTGTCAAAGCTCTAGATTCGTTAGTCAACTTAATCTGCCAAAATCCGCTTTTACAGTCGAATTTGCTAAACCATTTTTTGCTTCCTAATCTGTTAATAAGGTTCCTTTTATAGGGTAAAAAGTATCCATCAAAAATAGTTTTCTTACTCAGTTCTCGATAGTCAATTACTAATCTGGCTTTCCCTCGTTTTAGCTCATTGTGCTTCCTTACTAAAAAGGTTGGGCTACTATGAGGACTTTTACTCTCTCTTATCACTTTCATTTCTAGTAACTCTTTAATTTGAATTTCAAACTCTTTTTGATCCGTTGGGCTATATCTTATTGGTTTTGTTCTGACTAAATCACTTGGATCTATTAGTTTTATTTCTCCATATATCTTTTCCTTTTCCCATAGCTGCATCGGGTTTTCTCCGAAGTTTCCTTTTAATATACCTAAGTATTTTTCTTTTAATAATTCTAAATTATTATTTCTCTCCATTTTAATTGTACATAATCTTATGGTATTCACTGGTAATATTCTTTTTAATATTATCCACTTATCACAGGGTGATTGTAGGCAAAACGTATTCTTATTTATAACTTGTGTTTTAAAGTAATCTAGGAAGTTATTTCCTAATAAAACTTGTTGTTTCATGTTGTCTAGTTGATATACTATTGGTAATCTGAAAATAGTTTTTCCTAGTACAATTCTCATGTTTTCTGCTATCAAGTCTAACTCCTTAGATTGTTCATTAAATCCTGATACCTTTGCTCTATGTATTCTTGATCTTTTCCATCTGTGTGATTCTAAAACTTCTTTTCTAGCTAAACATATATCTGCTCCACTGTCAATGAATATCTTTTACTTTATCATTTTATTCGGTTTATATTCTATATGGGCTTCTTTATGAATTGCTACCATTTAGTCAGGCTCATTTAATCTTCTGTTGAGTTCTTCATCCTGTTCGTATTCTTGTACTTCTTGTCTAGTCTCTTCATCTCTCATTGACTCTTCTATGAGTCTTGCAATTTCTATTTGTTTCCAATGTATTTTATTCATTTCTTTTCTTATCTTTGATAATCTCTAGGTAATCTTTTTGTACCTATCATTATAGTACATACTTCCAATTTCATTAACTGCTGAAGTTACAATTAGTTTGCGTCGAGTATATTCTTCGCATTGTATCCAGTATCCTCTTTCCCTCATCAATACTCTTTTCTGTCTTTCTAATGTATTCATTTTACTCAGAACTATCTTCGCTATCTGATTGCTGGTTGATATAACTTACTTTTTCTGCTTCGGATTCTTCTCTCTGTTTCACTAACATAGAAATCTTTGTAATCATACCACTTATTATTGTCTTCTTTAATCTGCTGCAAGCTCATTATAAATTGTTCTATATTTATGTATTTTACTCCTGTTTTCTTTAGCTTTGGGCACTTATTTGCATAGTGTCATTTCTCGTTACAATTCCAACATTTACATTCTTTAACCTTCTCTTCCTTAGTTTTAGACTTGTCTGCTTCTATAGGATTTACATTTCTTCTTTTCCTAAATTTTCTTTTATATCTAAATTTACTCCTAGTATCTGGATTATTTCTATATCTCCTGAATCTCTTTTTCTTATAGGATTTATAATAAGGTTTTTTCTTATATCTTTTATATTTCTTATCTTTGTGATCTCTTTCGTATTTATCCTTGTATTTTCTGTGTTTCTTATGTTTTATATACTTCTTTTCTTTTCTATTATCATCGCATCCAAATATTAATCTTCTTTCAGTAAATCCACATATTTCTTTTAATCCTATCTTTTTATTTTTTTTAATCTTTTGTTGTAATCGGTATTCTTCGCATTTTCTCATTAGATATGCCCTTAATACTCGTATTCTTTTGCCTAGGGTGTTTTCCTTAGGTTCTAGCTGCACGTATTCTTTTGATATTTCAATATTATATGGTACCGGTAAATGGTCATAATATAGTTGCTGGTAAATTATTCCTTCTTCTGGTAAGAATCTAGCTTCGTAAAAGAACTTACTAAAGCTAATCGTATATTCTGGTAGTTTATTTATCTTACAACATTTCATATTATTCAGGTTCATAATAATTTCCGTTTTTCTTTCAGCTAGTACATTTTCTCTGGCTACTAACCATTTTTCACCTAAAAATTCTCTTTTTAACAGTAGATCGAATATCATTAACATTGATTTCCAATCTGTTGCATAGCTTAATACTTCACCTCTTAGCTGATATGCTATTGATTCTATCCAGTATGCTGCTTTTCCAATTAGAGTTTTCGATATTAACTCATACATGTAATCTAAGTTTTCTGTTTGCGTGCTATTCATTAATGCTATATACATTCCTAAATTCCAGTTTGTTATTCTTCTTCCTACTTCTTGTTCATCGTAAACATTATCTAAATCTAGAAAGTATCCGTTATAATTTACTCCTTGGGTCATTGATCCTGCGAATTCTTTAAATTCAGCCTGTTGTCCTACAGGTATATGATCTGGTAATCTTGTATTCCTTCTAGTTATTACTTCTAGATTGGGGTCTACTAAATCTTCTTCAGGATAGTCATCTGCATCTTCATTGATTATATTTTCTGATTCTATCTCAGTTTCAATTTGTCCATGATATTCATCCTCTATGTCGCTATCCGGCTCATCTTCTATTATCGCGTTTACTCTTTTTACTTTTTTCAAAGCTTCTATTATTTGGTTATTTTATTTTACTATCTCAGTATCCTCAGAGTTTTCTTCTTCTATAAATTCTACTACTTGTAATTCTTGATTTACCTGTTCAGTATTATCTTCATCTGTATGATTGCTACTTGACGTAGTTTCATCGCTTAATTTTACCTTTCGTACTTTCTTTTTCCCTTTTAACTTTCTTAATTGTTCTGTTAGGATATGTACTTCTTCTTTAAGTTCTAATATTTCTTGTTTTAACTCTTCCTTAGTTTCCCTTAGTTCTATCTTAGTCTCTTTCAACATTGTTTTTGTATCTCTATGCTTTCTTTTATATTTTTTGTATTTGTCGTACCATTCTGCATTATCGTTTGATTTTAACTTTAGATTTTCTGCTTTTAATTCACTTATCTGTTGTTCTTGTATCTCTATCCTTAGAGATTCGTAAATTGTTTTTTTCTACTTTCACAGGGGCTTTTTCTTCTTTTGGTAATTCTTCCTTTACTGGTTTAGATCTCATTGGTTCGTATTTATATCTTTCTTTTTCTATAATCTGTTTTCCGTGAGTTCTCAAGAATGTAATCGCACTTGGTTCCATTAGAATTTTCCTTCTTTATTTAGTCTTGTTAATCCTCCTAGAGTATCTATTACATCTTTTGGCAATTTTGGCTTTATTTTGCTTATATCTACCATTATAGGTATTTTACTTCTTCTCCATGCATCTATTGGTACTATCTCTGGTTTAGTCGCCTTTGCTACAGTTGTTTCTTTACTCGTACTGGCTCCTTTATCAGATTCTTTTTGTTTTCCTTTGCTTTTTTCTTCCAATAATAAATTCAGTTTTTCCAATATTAGTTTAAACGTTGGTATTTCGGATACGTTCCATAGATTAGTCAATTCTTCTCTAATCATCTGTTGAGTTCTATTCTGATTATCTTTTACTTCATCCATTAGTAGTAATATACTCTTCATCTTTTCTTTTAATATAATCTCTTCCCATAACGCATTTATTTTCTCGTTATTACTCATAATCAGGGTTGTTTATTCGTTTCTTCCATCCGTTTCCTATGTCAATCCATATTTTACTAAATTTCTCACACTGTTTTTCCAATTGTGCTATATCATTTTCTAATTTCATTTCTTTTGCACTATACTCTAAGTATTTGAGTTGGGAATATATTTCTCCTGATAAGACCGTCTTTATAGTCTTTAGCTTCTGTTTTTTCTTTATTATCTTCAGTTGTATATTCATATCTTATTTATAAATCAAGTTTTTCCTTGGTCATTTATCTCGATTCCGTTGTTATTTATTTTATAATCTATCATAGTTAAAAAATCACTTCCTAATAATAATTCATTTAAGCTATCATATTTTATTACTCCTATATTGATCTGATATTCTAAGTCTTGAATCTTGAATTTTAAATTTATACTCTTTGTAATTATTATTTCCCTTTCATTTTCAGGATAATTATAAGTTTGCGGTTCTATTATACTACACTCGTTTTCGTTTATCTTACTTATATGTATAAAACTTTTAATTGCTCCAGTATTTATTTCTGCTATTCCGTCAATAGTTATTCTATTTTTGAATATTATAACCTTAATTTTTAATCAGTTACAGTCTATGTTTATTAGGTCAATAGTTCTAGGTTCTATTTTAGGTAAACTATGTAACGTTTCTCTGGTTATACTTAGTCTTGATCCTTCTACTCTCGGAATTAATCTTCTTGAAGGTGTTAATGTTCTGGTTTTAAAATCCATGAATATTTCTTCTGGTATAGTAATCTTAGAATTTTCCTTATGTTCTATCTGTTCGAGTATTTCTTTATACATCCTTGGTACTATTATATTCATTTCATGTTGTTTCCTTATATGATGATTTCCTGTTAAGGCGTATATCATTTTGGTTTCTATACTCATTACTTTGCTTCCTGGTGGCATTTCTATGCCATCCAATTTATAATATAATGTTAAAGCTAAATCTTTATGTTCATCTTTTAATGATACGCTGAAATCTGGTTGTATTGTAAATTTTAATTTCTGATATATTAAATTTCCTTTAATCACTGATATTAATGCATCTTGCAAATTCCCTAGTATTCTATCATCTAATACATAGATCTGTATGGGTGTGTCAATATTCTTTTGAAAGTATGCTTTTATCGTGAATTCTACTCCTCCAAAGTAAACATTTCTATATTTCTTTACTCCTCCAAAGTAAACATTTCTATATTTCTTTGCTTCTTTAGTCGATAGTTTGGCTAATTCTCTTTTTATTACTTCATCACTGATCAAATTAATCTTTGTTCTTCCATTTGTACTTGTTGTATCGATTATATTTTCATGTTTATGAGCAATATATCTTATCTCCTTATTTCTCTCAAACCATTTTGTTTTAAATATCTTTTTTACTGATACCTCATCTCTTTCTTCTTGAATCTTTTGGTATGTATCTGGTTTAAAACTTAATGTTTGACTGGTTCCTCCTTCATAGGTATTCATTTGATAATAGAGATCTTTAGGTTCTAATTCACTCTGTTTCTCTCTATACATATTTCAGTAAATCAATATATCGATACCGTTCTTGTATAATTTCTTTTAGCTCTCTAATTTCATTTTCACTGCTTATATCTTTTGCTAAGTTCTGCTCTCTTATTTTTTCGATTTCCTCTTCTTTCTGCCTAATTCTTTCCTCTCTCAGGGCTGATAAATTTCTTTAAAATGTTATTTTTTCTTCCTGTTTATTCATCGTTATATGTTGTTCTAGAAGCTGTTTTTCCTGTTCTTCTATAATTTTTATTCCTATTCTACAACTTATAATATGTTGGTTTATATCCCTATTATATGTAAGCGGTTTTTCTGCTACTCTTTCTAGCTGTACCTTTTGTTCTTGCTGTTGTGTTAATCTACTTTCATCCATAATGTTCTATTTCTATCTTCAAATTTGATTTTATACTTTCTATAAACTCATTCATTTGGTCTATCTGGGTATTTAGATCTACTAGTCTTTCGTATAAGTATAAGTTTTCATCTATTATTTTTCCTATTAAGTCTAGTTGTTTATCAGTAAATCCTTTTTCTGGTATATTTATCTCAGAATTTCTCATTTCTGATATCCATTTATCCTGAGCATCTACTATGTGTTTCTAATTATGATTTTGATAAGTATATTACTTTATTGATATGATGCTTGAAGGTTGATATTAGATTACTATTATGATGTTTAGATGATTAATATTGATTGATCTTATTATGTTTGGAGTGCTGATAGGAGATTATAATTTAAACACCCAGTAAGAATAATTTTTTGCCCGATTATTATGAATCTTAATAATGTTCGTGTGTGTACAATTAGAACACGACGTTCTTCTTCTCTTCAATAGTAAAAGCATCAGCAGAGTCTATAATTCTATAGTACTCCGTAGCTACTACGTATTGATTGTATGGTTAGATGATTTCCAGCACTAATTAATTAATCTCTTTCTACATAGAACAAATCTGCGGCTCCCAGAATTGATTTGATGTTTGCAAGTTGCACTTTAGCTTTGACATGTAGCTAAAGCTTTTGATGGCCATTTCTATAATCTTGAAGGTTAAATGTGCTAAATTGGAAGCACAAGGACCAAAGTCATAATTGAAGAAAAAGGAAAGAGCTCACTTACCCTGGATTAAATGTCAAACAAACAAACCATCTGATGTTTACTCCCATTCAAAAAATACATAGACATGTGTTTTCACTCATCATTCTTATAACTAAACCATAGCTAACTACTAGTACATATTATCACCTTAATTATAACTTAATCATGATAAATTAATATAATTTGTAATAAATTAATATAATTTGTATCAACACCAAGTGCGGATATATTTTTACTAATTAATTACATATATCCAGCCTTTGTTCCATCAAATTTCATACGTGTATTCGCACTCTGATACCAGCACTTCTCGAAAGAGTGCAATTTAATACTAGAAGAGTAAGAAGTCCAAACACAATTCAACAAGAACTCAAGCTGGACAACACTAAAAACAAAGACTAACACATAATCACAAACTGTTAAACTAGACAACTACAGTTAGAGGTGTACTTAGGACTGGAAACCTGACTGAGATTTACAATACTGACAAGATTTGTTTTAGAAAGCTAGGGGAAAAGATGTTTGCCCAATCACACTGAATTTGATCAGCCGGCAGCCCAGATAGCAGAAATAGCTAGTTCAAAAAACATTAAGTACATACCATCACAAAACAAGGTTAACTGTGATTTGCAGACACTCATACAAGTATGCACGAAAATAGGTACTTTATGAGAAGTTAAACAGGGCATGAAGTGATGGTCACCACATGTCTTCATCATCATCATCATCATCGCTTCACCATCCGACTCACCATATATATCACCTTCAAGGGTTGGATCTGCATAATCTGACCAGGCTTCGCGGCGCACATCCTCATTTCGAAAAGAAATTACACCAACAGTTTCAGATCCATATTGTTCCTGAGAAGTGCTGCTTGAAACTTCTAATTTGTCACTTGATGACTGGGATTCATCTTCATCCTCATCTTCAGATTCCTCTTCATCCGGATAATCATTCCAGGGATTATGTTCAGCTGAAAACCAAAAAGTTCGAGTATTAGATCATTTCTAACAAGAAGCACCTTAAATAACAAATGATACAAAAAAGGGATGGAAGGCAAGGGAAAGATGACCATTGGAATCATCAGATTCGTAGTCTGAATGATCAGGACCATCATAGTAGTCATCATCATCATCAACCTGTACCCTGAAACATCCGCATCAACTATTTAGTAAGAATTAAAAGGAAAAGATACCATCTGAAGAAAAATTACTTTGCTGTATGAATCCTTACAATGGAAAAGGGCTAGCAATATCCTCGTCAGTGTTGGTATCATTCTTAACAGCATAATAGTCATAAACATAACCATCTGAAGATGCTGCAGAGCAATTAGCGTAACCTTCAATAAACTCACAGTAAACATGAAACATAGACAGTGTGCTCCATTGCATTCAACATTCTATTACTTAGAAAATGAATCCAGAACTCTAGCTTAGTTCCTTTGCTAAAAGCATGGCTGAAATGGTCAGGGACGATGAGCTAGACTTCTACCATTTCATACTGATGAAACTTCACAGAGCAGCCAATGGGGATTTCCTTCGCGGGGGGTTGGGGGGAGCAAATCATTTGAAAACAAATCCCCGGAAAAGGACAAAAGCAATATAGGACCTTGTTTCGACATGTAATTATGAATCTCTGACTCAATTTCTTCAGCAGCACTTGGCATGACTTCTCGTAAGAGAGGCAAATATTGGGACATCATCTTGTGATCTTCGAGCTCGGTAGGCCTGCAGTGACATCATAAAACCAGTTTTTTTCATTTGTGAAGGAAAAAGATAACCCTGCATGACAGTAACTTAAAAGGCTAGCATGTAATGACAATAACACTTACTCCTCTTGCACCTCAGGGCTTTTTTCTTCAGTGTCCACACGAACAACATCATAGAGTCGACACATCTCATTCAGCTCTTCATCGTGCCTTAGTTCTCTCTTTTCTTTTCTGCTTTTCCATATTTGCTCAAATCGGGCATTTTTTGACAAATCCTAAAAGAGGGAGGAGCATGATAAGTTAAATCGTAAAGGGCCTTGAAACATTTAATTAGGAGAAAATACAAGTAACTCTAACAAACAAGGAATTACTATTAAGGTATTCAAAACCCATTTGAAACCTTAAGGTAATAGCACAAATCAGTTTTGATAATATCATTATAAGGAAAAGAGCAAGGGTGACGCTTCTGTCGCAAGCTTCAAAACCCAATACGTGTCATTGAATTCGATCACAAACACAAACTTCTAGAATGCAATATACCAATAGCAATTTGCTTAACTACCAATATACCTTCATATGCTAGATTTAGCAACAAGCACCTACAGATTTAAAAAAAAAAAAGGGGACAGAGTTAAAAAGGTTAGAACTTTGTTTGAGAGTGGGCACTGAAGTTTATGACCGCACTATAATATACTAAAGAAGTGTTTATTCTTCATCCATTGATCCACATAGACAATATTCTGAATTTTTTCCTTAGCCGAAATATATCAGATAGAAGGGAATATATGGTTCCACTTACTTATTTTGTGCAGACATATAGTCATGTAAGCTATCCGGGACAGAGTGGGAGTGGCCTCAGTGGAGTATAAGATGCGAGAAGCGAGGTTGAGATGGTTCGGGTATGTGCAAAGGAGAGGCACAAATGTCACAGCGCGGAGGTGTGAAAGGTTGTCTATGGACGGGTTCAGGAGGGGTAGAGGTAGGCTGAAGAAGTATTGGGGAGAGGTGATTAGATAGGATATGACGCAGGTGCAACTTACTGAGAACATGACCTTAGATAGGGAGTCGTGGAGGACACGGATTAGGATAGTAGGTAGTTGAGCGGAGTCCTACTTACGCTTACATACCGGTAGTTATAGTGTTATTACTGTAGCACTGCTTAGCCTATCAAACTAGTAGGCACGGTATTATTTTTAGTCCCCTGTCATTGGATTTATGCTGTTGTATGTTCTTGCGTGTACTTTTTTTATCTTATTTACATGTGTTAGTTTCTGCTTTTTTTTTCAGAATGTTTTATCATGGCTTATTCGCTTTTGTTACCATCATTTTCATAGTGCTTTAAATTTTTTGTCCGAATCTGACCGTTTCTATTGGTTTACTTGTGCTTATGCTTTGTCTTGAGCCGAGGGTCATTCGGAAGCAGCCTCTCTACTTACCAAGGCAGAGGTAAGGTCCGCGTACACTCTACCCTCCCCAGAAACCACGTTGTGAGACTTCACTGGGTATGTTGTTGTTGTTGTAGATAGTCATGTAAGTTGTTATTAACTTCTTATAGATCGTTTTGTTTCCTCGTTATAATATAAACAGATCTTTCAAGTATAGTCATCTTTCCTTCCTTTGGTATTCCAATTTTCTTTCTGAATGTCATCAAACATCATTTAAGAATGTAAGTTGGTATAATTACTCTCTTTTTCTTTTTGTCAGTTAATATTACTATTATTATTACTCTTATTAGTACGACAAACCACTTCAAGTAATTCTGTTTTATTCCAACATGATTGTTCTTCCGTCAACATAATAACCTCCCTCACTAGAGATAAATACAAAAGGAAAAAAAGCTTTCCACAAATAAAACATAGAATAGCAAGCTACGCTGTATGACGAAAATGTTATTAGCTAGTACAAAAGGAAAGATTTCATCCATGAGATGT
Organism: Anisodus tanguticus; assembly: GCA_034509755.1. Taxonomy (NCBI): domain Eukaryota; kingdom Viridiplantae; phylum Streptophyta; class Magnoliopsida; order Solanales; family Solanaceae; genus Anisodus; species Anisodus tanguticus. The sequence goes on from CM067551.1 coordinate 21,514,449, forward strand.
AGTGACAATAAACAACTCCACATGACTGAAATTCCATCTTCTCTGTAATACGGAGAAACAAATGTTGAATTATTATGTAAGAAGAGTTGATGGTATATAGAACTCTGGTAATACCTCTTGCTTTTGCTTAGCCTTGGCAAGTAGTTGTTCTTGTTTCTGCACATACCACATTAAGCACATGCAATCGTTATTTATAAGTAAGCTGAAGCTCTAATTGCCGCAGATTTCTTATATATTTGTGCACATGTCTGTAAGTAAATCAAGAAAGAGCTTACCTTTTCTGTCCTAAAACTTCGCCTTATCTCAGATTTCTCTTTGATTTCTGAGGAATCTGCTGGAGCCGACTGCTAAAAAACAGCTATTAGAAAAAACTCATAGTAGCTACTATCACAGCCAGAAATAACCTAGTTAAATAATTACACGTGCAAACAAAAGACCCTTCTAAGAGTTATGGCTCGACAATGCAAGTAGTACAAGTCCTCGTACTTCAAGCATATCACTCAAAAATACGACGTGTAAATTACAACAACAACAACATACCACTATAATCCCACCAGGTAGGGTCTGGACGACGTGTAAATTAGAAAGTTTAAAATGTAGAATATATTACAACTAACCACAAATGACTTCAGGATATCACCGGTGACCTCCGAGCTAGTTACTGTCTCCACATGTCGAACAAGAACCTTTCTGCTCTTCAATTCCTCTACTGAAAACAATTATTAGCACATAACAGTTAAAGAAAAAAAAACTTGGTGTGTTACAATCATATAATTGCATTTGTTGCCTCTTAAACAACAATAAACATCAGGAATCCACAAAGTAACCAATCAGTACTTATTTCAGCAAATATGTTCGAGATTTACCTCCCTCAACCAGCTTTGTATTTAACTACAACTACTTTCAAACATTTTTTTGAATACTTTTTAACTATAAAATTAGCTTTTAGATATGTAAATTTAAACAAAGTCCGAATTATCATACTAAAATTAGAAGTGTTAATCATCAAATATTTAACAAACCTCTACTCGAAGAATCATCGATTGAAAGCTTCGCAAAGTCAAGCAATGGTCGTTTGACTGGCCTTTCATTGATTTCGAGCCCTGCCAGTGCGTAACAATTGGTATAATTGAAAATTTAAGCTTCGAAATAAACTGAAAATAGCATGTGAAAAACCCTAGAACTCACAGAAAGCGTCGAGGCGAGACTGGAAAGCTTTTCTCTTAACCCTAACAATGACTGGCTTGTCTTCCTTCGCCGGAACTGAATAACTCTCCGCGGCGACTGCAGCCATTGTTGCCGGAAAGAAAGTCACCGGCGATGTTTCGCTAGCTCCTTCGAGCGATATATTGTGAATTATGTGTGCGTCTTTTTTAGTTTATTTTCCGCGATTCCGAGTGTTTTTATACTGTATTTTATATGAAAGCTGGTGGCATATTTTAGTGAGAAATAAAAGGTCAAATTTACTACAGTTTCAAAATTGAATATTTTCGCTCTCCGGCAGAGGTTTGGCCATAAAAATTATATATAGTAATTTTCTTTTAGAATAGTTTTTTATTTTATTTAAAAATTACTTTAGCCATGAAAATTGTATATCCCATTTGAATAAGTTATTTTTCAACTTACTTTCCACTTTTAAAGTTATATTTAAGTACATTTAAGTGTGACTATTATTTCAAATATTATTTATGAAAAGAATAATCAAATATAACTTCATTTTCAACTCCAATTCCATAAATATCAAAAATATTTGAAATTTATGGCCAAACGCCTACTTAAAATATTGGAAAAGGGTCCCCTTTTTTTTTGCATTTAACAGATTTTTGGTCTAATAAATGTTAATATTATTATTTGGAAAAGTCTTTTTTTATTATTTTTAACTATAAACCAAGCTAACTTGAGAATAATTTTAAATTATAATCAAAATTTAAAGGCATAAATTACATTCTTTTTCTTGCATCCTAAACTACTATGATGAATTCACACATTCTTTATAGCAAAGCAAAAATAAATAGAATATATAATCAAGAGTTGAATAGGATTCAACTGACTACAACACTTTATAAATAGGTAAAAAAATATTATGGAGTAATATATATAATAATATATTCAATGTAATTTCATAAATAAAATCTTTGAAGGATAACTTTGTGGGATAGAAAGACTGTTTATATGGAATAATATATATTATTTATCTTCCGGTTGAGAAAATACTAGTGGAAGTTCTCGTATATTTATGTTTTTTATATTATATATATTTTACTCCTTTTTAGTGAAATTATGGATCTTTTACTGTATAACATACCTCTGCATGAAGAACCAGAGATTGAAAGCTTAGCAAAGGTCTTTTCAGTGGCCTCTCATTGCGTAGCCCTGTCGACGCAAGAGTTGGAATAATTTTAAATTTAACATATACCAAATAGAGTGAAAATCACAAAATGTTGACGGTGAAAAAGCCCTAGAACTCACGGCGAGACCGGAATCTTTTTCTTTTAACTCTAACGATGACCTCCGGTCCGGCAGGTCGGTCGCCCTCTAGCCAGTGACTAGCCCAGCTATGGAGCTAGGTGTACACCGCCACGTCGAGACTCTCTATCGAAAGTGCATCCTTAGACGGAAGAGAAGAACTGTCGATAGTTGCAGCCATTGTCCGAAAGAATGTCTATGGTGATGATTCGCGAGTTCCGTCCAGTACAATATGGTGATCGTGACTACTTGTTTTTATAGGATAACAAACTTTTAGGCCTTATCAAGTCATCAACAGATGTCTACTCCTAACAAATTAGGATTTATAATTTTAAAATAAGATAAATGACTTGTTATATAATAAATAAAAATGATCTGAAAAGCTAAACTTGATGTATACAAGCTGTAAAACATTTTTCTTTTTATTATGTGTTCAGGAAATGAAAGGGTGACAATTTCTTTGTATATGACTTTAACTAAACAAAAAGTATAAGTTATTTTCTTTAATAAACTAAAATATAATCTGATGAATCAATTTTAATTTTCAAAATCCTGTTATTCGTATTAAACAAAATTTATTGGAATTTAGAAGTATTGGTATTCATCGTTTGCAAAACCTGATTAAGTATGAAGAATATGTTGTACATTGTGTTAGGAGGAAATGTGTTATTCATTTTTAATTTGAATAGAAGAAAATACACTGCACAAATGTTTTGGGTTATATTCATATTTTTAATGCGTAAAAATAAATATTTCTTATAAAAACTATTTAAAACTATAAGTAAATTTGTAAATGGCTACAACATGCCCAGTGAAATTCCACATCATGGGTCTGGGGAGGATAGAGTGTACGCAGATCTTAACTCTACCTTGGTAGGTAGAGCGGCTGTTTCCGAGAGACCCTCGGCTCAAGACAGACATATGCATAAGCAAAAACAAGAGAAAACAATTAGACCCGATCAAGAAATTTAAAGCAGTTTAGAAATGCTCGTATCAAAAGCGAATACGCCATGATAGCGCATTCTGAAATAAAGAAGCAGTAACTAGCACATAGCAGCAAAAATCAAGTTGCATGGCACTATAAAGCAATACTACTCCTATTCATATGATATGCTAAGCGTACCTACAGTAATGACACTACAACTACTTGTCTGTAAGTGTAAGTAGGACTACGCTCGACTACCTACTACACTTCTGCCCTAATATGTGTCCTCCACAATCCTCTATCTAAGGACATGTCCTCAGTAAGTTGCACATGTGTCGTGTCCCGTCTAATCACCTCTCCCCGATATTTCTTCGGCTTACCTCTACCCCTCTTGAACCCGTTCATAGCCAACCTCTCACACCTCTGTATTGGGGCATTTGTGTCTCTCCTCTGCACATGCCCAAACCATCTCAACCTCACTTCTCATATATTATCCCCCACCGAGGCCACTCACACTCAGTCTCGGATATCATCATTACTAATCATACCCCTCCTTGTATGCCCACACATCCATCTCAGCATCCTCATCTCCGCCGCTCTCATCTTTTTGATGTGAGACGTCTGGACTGGCCAACACTCTGCCCCATACAACATAATCAGTCTTACCACCACCATATAAAACTTATCTTTAAGTTTTGGTGGAACCTTGTTATCGCACAAGACTCTATATGCGAGCCTCTATTTCATCCACCATGCCCCAATACGATGTGTAACATCGTCATCAATCTCTCCATTCCATTGGATAATAGACCCGAGGTACTTGAAGCTTCCTTTCTTCAGAATGACCTGACTACCAAACCTCACCTCCTCGCCTGTCTCAAGCTCGCTCCTGTTGCTAAACTTGCACTCCAAATATTCTGTCTTGGTCCTACTCAACCTAAACCCTTTAGACTCTAGAGTTTGTCTCCAAACCTCCAGCTTAGCGTTCACTCCACTGCGAGTCTCATCAATCATGACTATGTCGTCTGCGAATAACATACACCATGGCACCTCCCTTGGATTTGTCGCGTCAGTCCATCCATCACCAAGGCAAATAAGAATGGACTAAAAGCTTATCTTTGGTGCAGCCCCATCATCTCTGGAAAGTACTTCGAGTCTCCTCCTACTGTCCATACTCTGGTCTTGGCTCCATCATACATATCCTTGATCGCCCTAGCATACGTCACAAGTACTCATCTAGCTTCCAAATATCTCCATAGAACCTCTCTAGGTACTTTGTCGTATGCCTTCTCGGGGTCGATGAAAACCATATATAAGTCTTTATCTCTCTCCCTATACTATTCCATTAACCTCCTAATAAGATGAATGACTTTTGTGGTCTAACGCCCCGGCATGAATTCAAACTGGTTCTCAGAAATGGACACGCCTCTTCTCACCCGCAACTCTGGATATCACCTTTGTTTTTGTACAAAGGAATCATTGTACTCCACCTCCATTCTTCATGCATTCTCGCCGTCCTAAAAATGACGTTAAACAATTCTGTCAGCCACTCCAAACATGCCATGCCTGCGCTCTTCCAAAGTTTAACTGGAATCTCATCAAGCTCGGTCGCTCGTCCCCTGCGCATCCTGTGAACATCACCATTCACCTGCTCAACCTTAATGCTTCTACAATACCCAATATTCTAATACCTACGAGATTGCTTCAGATCCCCCAGCATAATGTCTCTATCTCCTTTTTCATTCAAGAGTTTATGGAAGTAAGACTGCCACATCCTCCTAATATGCGTGTCCCCCACCAGTACTTTGCCATCATCGTCTTTGATGCACCTCACGTTATCCAAGTCACGGTCTCTCCTCTCTCTCGCCTTGGCTAGTCTGTACAACTTCTCATCCCGCATTTTCCCTCTAATTCCACGTATAGGCATTCAAAAGTAGTCGTTTTCACCGTTGTGACCGCTAGCTTAGCCTCCTTCCTCGCCATCTTATACATTTCCTTATTTGTCCACTTCTCCACCTCATCCTTGTTGTCTACCAATTTCGCATACACCATTTTCTTAGCTTCCACCTTCAACTTTACCATTCCGCCACCAGTCCCCTCGATGCCCACTACAGCTACCCTACGAGACCCTTAACACTTCTTTAGATACCTCCCGAATGAAGCTGGTCATCCTGTCCCACATACCAGTCACATCCCCTAGTCCCCCAAGCCCCTTTGGCCATCAACCTCTCCCTCATCTCCTCTGCACTAGCCATGGTCAAACTCCTCCATTTGATTCTTAATATGTCATCCACAATCCTCCTATTCTTCTCCATCTTGATCTCCAAATCCATCACTAGAAGCTTATGTCGGGTTGTAAGGTACTCACTCGGAATAACTTTGCAGTTTTTACAAAGACTGTTGTCACCTTTCTTAAGGAGCAGAAAATCTATCTGAGTCTTAGCCATTGAGCTACAGAAAGTCGCCAAGTCCTCCTCCTTCTTCAGGAACCTCGAGTTGACTATCATCATCTCAAAAGCTCTAGCGAACTCCAAGAGTGAGACGCCTCCTTCGTTCCTATCTCCGAGGCCAAAATCTCCATGCACGTCGTCATAACCCCCGAAAGTGCCCCGATATGTCCATTGAAATCTTCTCCTACAAATAACTTCTCAGTGTGTGGTATACCTCCCACCACCTCTTTCAAATCCTCCATGTTAAACAAAGGTAATATACCCGTGATATACACTGAATATACATCAGTATATATCACAGGTATACAAACGATGGCCCAAGAAAAGCGGTGGGCAGCCCAAAGAAAGCCGTGGGCAATGGCCCAAATCGTCCAGGCCCATCACGGGATTTAGGCAGCAAAGCAGTGGGCAGATTTGTATATTAAGGAAAGTATATTTTGTGTATATTGTAGTGTATTTGTTACCTAGATTAGGATATACACTTACCATAATTAGGATATACTCTTACCATAATTGTATAGTTAGAATTATGGTAGAATAAAGTTTTAGGAATAGAATTCTCCTACTTTGTAACTTGTATATATATCTATTCAATCAATGAAAATAATCAAGGGGATTATTTCTTTCATGGTATCAAGAGACTAGGTCTAAACAAAAGTTTTTTTTTCTCTCCCAATTTTTGCCTCTCGGCCGAGACACCCTCCCCCCCTCGGGTTTCTCTCCCAAAGTTCGTCTTCCGCACTCAAACACCTCTCTTAAATTTCCCCTCCTTCTTTGTTCTTTCAATATGTCTAAGAACAATTATCACCCCGCCCTCATAGTTTCTAACGTCAAGAACAGTATCCCTATTGTCCTTGAGATGGAAAACGTCCAATATGCGACGTGGGCGGAGTTGTTTAAAATTCACGCTATCTCCCTTCAAGTTCTTCATCACATCATTCCTCCCGCTAGACCCATTCCTGTGGAGGATCCTGAGTTATGGATTACTCTTGATGCTACCGTTCTCCGATGGATCTATGCCACTATTTCGGTGGACCTTCTATAGACGATTATTGAGTCGGATACCACGGCTATGGCTGCATGGAATAGATTGCGTGATATATTCCAAGACAACCAACATTCACGTGTCCTCACACTCGAGCAGGAATTCTCTCTAGTTCGAATGGATGAATTTCCGAACGTTTCTGCATATTGCAAGAAACTAAAGGAGTTGGCGGATCAACTCCGGAATGTTGGCGCACCCGATAACTAATAATCGTCTAGTTCTACAGTTGGTTGCCGGTCTTTCGGAGGCCTGTAATGGTGTTGGAACTCTCATTCGCCAAAGCAACCCTCTTCCTGACTTCTATCAAGCCCGCTCCATGCTTACTTTGGAAGAAGCCGGTTTGGATAAAAAGGCGACTACCGGAGCAAGCCCCGTCGTCATGATGGCGTCCTCTCCTAGTTCTCCGATTTTGTTAATAATTCGGGCCAAAACCATAATCATGGTGGCGGCAAGAATAATCGCAAAAATAATAACAAAAACCGCGGGGGCAAACGCGGCGGTTCTGGTGGCGGTTCCAGTGGTCAGCAAGCAGGTGGTGGGTCCCATCCAAGGAACAGTGGCCCACCACCCCCCTGGTCCCAATAGTGGGGCCCATGGCAGTGGGGCACGGGGGGGCCGGCGGCCCTCGCATAATTCCGGCGGCCGGTGGGGCGCCCAACGATTCGAGCCCAACACCCGGCGGTGGCGGCCTCGGCTGCTAGTGGCCGGCGGCGGCGGCGGCGGCGGTAGCTGGCGGCCCAGCTCCATCACGGACAGGAATTCTTGGGCCCCAACCTCCGCAAGCCCATCATGCAGCAGGCCCCACTCAGACCGATATCGAGGCCGCGATGCACACGTTGGGGTTGACTCAACCGGACCCAAATTGGTACATGGACACCGGGGCCACTACTCACATGACTTCCGAATCATGTACTCTCTCCTCTTATTCCAATTTGAGCACCCCTCGAGGTATAATTGTTGGTAATGGCAACTCTATTCCAATTCAGGGTTATGGTCAAAAAACGTTGTCTCCCCCCAATCCACCCCTTCTCTTGAAAAATACTTTACATGCTCCTAAATTGATTAAAAATTTAGTGTCTGTCCGAAAGTTCACTACTGACAATTCCATTTCCATTGAATTTGATCCTTTTGGTTTCTCTGTGAAGGATTTCAAGACAGGGAGTCATCTCATGAGGTGTGATAGTAGGGGGGATCTGTATCCTATCATGCCTAGTTTCAGTCCATCGAGTCAAGCCTTGCCATCAGCGTTTGCAGCCATCTCTCCTTCCATGTGGCATGCTCGTCTGGGTTATCCGGGATCTTCTATTTTATCAGTTTTAGATAAAAATAACTTTATTTCATGTAAAGGTACGAGTCATACTCCACTTTGTCAGTCTTGTTCATTAGGGAAAATTGTTAAGTTGCCATTTGTAGACTCCAATTCTCATACTTCAATGCCATTTGATATTATTCATAGCGACTTATGGACGTCTCCTGTTCTTAGTTCATTGGATCATCGATATTATGTTCTCTTTTTAGATGATTATTCTAGATTTTTGTGGACATTTCCAATTGCGAATAAATCACAAGTGTTTTCGTCTTCATCAAATTTAGAGCGTTCATTCGTACTCAATTCGAAAGAGAAATAAAAAATATTCAATGTGATAATCGGAAAGAGTATGACGATAGGGAGTTTCGGGAATTCTGTGCTAATAATGGGATCAATTTTCGGTTTTCATGTCCTCATACATCTTTACAAAATGGGAAGGACGAACGCAAAATTCGTCATATAAATAACATTGTCCGAACTCTCTTAATTCATGCCTCCATACCTCCATATTTTTGGCATCATGCTCTACAAATTGCCACATATCTTCTTAACATAATTCTGTCTAAAGGTCTGACATATTATTCCCCCCTCAAAATCCTATATAATAAGAACCCTTCTTATTCTCACCTTAGGATTTTTGGATGCTTGTGTTATCCGTTATTCCCATCCACCACAATTAACAAACTTCAGGCTCGGTCTACCCCGTGTGTATTTTTGGGTTATCCGTTGAATCATCGTGGTTATAAATGCTTTGACTTATCCTCCAAGAAAATCATAATTAATCGCCATGTCATTTTTTATGAAACCCAATTTCCGTTTACAAAAGTTCATACTCCCGAGCCTAAGTCGTATAATTTTTTGGATGACCAAATATCCCCGTATATTATTCGGAATTTTTCGGACATCTCCCGCACCCAAAATTCTCCAGCGGGCCCACTGCTCGTTGGCCCCACAGTTTCGTGCCCAATTTCAGCCACTGGAACAGTTCCATCAATTGGGCCAGTCCAGCCCAATTCTGGAACTGGTCCAGACGATGATTCCAGTTACCGATTTGGGCGGCAGGCCCACCGCCCGCCGGCCACCCATCCCGAGCCCAAAAAATTCCCAAAATTCCCTCAATTCTTCCTCGAGTCATAGACCGGTCACTCGTAGTCAGCGGGGTATTTTTACACCTAAAATACATTTTAATTTACATTCTGATGTCTCTAAATCCCCCTTGCCCCGCAATCCTGTGTCCGCATTAAATGACCATAATTGGAAAATTGCTATGACTGATGAATATAATGCTCTTATTGATAATAAGACGTGGGAGTTGGTGCCCCGTCCATATGGTATTAATGTTATCAGGTCTATGTGGATTTTTGCTCATAAGAAAATTCAGATGGGTCATTTGCTCGACATAAGGCGCGACTTATTGGTGATGGTAAGACTCAGCAGGTTGGGATAGATTGTAGTGAGACGTTTAGTCCGGTGGTCAAACCGGCTACCATTCGCACTGTGCTTAGCTTGGCTCTTTCAAAGACTTGGCCAATTCATCAGTTGGATGTCAAGAATGCTTTCCTACATGGTGATCTCAAGGAAATAGTCTATATGCTTTTGCCGTTGGGTTTCAGGGATCCAAACCGTCCTCATCATGTATGTTTGTTGAAGAAGTCCTTATATGGGCTTAAGCAGTCTCCAAGGGCCTGGTACACGAGGTTTGCTGACTTTGTTTCAACTATTGGGTTCACTCACAGCAGGTCAGATAATTCCTTGTTCATCTACCGTCGTGGTTCGTCATTGGCCTACATTCTATTGTATGTGGATGATATCATCTTGACTGCCTCTTCCGATGCCTTGCGCCAGTCTATCATGACCATGCTCAGTTCTGAGTTTGCTATGAAAGACTTAGGGCCTTTGAGTTATTTTTTGGGGATTGCTGTCAAGCGTCATTCAGGTGGCTTGTTTTTGTCTCAACGAAAGTATGCTGCTGAGATCATAGAGAGGGTTGTGATGTCATCCTATAAGTCCACTTCCACGCTAGTTGATGCAAACCCCAAGCTGAGTGCCGCAACAGGTGCACCATACGAGGACCCGACCCGCTATCGCAGTCTTGCAGGGGCCCTCCGAGATCTTACCTTTACCGGACGGATATTACGTATGCGGTTCAGCAGGTTTGTTTATTCATGCATGATCCCAGAGTTGAGCACATGAATGCAATCAAACGCATCATTCGGTATATTCAGGGGACACTGGACTATGGGTTGCACTTGAATCCTTCATCTACATCCACACTTGTCTCTTACACGGATGTTGATTGGGGTGGTTGTCCCGACACCAGACGGTCGACTTCTGGCTACTGTATGTTCCTTGGCAACAATTTGGTCTCCTGGTCAGCAAAGCATCAGGCAACTCTATCACGCTCAAGTGCAGAGGCAGAATATCGAGGGGTAGCGAATGTGGTCTCCGAATCATGTTGGCTACGTAACTTGCTTTTGGAGCTTCATTGTCCCATTCAGAAGACAACCTTGGTATATTGCGATAACATTAGTGTCATCTACCTTTCAGGTAACCCAGTTCAACACCAACGTACTAAGCATATCGAAATGGACATTCACTTTGTTCGTAAAAAGGTTGCAAAGGGTCACGTTCGCGTATGTCATGTCCCGTCTCGTTATCAAATTGCAGACATCTTTACAAAGGGTCTACCAACGGTTCTCTTTGAAGATTTTAGGGACAATCTCAACGTTCGAAGACCGCCCGCTATGACTGCGGGGGTGTGTTAAACAAAGGTAATATACCCGTGATAGACACTGAATATACAACAACATATATCACAGGTATACAAAGCAGTGGCCCAGTATCAAAGCAGTGGGCAGCCCAGCAAAGCCGTGGGCAATGGCCCAAATCATCCAGGCCCATCACGGGATTTGGGCAGCAAAGCAGTGGGCAGATTTGTATATTAAGGAAAGTATATTTTGTGTATATTGTAGTGTATCTGTTACCTAGATTAGGATATACACTTACCATAATTGTATAGTTAGAATTATGGTAGAATAAGGTTTTAGGAATAGAATTCTCCTACTTTGAATATATATATATATATATATATATATATATATATATATATATATATATATATATATATCTATTCAATCAATGAAAATAATAAAGGAGATTATTTCTTTCACTCCCAAAAACGCCTCTTGTCCTCCTCGTCCACTTAATAATGTTCATAATGTTCATGTGAAGGAAAATATCAAACTACTCTCACTCCAGTAACTAGTTTATGAGTATTTCAACTTTCAAGCCGCTAGTAACGAAATGTTTATCAAATTGTCACATTTCGTTATCTTGATTTCTTTTACTTTATCAAATTAATTAATCATCTCATATATTCGCTTATAAAAAGAAATTAGTACTAATAAAGTAAAATTCCTCCAACTTTTAATTAGATTTTTGTTTAAGCAAAAAGCCGGCGAGGTCCAGTCATCGCCACCACATCTCTTTATTGAGGATTAGAAATCTACTAATTGCTTTCAAAACATCATGTGTAAAATTGTATCACACTTTGAGAAGTGTGGATTTTTATTTTAAAGGAAAAATCAACAAATGGAGATTGTGGTGAAAGGAGCAACTGAAGCAGCGATTTTGGAAAACAAATTCCAAGATGGAGAAAAAAGTCTGATGGTTTTTCGGTGAATTTTTTTACATGATTTGTTATTTATATCTTCTACTAAAAAGTCACATAAAATTTAATTATTTAGCAAGTTTTTAAATAACAAAATACTTTTTGTTAGTTTAAATTACTTTAAAATCGTGATGGAATACTCCCTCTTTAAAAAATTATAATAATATTAAATATCCAGACTTATTTAGATTATTTACACCCCCAAAGATTGATGCACACATCTTCAATTTAAGTTCATTTTATCTCGTTGATGGGAACAACTACCACGCCGGAAGAATGGCCACCGGACGGACAATTCCCATTTGATATTTTTATATCGAAGAGATATAAGTCTTTTTGGGATGCTGGAAATATCCAATTCACCGATTCTGTTGGCAATTTGTTCTTCAGAGTTGACCGTAGTCAATCACAGAATTCATCAGCTTGTCAGAAACTAATTCTTGATGCATCCGACAATAACCTCATTCGCTTAGTTCGATTAGTTGTACGTTTTCTATGTTGCTGCCTCTAATTTGTTAAGATTGTGTTTTAGCTGCTTAATTTAGGAAGAATTAATTACTAAAAGGGTGCTCCTTTATTTTGTTCAATACTTGAATAAACAAGACTTAATGGTGCTTGTTACTGGTCCTGTGTGGAAAATAAATAGTCTTTTGCATAGTTCCATTGTCTTTCTATGTTACTGATTATAATTTGTTGAGACAATGTTTAGCTATTTACATTAGCAAGAACAAATACAAAAAGGAAATTCCTTTTTATGTGCAAATGGAAAAAAAAAAAAGGACAGCCCGGTGCACAAACCATCCCGCGTTAGTAGGGTCGGGGAAGGGCGGCTTCCCAAAGGGGTGTGATGTAGACATCCTACCCTAATGCAAGCATTAATGGTTGCTTCTACTGTTCGAACCCGTGCAAATTTCTATATCTCACATCTACAACAATTGTGGGAATATGAAAATCTCTTTCGTTGAATTGAAAGAATTTTCTATTGAATGAAAGATGATTTTACATCAACAAGTAAAGGACACATTGTGCACTCAAGATGATGAATGCCACAAGAGAGATAGAAGAAAGAAGATCTGTCTCGATTCTATTTCTATGTGTCAGTACCACGTCCAGAATCTTAGGAAAGGTGCTAGCTTTCTAGTCTTCGAAGTAGTTGATTCCCTAAGCATTGTTTTACATTCACGTCTCAGTCTATGCGACTATCCTGCACCTCGCGTTCATGATATCTACGTTCAACTGTCATCAGGCATTAGAAATGGCTTTTGCTGTGCGTGGGATTGCGAAAACATACCTAGGTTTTGGCAATCACTCTACTAACAGAGAACCTAAGAGCTACCAATAAGCCTTTAGGCAGTCAACGGACCCTCAATAACCAAATCCCACATGTACTATCACGAGGAACTGGCTTTCACAATAACAATAAATAAAGGGACGCCGGTTTAGAATTCGATTCTAAGGCATTCTCCGAACAGTAACACGGTAAAGCCAAAGATTCACTAGTTGAGTACTTCCTCCTCTCAGATAGAAGCTTTTCAAAGGGACTTTCTCCCTTCTTGCTTTAGTGAAATAGGGGGTGCTAACTCGACCTTTCTTCAGCTTACGATCATCTGCTTTGATCATGCCACAAGGCATTTGATTAAGACATTGCACAATGATCCGAACACTTTGTCATCTCTTCGAAATCACTGGAAATGAGAGAGATGTGAGTGTCAATCATTCTGTCAGCACCCTCCTCCCCCCTTAGGGGAGGCTTTTCCTTCGCTCATCTCGCTTGTCGGTCCCTCTTTCCTATTGGTAATAATCAATTAAGTAACAAGTTCAATCCTTTTTTATTTGTTTTCAAGGAAGATTTCATTGTAACGCCAAGGTTCATTTTTTAATGGGCCGCTCGAACTCAGAGAGATGAGCCTAACAGTGCAATGGTGGCGCTATAACAAGTCCAGAGTACCTTAACTTGCGGTTCCCGCACAGAGCCGCTTCCTCCATGAAGGCCTAAGGAAGAGCCTATTCATGAAAGGGAATAGGGCAATAAATAGAGCTTCGGCTCAGAATTAGACCTTCTGTAGACGGAACTTCAGACTTCTGGATAGGCTTCGTAATAGAAGAGACATTTGGCGATAAGCTTGCGCTTGTTTGGAGAGATCATCATAAATGATTAAAGTGTGTCGTTCACGATACATAAAATATTCAGCAAGAGCTGAAGGCTCCCCTTCACTAATGGAAATAGTAGAGTTGTAATGTTAATGGTGCTTGTTATTGACTTATTGTCCCTATTTGAAGCTAATCAAGTGATCAGAAATTAAATTTACCGGGGGTATGCGACAACGCAATAGGTTTTCCCATTCATCGTTTGTTTTCTTACTGAAAAAGAGATCAAGTTTGTTTGGATGGGTTCAGAAATCTGGATGAGCCATAGTTATCTTTATTTTTTAACTTAGTGGTCAGGATAGCTGAAGGTCAGTTATTATATTATTTTTCGGGTAACTGAAAAATTCTGTGTGAGTTAGCGAGCCCAATCCTAATTGCTCACAAGTTCGGAACTAGGGGAGGTATGAGCTCGCCTTCTTCACTGCTCTCACTTAAGTACCATGCTTCAGTCCGTGACATAGTTCGAACTTACGACGTGTGCCTAAATCACACATCAAGTGTTGCATCTTTATCATTGAACCAAAGGTCTGTAGGCTGCTGCTGATAAGTTATTGTCCATTCTAAGGTGGTCAAGTTCAGTATTGATAGCCTAAAAAAAAACACTAACAGTTGATGTTTATTGTTGGCACTTGCAATTTTTTGAGTTGCTCTTGTTCTTCGCTTAGCATACTATTTTGTTGTAGTTACTGTTTTCTTTTTCCTATTTGACCTGCTTTGTTATTGTTTTATTCTGAGTCGAGGGTCTATTGGAAACAACCTCTCTACCTCCCAAGGTAGGGGTAAGGTCTGCATACACTCTACCCTCCCCAGACCCCACTTGTGGGATTACACTGGGTATGTTGTTGTTGTTACTTGCATTTTTTTGAGTTAATGACTTGACTAACAATTCAGAGGTGTCCAAGCTTCTCTAAACACTTTGTGGGTAAAGATTCTACAAAACAATCTTGATGCATTGACATCATCTCATAAAATGTTCAAGGCGAAGGATTTGTATGCTTGTCTATCTTCTTAATCTCTTTTCTCTTAGTACTTTGAATCTAAGATGTAGTTTGTTGCTATTTCTTTTCTCTTGTAGAAAGGATCATGGCAAGGCTTTATGGTAAGTGACACTGAAGAAAAGGAGTTGATATTCACTGTGAATAGGACGCTAAATACATTTACTAAACTAGAGTTTGACATATTCCTTGGTGATGGACATGGTGAAGGCGCAGAGGCTGATCTCAAGATGAAAGGTTCTGCCTTCAAGAGATCCTGCACCATCTACAAAGGCAATTCCATTGTAGCTGAGGTATTGTTATAGAATAAGCAAGTTAAATAATTATGGTAGAGTTACCTAGTACCTGACTAGTATAAGGTAGTAGGGATCCGGTGAAAAAGTTGAGTTCCACACAAGTTGACCCGGACTTAGTGAACTCAAGTTTTAGGGGACGAAAAACACTATGATTCTCTGCCTTTAATGGGCTGCAGAAGAATTGGTTTACACCTCTTCTGCTGCAACCAACATGAGCTCCACTTGGAATCTTTCACACAGGAAATTAGCTATTTCAATGTGTTTTCTCTAGTTAGGAAGAATATGTTTGTAGTAGAAAAAAAGACTTCCCCTCCTATGAAAAGACGCTCTCCCCCCTGGACGTCGTTCATTTGTCCTACATGAACATTTATTTCCGAATTTATGGGGGAAAGCATAAATGGATTTACATCGTGCATCATACTTCATATCCTGTATTGTCAAAGAAACAACCAAGGTTGAGCCTATAGAAATATAGCATGATAAAACACTTCAATTATTCAAAGAGGGTTTTACTCTGTAAAAGCTTACTACTATGTTTTTATTTTATACCAGCAGGCATTTTTGGGTTGTCTAATATGCTTGATTCTCATTGAATTCCCGGATTTCATAGTTTTAATATAAACTGCATTAGCCATTTGAATTGCTCAAAAAGACTTTCTACCCTAACTTGGACCTGGACTTGACTATTTCCAGAACAATGTGGTATAACATCTAGTAATTGGTCATTGTGACATTTTGTCATATAGTCGCTATTCCCTGGTAACACCGTACATGTAGGAACTATGGTTGTAGTAGTAGTTGTGCTTGAAGGTGTAGGTTTTGACTGAATTCTTTAGATATACTCAGATCCTCATTGCCTTCTCAATTCTAGCTTTTGTATTCACGTAGCTTTGATATGTTCTTATTTCATGTTTGTTATATGTTGAGTTTTAACCAGCTTTATTGTACTTAATTGCAGACTAGTCTTATGTACACACTTGGATTCAGGAAGCATTTCATTCCGAGGAACAGATTTCGAGTAACCATATTTCCCGGTTTTGCTGAGCTTAGTCTGGTTGTGGCTTTGGTTGTAATCTTTTTTGATAAACGGAATTTTTGGGTATAAAAAAGGATCAACCTCTCAGCAAGGTGGATGGCTGTGTTACAAAGATGATTGAAATTTTATGGGCAATCTAATGTGTCATTCCTTTTCTATTTCCATGTTACAAATTTAATTAAAGTTTCATATGACAATGTTACGATTTTATCTTTTTCCTACATAAAATTTCAAAAGATGAGCATACAATTTGCTCGGATAACAAGTGACATTATTGTGGGAACCACGAGTGAAGAAATGTAATCTTTGCGGGATAAATCTAAAAGCACCAACCTCGCTATGATGGAAGTTTAATGGATAAAACCTAAACTTCAGAAGGTTTAATATGTTGTGCAATTACAAAATTATTGAGCACATACACCAGATTAGAAAAAACGAAGTAAAAGAAAACGGAAAGAACAATAGCCTAGTGTGATGATGTATATATGAATCTGTGACAATGTTCTGGATATCAAAGCATACAAACAGAGGCAATATATGACTGAACTATCCTAGAGTACAAAGCAAAATTTCCAGAAGTAAACCTCCTGTTTTCTCTAGAGAGTTGGTCAAGAGAGCAGCCAGATTATTTGCTGAGAATGACCAGATTCAATAATTTCCCTGTTAAAATCTCAATGTTATCTCCCAAAGTTCGATTCTCTGTGGCTCATCGCATGAAAGGAACCAGCCATCTCATTTCTGCGCCATTTCCATTAGACAGATAATAGATTTTCTTCCAGCTTTCTTCTGTAAATGCCTCACGTTGAATGAGTCGTTGTCTGCCACAATGAGAAAAATTCACAAGGACAGTTAGTACTTACTAAATATTGGTGTTTTATGGCCACATAAGACAGCTTTACGAAGCAGAACCTTCAACTACGTTCTAAATTCTAATAAAAGAAACTCTTATGTTCCTTCTCTTGGCCTTCCATAGTTCTTCATTCCTTTTCCTTCTTTTTGTTTGGATAATTCAATTGTTCACTTTTTCCCCTTTTCTAATGATTCAAATGTGCTCCTTTTATTTAAGTGGTGAATGAATGGTGAGAACAGAATCCTCATGTTCTCTCTTTTTTTCCGAAGAGGTAATCCTCAGTATTCACTCTTTCTTAAGCTTTACGAGGTATGAGCATACCTCAGGTAGTAATGACAAACTGCCGCAGCTTCATCCACACTATATCGTGGGAAATTGACACGAGCATCTGCAGGAACATCTGGTAAGTCTTTACGCAGCTTCCCTACAGCAGTTGAATGCGAGAGAGCACCCACCATCATATTTTCATGAATCATGGACCTAAATGCATTCACCTGCATAAGATGGGACAATATCAGAGACCACACGTAAACCGGAAAGGTACAGTAAGAAGATAATGTTAACAAAATGTAACAATTCATCAAGATTTTCCACAGCCATGCCAAACAAAAATCAGATGCATCCTTAGATGCTTATCACTGATTAAATATCTTGCAGTTAAGCGAAAAGTTGTCTTGGTAAAGTGTATCAAATAATTGGAACGAGGAATTCCATAAAATTACATGTTGGATTTTATGGCACCTACAGAAGGAAGACGGCTAATTTGCCAGTGTACCACAAAATAATTGAAGGTATATGTTAGGCTAACAAAGGTTCCGAGCTCCAAATATCAACCTCAGCCATCTATACATTGTGGTGTAGCCTCTTTGCATCAAGATGTACAAGTTCCGAGCTCCTATCAGCGAAACAGACCTCTCAGGACTATAGAGAGCTCTTTGCTTCACCCCTTCCGAGCCAATAACGAGGCAGAAAGGGGACTTTTCACAACAATTTTTTAACTTTGCTCAGACACCCATTTCCATTCAAAACATTTACACTAGAAGCATATCCTAATAATTCAGAATATGAACACATAATCACATTAAAAGCCCCAATTTTCCATATGCTTCAGCAATGAGGATGGCAGTATAGGCAGTGTATGTCACAGAAAGATTTGGTTGCCGTTTCATGTAAGTACTACATTTTCATTGGTTACAAGAAGGTCACTAGTTTTTTCCACCTCATGGATCTAAGTAACGTCTATTGAGACTCTCCTAGTTTCAAATTGGCAGCTAGCATAAAACTTGCCAATTCATGATGAATCCTCAAAATTTCCCAGATATTCCGCCAAAATTTCTTCGCAACATTCAGAGCTTATGTTATCAGTCTTCCTAACCAGAATGCTCCAAAAACGCGATGCATACATGGGATAAACTTTAAACACAGTGTCTTATTGCCTAAAATCAAATAACTAATCGACAAGAAAATGAAGGCAGGAGAACTGTATGAATAGTTAATGAAGCAACATTCTCGAACACTTAAAGAACAGCTTACAATTGCAAGTTCTCTAGCATGAATAGGTCGGCAAGAACGAACAGTTAATGGCTCCTCATACTCGCTGAATGTGAACCAACTATTGTACTGTCCATGACCAAAAGAAAAATCAAGAAAGGGAATGCATGATTAATATCAATAAAAAAAGAAATTAGCCATATCACGGGAATGATTCAAATGACAGAAACAAGAGGTAGAATCATAGCAAAGAGTAATTTTTCTTACTTGATCAACTGCAATAAGAACAGGGACGTCCTTCACAAGTGACAACTCTTCCCTCAAACGAACTACCACCCCAACGGCAGCGTGAGTGGAATTAAGCCCGACCTGAACCAGGTCAAGCAGAGTATAATCTTCTGGAATTTGTACCACATCAGCGCCCTTCATCCATCCAACACCGGCTCCCTCTCCCAACAAAATAGGTTCAAAATTTTTGCAGGGCAACTTTTGGAGGTGATCCTTATTATACTTCAGAAAATCCTGAATTGAGAGAGAGAGGAGTTAAGTATCCCAACGTTTAATTCTTAGACTTGTCGACAAATTCAGTCAATAAAGGAAGTTAGTATTTCTCCAGAAACAACAAGCACAAGATACTATAAGAAAAAGAAGAAGATATATCATGGACATATCAGAAGTTTGGTATCAATCTTATTTTGTTTGAAAATAGAAGCTACGCTAGACCTGCACATGTATAGACCTTACATTTTTTTCAACTTTCATGTTTATGGAATAGGATTAAAATCTAAGATATTCTTAACACGAACAAAGTCAAGCACTAGATGGAGGAGATAGAGCAATAGTGAAGTCACGGGAAAAACATGCAGAAATCATGATCCATATTTGCTACATGACATTAAAAACAACTTCACATTCTTTTTCTAAAGCAACATAGCAAGATCCACTGTCTATACATAGCAGTGCCAAGTTAAACAATTTCCAAGTATATCCTCTACTATACTTGGAATAACTGGTAAAGTTGATGTCATGTGACCGGGAGGTCACGGGTTCAAGCCGTGTAAACAACCTCTTGCAGAAATGCAAGGTAAGGCTGCGTACATTAGACCCTTCTCCGGCCCCGCGCATAGCGGGAGCTTAGTGCACCAGGCTCCCTTTTTTTTTAATCCTACTAACAGATCTTTTTACCACTTCCTCGTGGACTCAAATAAAAATGTTACTGCATTCTGTGATCTAATATTTGAAACAATGAGCGAAGAGAACTTGAGTTCATTTAGTTACCGAAGTATCTAAAATGTAAGACAATATCAATTACCACATGAAATTCATTTAGTAAAATTATGTCTCATATATTAGAAACAATACAGCTTTCTTGCCTGGAGAACATTTGCTGCTTGCACAGGAGTATCCCATAATCCTGTTTTAGGATTTTTATAGAAAAAACCTCCGTGAGTCCATTCTCGGCCTTTAGGAACATAAAGAACTAGCCAACCTTCATCACGCGCCCAGTGAACAAGCATTGCAAGGGCAATACTCTTTCCACAACTTACAGGCCCATCTAATACAACTTGCTTTCGAGCTTTGAGACCTGCAAGTTGAGGAACATTGCGGTTATTTATTCTAATCATGAGTTACAGTAAAAACATCTCATAAACAACAGTCTTCTTCGAATGCACTTTATACTGCTTTAATTCCTTATATGAGTCTGACCGTCTCTTGCTTTACTCTTTACTCTTTTCTCTTTACTCTTGATTTACTCTTGCTTTGTTTTGATTGCCTTGCTTGTGATTATGCTTTGTCTTGAGCCGAGGGTCTCCCGGAAACAGCCGCTCTACCTACCAAGGTGGAGCTAAGGTCTGTGTCCACTCTACCCTCCCCAGACCCCACGGTGTGGGAGTTCACTGGTATGTTGTTGTTGTTGTTGCTTCTTAGGATACATTAAGTAATCTTCTTGACACAACTTTTTTTCTTTGATGAGGATTAAGTAATCTTCTTTACACAACTACAAGTTGAGATATAAATATCAGCTGTGGGTCACTAGGCCTCCGTATAGTCTTGACATCTTTAGGGAGGCTTTCATTCAAGGGAAGGAAAAAATATGTCCAAGGACTAGGGAAAAACTAGAGAAATAAGAAAAAACTGAATCTCATGTGTACAGTTTATTAGGAAAATAGTAATATCTGGTAACTGTAAGGGCAGTTTTATTCTGCAAAATGATCCACGAGTCCCTGGCAGAAACTCATCTTTAGCTCTGAGATGACAAATCAAGTACTTTTTGATGCTTCTGTAAGCACAATGAGCAGCAAAAGAAGGGCTATAATGGCAGCTTTAGTTGTAGACTGGTGCAGATATTCAGGAGGAGAGAGAGATAAATGTGATGTAAATTCCTACTCGTTGTGTATGCTTTTCCAAATTTGAGGACATTGACTCTTCCACTCGTACTTTGACAAAAAGGAAACAGAAAAGCATCAAATTTGAAAAATGTGAAAACCAATGTGGAAAGTTAGGATTTTGGTAGATGAGCAATGCATGATTGTGGGTTAGACACACATCACAGGTTTGAACCCTGCTGCGGACAATATCTTGGTATTTAAGTGGAGAAGGGTAGAGGGAGGGGTCCATTATCACCGAGCTTTGGACCGTGCACCACTGGCATTTTGGGATTCTCGGCTATAAAAGAAGTGGTTCTTGGTAGATCAAGTCATTAAATAATCCTCCACACTAAAGCAAACCGTTTAAAAAGTCCTTAAATTGAATTTCCCATCCTATAAAACCACATTCTGCAACCATCTGATCCTGATTTCTTGAGGAGTTCATACTGGTAAACGTATCCTTATGAATTTGATGCTCATATCTCCAATTTACTCTCTTCGGTCAGTTCCACCAAACTAGTTCAATCTAACCTTCTGTTGAACACTTATTACTGATAATAAATCAACAAACTTGAAGAAACTAAATTCGCATTAGTCAATCAATTATGCTTCGATGCAAAACAAGTTCGGGCCAGCTAAATGAATCATATGTAACCATTTGGTCCATCATCCAATGCTAAGTATTCAAGGTAAACTAAGGGTTATATGAAAGTAGAAGTTTATACTCCACTAAACCACATTTCACATTAGTGCTCCTGACAAATACAACTCTTCTCAATTATAATTCATGATAGACGGTAACACAGAGAATAAACCCTTAAACATATGTAGCACCAAAAAGACAAAGAACACACCTTTAGCATTAGTTTGCAAAGTAGGATCTACAACCCTTCTAAAATTATCTCGAAGATCCAGAAAACTCTGACGTATTAGCAATGCATCTCTCATTGAGTCACCAAATTCCTTCAGCATCCCCATTGGTAATCCCTCTGGCAAAACACTCTCCAGCTCTTCCCTCCTAAAACAACCATTTCATGAGTACAGACACAAACCAGCTCAGCAACAAAGAATAGCCAAAACTTTAATCCACATGTACCACCTACCACTACATCCACTAAAGCTTTGCTACAATTAGTACAGGTTTAGTATACGCACATATTTTACTACAATATATAGTTTGAGCAATACAGATAAAAAACATCAACATTGGGAAATTTTCAAAAAAAATACAGCCCAACATAAAATTTTACGCCACGTAGCCCAATATACAATATTATACAACATTATACCTGGGAAAAGCACTATACATAATGTATCAACCTTGTATAAAAGTGTATAATAGTATATAAAAGGTGTTTATACACAAACATGGGCTAAACGGGGTAACAAACTTAAAATATGGGCTACGTGGCGTAAATATTTTCTACCGGTAAACATAGAGCTTAATTTTCCCAACATTAATGTGTTGCTTCATTTGTTTTGTATCATGCTATATTGCTGTCGTGTTTTCTTTGAATTCCTGCATTGACTATGTTTCTTCTAAGCAGAGTGTCTATCGGAAACAAACTCTCTACCCCACACCACAAAGGTAGAGGTACCTCCACAGACCCCACTTGTGGGATTACTTGTGGGATTACACTGGGTATGTTGTTGTTGTATACAGTTCCAGCTAAAGGTAGAAGGTGCATCCACCACTAGTCAATGTTGAATTGAGAAAGATGTACCTGAATTTCATATAAGTACATGTATCTTTTTTAGTAAGTTGAGAAATCGAAGTTGCGGAAGTGAATAGTGGACGACCATCTGGACCAATATCCAGTGATTTATCCTTCTCGTCTTCTTTGAGGGCGCGTGCACGAACATCCTTATTAAGCGTTTCAGCACCTTTAGCTCCTACATTTTCGGGTTTGATATCGGGTCGGAAGTTTGGTTTTTTGGGATGTGTGACTGTAGCGAAGGTTCTAGAAGGTTCTGATATTTCTGCCGGTATACGGATATCGGAGGTGGTGGTTGCGTGGGATTTCGCCGCCGTAACGGCTGCTCGGAGTATTGATCGGAGCATTTGAGGGTTTTGGAGTTCAAAGGTTTTAGCAGGCCAATGCTTGCTGTATCATTTGATGAGATTGGGAAATTTGAAAATGTTTTGAGGGTATTTTTGTCCGGTAACCGAAAAGTGTTGGTAAGCCCAATCTTTAGGCCCATTAAGGAACTGAGAAAGTAGGCTGATACTTGGATTATTTGCACTGTATGGCCTTTTCTGAGACCACTTTTAAATTAGGTCCCCATTAGCTTGATGCGTTAAGTTTTATTTTTTAAAATGTGTGTTCTCAATTATTAGTCATTACTGAAATAAAAAACGTGTAGCAGAAATAAAAGATAGTGATACAGACCCCCATTTCATAAAATAAAACATAGAAACAGCCGCCTACTAAAGCATGGGTAGCTTGATTCGTTGATTTTCTAACTAGACAAACAACTATTAATTGCATATTATTTCCAAATGAATTTAGTCTATTGAGCTAACGGGATCATAATACAAAAGAGTTCTTTTTTGGAAAGGAATAATACAAAGAGTTGTATGTGCAGATGAAATTCCTAATTAGCTATAAATTATTTCGTCTAAAAATATTTATGTCCTACTAAATTTGTATTTTGTGCATAAATTGTTTATATATTTTTTTACTATCAAATCAAAGCGACCTACAATAATGTGTAACGTACTAACATGAAAAAGAGTAGTAGCCTACTCTAGCAAATTAAATTACACTAATAGTAGGTATATGACTTAAAATCTATTTGGTTAATTAACAAAATGTTATGTGTGACAAAATATGATTAAAGTATCATTTGACCACTTGAATTTCTTTTTTATGATCAATCTACAATTTAATCTTATCATTTATCATAGATCAATAATACATAAATTGAAAAATAAAATGACAATCAATACAATGAATAAATACATTGATATTATAAAAACTCTTTATGACGTCAATATATATAGCTTTAACTCTATTTTGTTACAAAGTGTGATTATATTGAAGAAACCTTTGACCATCAACGATCTTTTCTTGAATTGGTCTACAATTTAAGATTACCGTTCATTCCAGCCAAAAAAGAGTAATAATCTATTATAATAAGTTAAATATTATATAGAAAACTTGTAGTATGAATGCTATATCTAAAACTCTATTTGGTTAATGAACAAAATGTAATTGAAGTACAATTTTGAATGGGCTTCCAGACCAATAAACCCATAACCACCTAGTATTCGCCTTTCTTGTTCGAATCTTGTCGCGTACATTCAGAAATCACAAAGACAAGCAGGTGGACATAAACATAGAGAAAGCTACTCTACTCTACTTGGGTAATGATGCTTACAGGGGACATACCACCGAATCAAACTATTTACATTAAGAACTTAAATGAGAAGGTCAAGAAAGAAGGTAACCTTTTTTCCCCTTTTACTCACTGTTGCAAGATTTAAGCTAGGGTTTTAGCATACTTAAATTATCATTTGTTAAAATAAATCAAGAATTGTTTGCGAAAATTCAGCTGTTTGTAAGCTTTTCATATACTTACTCATTGTTGGTAGTTGTTAGTGAAAGCACACTACCCTGTAACTCCGTTTTTTTTAATAACCGTGGTGTAGCTTGGTCGCACCTCGACTAATTCCACGGAGTGCCCTATAAATCCATTGTGTATGAGCACTATGTCGAGTTATAAGTGTGAGAGGAAGACTTAGCGAAGTCATAATAAAAGGGTATTTAGAATATGTATGTGTTGGAAATTTGCCTTTGGCGGGAGTTGCGACCGACCAACTTTAACGGCTTAAACACTAGTGTAACGTATGTTGGAGAATCCGGTTCTTCACACATGCATGATCTACTAAGTACGTAGATAACCGTAGGGCCAAGAATCGTCAAATTTCATTGAGAAATGAAAGAGATATTGGTTCACGAAGTAAGGTGTTTGAAGCATGGAAAGTGTGGTATTGTGTATAATTCTCCCACATCGGTAGAGGAAGAAAGAATTGTTGTGTATATAAGACTCGAAATTGGTTTGGGGTTTGGGACCCCAAGGGGTATCCCATGTGTTTAAAGGAGGGAGGACCTAGATGTGCTTCGGTTCGAGGAAAGACCACACGCGCGCCGCCGCCGCCCGCCGTCCGGTCCAGTTCCGGTTTCGAGTTCCGGGTTTCGGGTTCCGGGTTCACGGGTTCACGGGTCACGGGTCACGGGCCTTCTGATATTATCTTTTTGGGCCGAAAACTTTGCCGAAGTACGAGTTTGATCCCGAAGTTTCGGACGTACGGTTTGAACCGAAATTCTTTCGGATGTCTTGTTTGGTCCCGAAGTTTCAAGATGTACGAGTTTGGTCCCTGAAGTTTCAAGATGTACGAGTTTGGTCCCGAAGTTCGAAATTTCGATGGTCAAAACGAAACGTCAAGCACTCAATTCAGCCATTTATTTTGGCTGAATTACTCCTCATATAATGGCCAAATCCGTTGGTTCTTTCACCATTTATGTTGGTGACTTTACTACCTCCATAATGGCCATTATTTGGCTATTATGGAGGCGATTTTCAGCCCCTCCCTCACCTATATAAACACACCCTTACACCATTGTTGAGCACCACAAAGAACGAGAAAAATAACGGTTCATAAAGCTCACGAAAATACACAACAAAAACGAGTTTTCTTCCTACAACTTCCAAGCATCATTTCGTTACTCAATATTCTTCACGGTAGCTCTTGAGTTTCCTTTGCTCAAGGGTTCCATTGCTTTGTTTTATCTTGGGAGACAAATTGTCCGGGACGTATAAAGGATACATACGGGGCAATATTGTCTTAAGGACGAGTGCCACACTCGACTCGGCAAAACCGGTTTCCATTTTTTCGTTTTCAACAAAATTGTAATTTCGGTTTTGTGGTTATCTTGTAATTTTCGATTACTAGTTGAACTATTGAATCTTTGTTTATCCTTTCGAATACTTGTAATAGTTATATACTTCCCGTCTTTGCTTTATAAAGTACCATAGAGCAAAATCTTCCAACAACTTAAGACAATATTTGTATAGTATTACTATTAGTGTTCGAAAGATGTCGGTCAAAAGTTGTGTGACCAAATCTGGATATGGCAATGGTTTTACGGTAGAAGAGAGTGATGATGATGAACGTGTTCATGGTGTCACCGCTACCAAGGCGGGTGGAAACAAGCGCTCTCGAGAGCACGAGGATGTCAAGCGGGACAAGAGGAGAAGAGCGAAGATGTTATTCTATCTTGTAGCGAGAAGGCCTATATCTGTCCCGGACAAAGGATCCGAATAATGGTGAGAAGGAAATGGACACTCGGTCGATGAAGTGACCGAAGTGAGCGAGAATCCAAAAATTGGGATAAGTATTTTTCTTACTTGTCAAGAATAAAGAGTAAATGATAAGTATTTTTCTTACTTGTCAAGAATAAAGATTAAATGATGTCTGATTAAAAATGGATTAAAGTAAGGAGGAATATGAAAATAATTTATATTCCTTATGCTTTAACAAATCAGAAGTTTAATCTCATCTTCTTTTCCGTTTAAAGATTGGATTGTAAATGACTTAAAAAGATCCGTTCTTTTAAGTGTAATTGTTAAAGTGTGTAAAGTATGTTCACACATACGATGGAGAAAGATCCACTAACTGTGCGAAAACTGTTACCACTCTTAAGTAAGCGCCAAGAATTATCGGGCACCAATCATAACGGAAGAAGTCTAAAAGTTAATGACGTTGAGCCTGTCATATTATTTGGCAGAAGATCCTTCATAGGATGATATTGGACACTCAGTCATACAAAGCCTCCGGGCGAATAGAGTGGGCCAAAATTCCTTTGATAGGATGATATTGGACACTCAGTCATACAAAGCCTCCGGGTGACCGGAGTGGGCCAAAATTCCTTTGATATGATGATATAGGACACTTAGTCATATAAAGCCTCTAGGCGACTGGAGTGGGGCCAAAATTCATTTCATAGGAAAAGTAATGGACACCTAGTAAGGTGGGCTAGAGTTTTCAGGTCCTAAATGATCTGAAGGCCTAAAGAAAGGCGATAAAGAAATTGGACACTCGATCGCCAAAGCAACTAGAGTGGGCCGATTATCGAGATCACATATGATCCGGTTACGCCCTAACCACGGGCAAAAGGTTGTTCATGTGAAGCAACGCCACCTCTAAAATCAAAGGGGCTGGAGAGGTTGTCCTCGATAGGACTTCAAGGAATGAGATCACTCTAAAAGAGGTGATACATGTTCCTAACTTGGTTAAAGGACGTTGTTGGTCAAATCGATTTGAGACTAGTCCAACAGTCCGTAATAACTAAGAGTGGTACAATATGTCTATAGCCAAATGAATGATATATTGTAATCCGTGCATCTATGACATCATAGATTAAGACACGTTAAATAGCAAGTCATTCAAAAGCTAACGATGTTGAGATTGTTGCCTACTTGTCGACATAAACCCTCAAAATGAATGTGAGGTAGACGAAGAGGCAAAATCACCTTTCCAAATTCCGTCAAGGGAATAGCGAAAGAAGCACCGCTCCTCTACAGAACTTAGTCACACCTACTTGGGTGATTTGAAGTTTATACAAAATAGAGGGGGAGACAAGTACGTTGTGATCTTCATTGATGATGGTACAACGTATGGAATCCTTTGTTTATTGAAAAGCAAAGATGAAGTTGTTGAAGCCTACAAAGCGAAGTTGAAAATCAACTAAGCCTACGGATTGAGAAATTCGTAGTGATAGAGGGGAGAATGTGAAGCATCGTTCATTAAACGAATGTTCATTTCTCACCTCGGTCTAACGGTGTTAGCCAAGCACGAAGTCGTACGCCCAAATTATGAGGGGTAACTTGGTAAAAGATGGGCTACCGAAACAGTCAAGTTCGACCTAAGATCGCGATTGCATATCCACCGGATGCAAATAACGATAGTGTTGATCGCCTCTTGGCGTCAAAGAATCTTTGAATTCTTTGGAGATAACTTTCCTTGGAAAAGGAAAAAGGAGTAATTGCTCAAGGTTAACAAGAACCCGCGAGGCTTTCGTCCGGAACTAGACGTTCCGTATCTTCATGACTCGAAAGTTCTTGTCTATCCGGAACTTAATATTCCGGATCTGCGAGAACTCGGGGATTCTAGATGTTGAACCAAGACGGAGCAAAGAGGGGACAAAGACTTGTTCCGGTCCTTCTAGCTTGTATGGTTGAGAACGAACCATGGACAATTAACAAATAATTGTTATCTCCAAAAGCGCTTTTGCTTTGGAAAGAAGCTAAAGGGAGAAATAGATTCCATATATAGAACCATACGTGTGTAATAGTTAATCTTCCTCAGGAAAAGAACCTTTGGGTTATAAAAAGTGCTCCCACAGTGAGTAGCTTCACATCCGGGGCCATTGTAATCTTACATGGCATGGGTGTTGAAACGACCTTCCAAACCGGAGAGTTGGAAGAAGAGGATCGAAATTGGTTTCTTTGAAGCTGTTGGGCTTCTTCACGAACTTTCATTTTGGTCCACGAAATGTTAACATTTTGGTCTGAAAGTCTCGGATAAAACGAAACAATGAATCGATCACGAAACATTGACTACGAAGTTAGAAAGCCAACGGTTGGAAAACCAACGGTCTTAGAGTGAAAATCATATTGAAACAAAGTCTCGATATGAAAGATATGAGTATCACAGATGACATCTTAGGAATTGGATTTCTAAGACATCTAACGGAATTTGGTCGATAGTTGACGATCTCGTTGAAGCCACCAATAGATATGAATCATAGAGCGATTGGAATCATGGTGCACCCATAGACAAGGAGCGATATGCTCGGGTCACGTGTAGTTCAATGTATTGTACACACTACAACCGACACAGTATCGTCCAACAAACGGATCGGTTGAACTAAGGTTCACTTTGATGATCTTAATACATGATCAATAGAAGGCGTTAAGTCGGATATGACGATATACGAATTATTCGCTTATCTACGGATTATAGTATTACGGATGTCCGGCGGTTACGAGAGAACACGGTGATGCAAGCGGACATCGGATCGAAGAACACCAAAGCCACAAGTAAATGTGTATGGTGGTTCTTGGAAAATCCTCTAAGCAAACTTGCATCGACCGATTCATGATGGTATCGGAGTTTATCGCTTTATACAAAGCATGAAAGAAGTTGAGTAACTTCACGACTCATTAGAGGACGTCCCTTATTGGGAGAAACCCGTGCCTTCGACGGTTCTACACTGCGTGGCTAGCCGGTCGGCTTTAGGAAGGACACGGATGACGGCGTACGGACATATCTGTCGGGGATCTGTCGGAGACATAAGGCCGTATGGCGGTTGATCATCACGGGTGTCACTTCCTTGTTTACAAACTAAGGGACTACCCGGAGATCAAGTGTTACTTTGTCTAGGGGAATGGGCTTAAAACCCAAAATATACGGACCAATACGGTGGAAACCCAACCTTACGAGCTGGAGATCCCGGTAATTTGGTTCAATGGGAAAACTAAGTTGTAAAGGTTCGGTTGATCGCTTCGGTGGAAGCATGAGCACTTCGGATAGTGATTTACGAAAAGAAACACCAAATCCAAAGCCGTTCCGCGATAGACGTTAAGTGCTATCTGCGGTATGGGTAAAGGTTAAGTTTTCAAAACTTTGTAATGATCCTCAACGGTTGAGGTTAGGTCTTTGGGAAACTTTTAATGGTTTCTAACACTTGTGAAGTGGGGTATAGCGGGGATACCTTGTAGGAGACCACCTATTTAAGTGCGAGGACGGGCCGCCTCAAATTGAACGCACTTAAGAATCCAAGACGTTGTCCATGGCCAAAACGGACAAAACATTACGAAGAAGAGAGTAAGGGAATTTGTTGTGTTGGTACCGTTGTCTTGGCTTACACTAAACAACGACGGTTCAAGACATCACGTTCACCGCGCGATAAGTAAGTCCGATGGTATTCAACTATGGAAGGTTCAAAGGCGAGGCTACCTCTCCTTATGCAACATCGGTCCATTTGAAATATTCTTTGAAATGAAAAGACACCATGTGAGTGCGCCAAAATCTCTTTCAAGAGGGGATTGTTGGAAATTTGCCTTTGGCGGGAGTTGCGACCGACCAACTTTAACGGCTTAAACACTAGTGTAACGTATGTTGGAGAATCCGGTTCTTCACACATGCATGATCTACTAAGTACGTAGATAACCGTAGGGCCAAGAATCGTCAAATTTCATTGAGAAATGAAAGAGATATTGGTTCACGAAGTAAGGTGTTTGAAGCATGGAAAGTGTGGTATTGTGTGTAATTCTCCCACATCGGTAGAGGAAGAAAGAATTGTTGTGTATATAAGACTCGAAATTGGTTTGGGGTTTGGGACCCCAAGGGGTATCCCATGTGTTTAAAGGAGGAGGACCTAGATGTGCTTCGGTTCGAGGAAAGACCACACGCGCGCCGCCGCCGCCGCCCGTCCGGTCCGGTTCCGGTTCCGGTTCCGGGTTCGGGGTTCTCGGGTTCTCGGGTTCACGGGTTCACGGGTTCACGGGTTCACGGGTTCACGTGGGCCGTGGGCCTTCGATATTATCTTTTTGGGCCGAGAAAACTTTGCCGGAAGTACGGTTTGATCCCGAAGTTTCGGACGTACGGTTTGAACCGAAATTCTTTCGGATGTCTTGTTTGGTCCCGAAGTTTCAAGATGTACGATTTGGTCCCTGAAAGTTTCAAGATGTACGAGTTTGGTCCACGAAGTTCGAAATTTCGATGGTCAAAACGAAACGTCAAGCACTCAATTCAGCCATTTATTTTGGCTGAATTACTCCTCCTATAATGGCCAAATCCGTTGGTTCTTTCACCATTTATGTTGGTGACTTTACTACCTCCATAATGGCCATTATTTGGCTATTATGGAGGCGAGTTTTCAGCCCCTCCCTCACCTATATAAACACACCCTTACACCATTGTTGAGCACCACAAAGAACGAGAAAAATAACGAGTTCATAAAGCTCACGAAAATACACAACAAAAACGAGTTTTCTTCCTACAACTTCCAAGCATCATTTCGTTACTCAATATTCTTCACGGTAGCTCTTGAGTTTCCTTTGCTCAAGGGTTCCATTGCTGTTTTATCTTGGGAGACAAATTGTCCGGGACGTATAAAGGATACATACGGGGCAATATTGTCTTAAGGACAGTGCCACACTCGACTCGGCAAAACCGAGTTTCCATTTTTTCGTTTTCAACAAAATTGTAATTTCGGTTTGTGGTTATCTTGTAATTTTCAGATTACTAGTTGAACTATTGAATCTTTGTTTATCCTTTCGAATACTTGTAATAGTTATATACTTCCCGTACTGCTTTATAAAGTACCATAGAGCAAAATCTTCCAACAGTATGTTCATACGGGGTAATGTAAAGGGTAGTGTTTCAAGTGACTTGTCAGCACATTGTTTTCCAAGAATGTTGGGCAATCTATGTGAGACATGTACCTAGGAGGAACTTGTTAAAAATAAGGGATGTCCACTTTTGGCTCACTGTTTCGGGTGAGTGGAGCTGGAGTTTGAGCACAGCAAGGTCGACTGGTGGTTCTTCCTGTCTATTTATAGACACTGTCAAAAGAACACAAACCAAACAGCCTCTCTACCTCCAGGTAGGGATAAGGTCTGCGTACACTCTACCCTCCCCATACCCCACCTGTGGGATTACAATGGTTAATGTTGTTCTTGTTGTTGTCAAATGAACACAAACCCCTTTGGGGTGAATTCCCTCCTGCTAAGTTGGTGGTAATTGATACCCCACTATGTTAGTGTTGTGGATAAGTGTGAGGTTTATAGAACCCTATTTTGCTCTAAGAGACATACTTTCTGCAGTACTGGAATAGAATGTTACCAAATAGAGTTGAACAGATTCACTAGCGGACACCAACTAGTTTGGAATTGAGCAGACAATAGAATTGATTGATTGATTTCATGTGTCTTTCTTTTTTCGCTTTTGGCTTGTTGAACTCGTTATTTCTGATGTTGTTCATAGCGGATCATTTCATGGTTCTTGCAAATACATTCCGTATCTCTGAAGTAAGTGGTCGAGTTCATTTGCCCAGTGTCTCTCCATGTTAATGTGTTTGTTGAGTTTCAGGGACGATTGAACTAT
The DNA here is from genome assembly GCA_034509755.1 of Anisodus tanguticus. Taxonomy (NCBI): domain Eukaryota; kingdom Viridiplantae; phylum Streptophyta; class Magnoliopsida; order Solanales; family Solanaceae; genus Anisodus; species Anisodus tanguticus. The sequence continues at coordinate 21,546,675 of CM067551.1, forward strand.
GTACAACAAAAGAATCTTTTCTTGAACTATGTACAGCAAAAACTCGTTTTTCTTGGTGAGCTGTTGAGATATTTATGCGACCAAAGAGATGGGGAAAGAGTGGGCTTAAGTTCCTCTCGCTCTCAAGAAGCACATAAAATATTGCTGAAACTGAAACCTTCGTTGGCAGGAGATAGAAAATTAGGATCCTCATGGAAAATACTAATGGTGGCTTGGTTGATTACATTTTGCTTATTTACCCATAATGGGGGGAGTGGTGGACAAGACTCACCTCATGTAGGCATTTTCTCATTATGGCCTGTGAATTGTGATGATAGGTTCAGGCTGAGCAGGATATTAAGATTTCCAGAAGCGTAAATAACAAAGAAAGGAAGCTTGTATTAAGACTGTTAATTCTAACTAACTAGAACTCGATAACTTTGGAAGCGTTGTACACTCTAAATTAAGGCATATTGATATTTTCACTGTGAACTGATATAAGCTGCCACTGCTGTCTTGCTATTACAATCTTAGTGTTTAGTAATTGCACCAAGTGAAAACAATGCATCTTGATCAAATTATGTTCAATGAATTTGCCGTCTCTTGCTTACAAGATTAAGAACTTGCTATTCTCCAAATGTCTTTTATTACTGATGGATGATTCAAAGAAAATAGTTATGGTTTGCTTCGATATTCTGAAATGTCCTTTGCTGAATAAGTTTGGTCGTTAGTGCGAGTGTTTTCATTAGGAGGGAATCACACTGTGGCTGTTGTTATTTGATTATGCATGTTTAATAGTTGTCAAATTGAATATTTTGGTAATTATGGGTTCTCTTGGTTATGTAATGTGTGATAAGTAGTATACATGAGCTTCTTGTTCTTCTATTCTCATTATTCTTTGTCTACTTGATTTTTGACATTCACGAATCCTGCATGATATTCTTTTTTTCCCAAGGTCCTTTCATAAACATCAGGGCCAGATATTCTTCGATGTTCATCAAGCTTTCTGGTGATCATTTCCTTCTTATTTTTGCCTCAATGCCTATATTATAATCTCTGCATCGAGGGTTAAACTTGGCACAGAAAACAAGTACTTATCAAGGAGAAAGCTTCAAGATTCGCGCTGTTAGTGTTCTGTCAAGTAACAAAACTTATAACTCTTTTATAATACTGCCTCGAGAAATGGTCTTCTAATTACAACAAAGTTTTTCAATAGGTAAACCCAATTCTTGGGTTGTCTATTTTTCTTTTACTTGTTTGTGCTTTTTTCTGTTTGTTTGTGGTGTGCCTGGAGTTTGTTATGTGTACTGATGATGGTGCCATTTTGAACCGATTCTCTTTTCTAATTACCGAAAATGCTAACATCTTCTGGCTTGGCTTTTGTATATGAGAAATTATTGAGGAATATAATTATTACCTCTTACGGTTTTAATGGGTATGACAACAGCTGTTTCCAGGAGGGTGGGTGTGGCTTTATAGCCCTTTCTCTATGCTAATCGTTTTCTTCTTGTTTTTGCAGAGCTAAAGAGGTCTCTTTATTGCTTGTTCTCGCAGTATGGGAGGATTGTTGATATAGTAGCGCTGAAGACACCCAAACTTAGAGGACAAGCATGGGTTGTGTTTAGTGAAGTAACAGCTGCCAGTAATGCTGTGAGGCAAATGCAAAACTTCCCATTTTACGACAAACCAATGGTGAGCATAATGACTGTTGGGATCGTAATCTGTTTTCCCTTGTGCATGTTTTCAGCACTAACATGTCTGTTTTGGCTTACCCATTCAAAATGTCCTGCTTCATTATTTACTTATTTTCTCTAGCTATCTCCTGTAGAAGTATGCGATGAGCCGGAATGATTAGTCTCCTTAAGAGGCATATGCTAATGTTTATGCGATCCTTTGTCAACTTGTTATGTTTATGTGATATCCTTTGTCCTATCAGAAAAAGCTAGTACACTTTCTACTGAACTTTAGTCTTCTAAACGTATCTTTTAAGTTTGGACTGCCCTGATTTCTCATTTCGTAGTCTGTCCCTAAATCATGTAGTCTTTCAAAATATGGAAACATATTTTTGAATCAACTTTTGCTTAGAGTTTAACGCATTGTAATTTTTTGCTAAATACCTATGCTTCATCAAAAAGGTATACCAAGTTGGGATGGAGGGGCGATATTATTAAAACTAATAATATTTGTCAAAAAGATACGCGAATCATTTTTACAGAATGTGGTAATCCTCACGCTGACTACCCTGCTCAGGAGCCAACTAGTGGCTTTTTTCCACTTTGCTTCAATGGCGACTCTTACTCCCAATCGCATGGTTGGAGGTGGAGGCCCTTCCCCACTAGGCTATCCCTCCCTTGTCTGAGTTAACTAAAGAATTTTTTGATTGATGTTTTAATTTATTTATTTTCTCCTAATTATGGTTGTGGTGGCATAACAAAGTGAAAATATAGCTGTCTGCCTAAACATTGATAGACTATGACCTTAGATCAAACCATGAATTATTATTCTTAGCAAGGACCCTGGAGACATAAATGTAAACCTTAAATGACACCGTTCGAAGCCCCGAGGGTTTGGTCTGGTGGTAAGAGGGCAACACGTGATATGTGGGTTAGAATTCCTATTGCAAACAAAAGCTTGGTATTTAAGTGGAGAAGAGTATAGGGGGCGGGCCCGTTATCCCACAGAGTACCAAATCGTGCACCACTAGACCTCGGGGATTTCTAGGTTATAAGAAGAATGACACCAATATAAAAATCAGATACATGTATGCTTGTGTTTTGTGTGAAGGGGCTTTCTGTTCCAGTTAGAATGGGACAGTTTGATCTTCTCTGGAGTCTGGACATCTATAAGCTTTACATGAATAGGCAAATGTAAATGTGGACTAAGCTCCACAACAATCTGCTTAACTTTTACAGGCAAAAGAAGACATTGAAACTGTGTAATAGGGTGAAAAGAATATCAGATTAATTCTGTATAAGCTGAAGTTTATTAACAATTGTTAAAATGTGAAAGGGTAGATGGAGTTTAGTGAAATAATTATACAGAGTAAAGCTGTATCTGTTACTCATTTTTATCTAAATCCTCATGACCATGTGCTTGATTTTGGAAAGAAATTTACTCAGTTTTGTAGAGTAATAGAAGTCACAAATATGCACCCCCCAGAATAGTTGTATCTGGAAAGCTGTCCAGCTTATTGCGTGGTTTTAATATACAATTTTTTTGAATATTTAAAAATATTAAAACCATGTTTTTGTTTACTCCAAAAATTGGATTGTGTCTCAATAACCTGTATATACAAGTCCACAGTAGACACACACTATAGACTCCTATCTTTCTAAAGATGGGCCTTTTATTAGTTTTAATTTTCTTTGGGGCTAATTGGTTGTATTATATGCTTAAATTGGCTTGCTGTCCCAAAAAAAGAGGCTCTCTGTTGATCATTTTATATGGTTTAGAGCAGTAGAAGGCTGTCATTGACTAAGCTTTTGATATAATGCAGCGGATACAATATGCTAAATCAAAGTCAGATTGTATTGCTAAGGCAGAGGGGACCTATGACAAGAAAAAGAAACAAGAGGAAAAAGGTGAAATCATTCTTTTGTACATCTTTCACCTGCTCCATCTTCTCTTAAGCTTCTCATTGGTCCCAAAATGCATGTTATGGAAACTCATCTCTGGAAATGTTCAAAATTGAATCTTATATTCCAAGAAGAGCACTCTTATGTAATTTCTTTACCTTAAAGATTTGCCTTCCAAAATTCTTTTGTTACATTCAGCTAGACAGAATATTTTATAACACTGAAGGATTTTAACAGAATAGTACCGAGATGCATAAACACTGAGTAGTGCACCTGTCAAATTGCATGTGATCTTGTCTACATCCGCTTACTATTTCTTCATCATTTTGGGTGCCAAATATTTATGATAGTGGGGAAAGGCTTCAAAACTAAAATCATTTACTAGTGATGAAAAACTTTATTACGAGTACTGTAATCACCCACGTGCATGTTTTTCATTTTATCACACTTCATCGCTGTTTTCGAAGCCTGATAGTTGTGATGAACCACATATGTATTTGCATTGCATGCATAGCTTGTAAAATGCAACTGGTTGCTCTTTTATTGACTTCTATGATCTGGACTAACTTGACATTTAAATGTGTAGTGGAAAAAAGGATACGTACTGAAGAAACTCCGCAAAGTGGCGCAGCTAATGGCCCAAGAGCTGACAGTAATGGAGGTCCAGCTGTAAGTTTGTTGCAACTTTATTATTTCTTCCAAATATTGCTTCTTTTCTTTGGCTTAGTTGTACAAAAAGCTGCCTATCCTTTGTCCATAATTATGCAATAGATTATCCGTATGAAACTTAAAAACAAAGGTGACTGTCTGTATATAGCCATAGCTCCGAATGATTTAGCAGCTTGATTTCATGACAAATTCTTATATGTTACAGTTAAACTCTTTTTGTTCAATACTAGTTTCTGAATATGTTCATCTATTGTCTTTCATTAATTGCATATTGTTCGTCAACTTTTGCAGGCTGCTTCTCGACAAGGAAAGCCAAGTGCGCAAGAAGTTTCAGAACCAAATAATATTCTCTTTATACAGAATCTGCCCCACGAGACAACAAGTATGATGCTTGAAGTGCTCTTCAAACAATATCCTGGCTTTAGGGAAGTTCGAATGATTGAAGCGAAGCCAGGTATTGCATTCGTGGAATTTGACGATGATGTCCAGTCTTCTGTGGCCATGCAGGCCCTTCAAGGCTTCAAAATCACCCCCCAAAATCCCATGGCTATCACCTATGCCAAGAAATGAGCAGTCTTAATTCCAGAACTAAGAAAATACAGCAACTGAAGATCTTTAGTTTTCTAGTATGGGGTTATCTGTTCACCCTATAGGTCAGATGAGGAAGATGTAGAAGGCACATGTATTATACACTCGAGCAGCATCTCTTTTAAGCGTGTAAGTTTTTTGGGTCTTTGCAATGCTTTGCTAGTTATATTGTTTTAAACAATTTGATTTTATGTACTAATGCTGCTGAATCCTAAGAAAAAAGGTGTTTGATTGAATCTGAAAGAGTTTAATTGCATTAACATTGTGAATTTTACACTATAGTTGATTACCTTGTAATGAGTAAAATTAGAAATTTCACTCCAAGTGCCCTAATATCAAGCAAAAATCTCTCCCTTTAAAAGGCTAAATTTTTTGAATTCAACACCTTCAACTGACATCGACTCATCCCAAACTTTAAAATACTAAAGGTCGTCATTCATTAATGTAGGGCTATTAAAAATCTCCTCTACTTCAAGTTTCCTGCTTTCCCAGGTTAAGAGAACAAACAAAAGCACTTCCCTTGACATTCAACCTTCCTAGCCCATTTAAGAATTCAACAAGTAGTCTCACTATACTGATGTTACTTCGCGAAATATTCAAGAACTAAAAAGATAGCTTATCAAAACAGTAACCAAAAACAGCAAAACAAAGATATTTAGCCATTTGGCCAGCAGAGTTATTCACTTTTTTCTGAAATAATTTTTGTTATTATTTCAAAATCAGTGTTTAGTTATAAAATTTCTAAATCCAACTTGTAGTTGGATTCCTAATTTGAAGAAGTGTTCCAAACCTGTTTTCCAACTCCAACCTCATAAATTCCAAATTTGAAATTTATGGCCAAACACTTACTTAGTTAATCATCAAGTCAGTCAAGGAAGAAAAAGCAAATGTTCACCAAATCCTAGAAAGGCAATACCTTTGTTGGTTATGTAAAAAACGTACGGTAATAGTAAATAACTATTACAGTGATCGAAATGATAAACAATAAAGATTACAACAACAAGTTGTCAATCTCTTGATCTTGAATTGGAACTCCAAATCTGGATCTTGTATTCAGAAATACAAGAACATGAACTGCTACGCTTGTGGCTTGTAGATCCGCTGAGAATCAGAACGGTTAAAGTCCTTTGAGATTCTAGTTCACACATGAAACACTTAGCAACCAATTAGATAATCACAACACCACCGGCTGAGTCGAGAGATGGTTCTCTGTCTTTAAGACAAGATTGCCCTCGTATATAGGCTTTACGGAAGTGTGGACAATAGTCTCCCAAGATGAAACAACAAACTATCAAATGTGCAAAGCCTACACAAATGACCTCAGCGAAGAACACGAACAATGAAGATTGCTAAGAGAAGGATTGCTTATCAGGAAAACTGATCTCTTTGTGGTGTTGTATACTTGTATGTATATTGTGTACATTTATGTTCTGTTCATCTATAGAATTGAGCCAAAGGCATCAATTTATAGGTGTGTAAGATGACATTTCAAATGCCCCATAATAGCATTCAATTGTCATGTAATGGATGACATTTAACCCCCAAGTAATGCATCAACATAATGGTCCAAGTAATGGCCATTATTGGGTGGATTCAATGCCATTGAAATTATCTCAACAGCCAAACCTTTGGGATTCCGACGAACAGTCACTGCCTGGGAAGCGCCGCGACTCAGAAGCATTAGCGTCGCGGCTCTAATTAGCCAAAAGCCTCACTGCCGACCAAGCGCCGCGGTCATGCTAGGGGTTTGACCCGTACCATCTTACACTTCGCACAATCCTTCATTCGTTTACCAACGTGGAACACTTGTTATTTAGCCAATAACCGTCCATCATTCTATGTCTCAAACATTTCACTTACGTACCAATATCTCTTTCATTAACAAAATTTACGATACTTGGCACTAAGATTGCACGTGTGTGAAATGACATTTCCGACGTGCGGGGCCCCAATTGTTCGAGTCATAAATAATGGGATAAACTTAATTCCACATTAGTAAATTTTCAACAATCCCCCTTGAAAGAGATTTTGGCGCACACACAAGGTGCATGCTTTCAACAATATTTCAGCGAAATGATATTGCATCAGGAGAGGTAGTTTCTGCTTTGAACCTTCTCTAGTTGAATACCATCGGACTTACTTACTGCGCGGTGAACGTGATGTCTTGAACCGTCAGTGTTTAATGTAAGCCTAGACAATGGTACCAACACAATACCTCCCATTTATTCATTTATTCTTTTGTTTTGTCCGTTGTGGCCGTGGACACACTTGGATTCTTAAGTGCGTTCATTTGAGGTGGCCTGTCCTCGCACTTAAATAGGTGATCTCCTACAGGGTATCCTGTTATACCCCACTTCACAAGTGTTAGGAATCATTAAAAGTTTCCCCAACCTTAACCTCAACCGTTTGAGGATCGTTAAAGGTTTGGAAGCTTGACCTTTACCCACCATGCAGGTAGCACTTTAATGTCTATCGCGGGAACGACTTTGGATTCATGTTTCTTTACATAAATCATCATCCGAAGCGCTCAACTAAACCTTTTGCAGCTTAGTTTTCCCATTGAACCAAATTCTTGGGATCTCCAATCAATATGGTTGGGTTACCACCGCAAAGGTTCGTATTGTTTGAGTTTTAAGTCCATTCCCTTAGACAGGCAGAATTCTTGATATTCGGGTAGTCCCTTAGTTAAAGGGTCAGCTATATCCTTTGATTAGTAATCAAGGAAGTGACACCCGTGATGATCAACTGCCATACGGTCTTATGTCTCCGACAGATATGTCCAGATGCCGTCATCTGTGCCCTTCCTAAATTTGACTGGCTAGCCACAATGTATAACTGTCGAAGGCACGAGTTTCTCCCAATAAGAAACGTCCTCGAAGGAGTCGTGAAGTTACTCAACTTCTTTCATACTTTGTTTAAAGCGATAAACTCCAATTCCATCATGAATCGGCCGATGCAAGTTTGCTTAGAGGATTTTCCAAGACCCACCATACACATTTACTTGTGGCATTGGTGTTCTTCAAGTCTGATGTCCAGTTTGCATCAATGTGTTCTCCCAGAACCGCTAGACATCCAGAATACCGTAATCCGTAGATAAGCAAACATTTCAGACATCGTCATATTTGATTTAACGCCTTCTATCGATCATTTCCAGAATCACGAGTGAACCTTAGTTCAACTGATCTGCTTTGTAGGTCGATACCAGGTCGGTTGTAGTGTGTACAATACATTGAACTACATGTGACCTGCACATATCGCTCCTTGTATATGGGTGCATCATGATTCCAATCAGTTCTATGATTCATATCCATTGGTGGCTTCAACGAGACTGTCAACTAACTCACAAATGAGTTTGGATTAAGACCAGTCCGTTAGATGTCTTAGAAATTTCAATTCCTAAGATGTCATCTGTGATACCCATATCTTTCATATCGAGACTTTTGTTTCAATATGACTTTCACTTTCAGACTGTTGGTTTTTTCAACTGTTGGCTTTCTAACTTCAGAGTCAATGTTTTTGTTGTCATATTCATTATTTATGTTTTATCTGAAACTTCCAGGACCAAAATGTAAACATTTCAGGGACCAAAATGGAAGTTCAGGAAGAAGCCCAACAGTCCAACAAACCAACTCTGATCCTCCCTTTCCAACTCTTCGGTTAGGAAGGCGGCATCAACATCCAAGTCACACAAAACTGCAATGGCCCTGGATGTTAAGCTATTCACAGGGGAGCACATGTACAAGTAGCCGAGGCCTTATACTCGTCAATAGATCCATCTACTTGGTACTCACTTTTGAGTATCCACTTTCACAACCCAAAGGTTCTTTTCCCGAAGGAAGGTCAACCATTACACAAGTATAGTTCTATATGATGAAATCTATTTCTCTTTATGTAGCTTCTTTCCAAAGCAATGCTTCTGGAGATGACAATTCTCTGTTAATTGTCCATGGTTCATTCTCAACCATACAAGCTAGAAGGTCTAGAACAAGTCTTTGTCCCCTCTTTGCTCTGTCTCGGTTCAACATCTAGAATCCCTGAGTTCTGTAAATATGAAACTTTAAGTTCCGGATAGTCAGCAACTTCTGAGTTCTGTAGATCAGGAACGTCTGGTTCCGGATAAACAGGCACTCGTGGGTTCTTATTAACCTTGAGCAATTATTTCTTTTTCTTTCTTAAAGAAAGTTATCTTCAAAGAATTCAACATTCTTTGACACCAAGAGGCGATAAACACTACTGTTATTTGCATATCCAGTGGATATGCAATTTACAGTCTTGCCCGACATATTTTGGACGTACGACTTTGCGCTTAGCTAAAACCGTTAAACTAAGGTGAGTAATAAGCAGTCATTTGATGAACGATGCTTCACATTCTCCCCCTCTATCACTACGAATTCCTCAATCCGTCGGCTTAATTGATTTTCAACTTCTGCTTTGTAGCGTTTGTCGCGCCCAATTTTGACCCGCGGGCTTCGCGACGCGATGGCGTCGATTCCCTCCGGATGGATTAAAAAAATGCTTGTTTTGAGGAGTCGCCACCTAATTATTTTAAGGTGAATTAGGACACCTGAATATTAACTAAAAGCTGCAAAATAACTCTGATTTTATGGTCTACAAAACTAATGAGATTCTGGGTAAGGGTTCTTTATTATCCTAAAGGGAAGGGGTTAGGCATCCTTTAAGATCCGCTAACTTGCGGTTATCCGATCAAGTTCAAGTTAATTGTTATGCTAAGAAAATGCATGTTTTACAAATATAAAAATAATGTTGCAAGATGTTAATAAAATGATGCATTTTGTACAAGTATGCATTTGTATGGCATTAATATACATGTAAAGCTAAAAAAAAATACAAGTATGCATTTGTATGAAAATTGATAAAAATGTATGCAAGGTGTTAATATGGGCAACAGGCCTAAAATAAATAAACTAGCGATTTTCAATTTTAAAACTAACCGAGCCTAAAATAAATAAACTAGCGATGGATTTCCAGTTTTGGACTACCTTATTAATTAATTCTATGTCTACCTATTCTAAATATTTCAATAATTTCACGAGTACAATAACATTACAATGCGTAATGAAAATAAAGTGAATTAAAGAAAGTAAAAGACAACAACAAAAATAAATAATCTCAGGGGTATTTGCCTTCTTTGACTTTATCTTTGCAAGCTGTCAAGAATAAACGGTTAGAAACAATTGAATATACATAACTTCGGATCCGTATCCAAAAAATAAATGTTTTGATTACGGAGGACTCCAGACTTAAATTTTGAAAAGATCATTCCAATCACGTCGTGGCTGCTAACATATGACTCGTTGGTCATTTTAGTTGCCTTGCCTACCGAACATGTTGGTCTCTCGGGTGAAAAAGATTTAAGTTTCATCATTGCCCAGAAGTTTTATTTTCCGTCTTTACAACTGTGGAGGCCTCAAAAATCGACGGATATTTTTTCATCGGCCATATGCAGTATAATATTCAAAGCAGTAAAATGGTGCCGAAAACAGTAAAAGAAAAACAAAAATTGAGAAATGATATCCGAAGGGACGCGGCCTCAAATTTAGTTTCATTGGCCTAAATGCAGTATTTATATAAATCAGTAAATCAGTAAGACAATCCGTGCACGGATGTTTAAATGTCAAAACAGTAAACTGAAACAGAAACGAAAAAAAGTGCGGCCTCGAATTTAATTTCATCGGCCTAAGTATAGTATTTGTTCAAATCAATAAAAATAACAAATAGCCGCGTAACGGATATTCAAATACCAAAATAAATTAACAGTCCACGATTAAACATCCGACCTAAATTCTGAATGTTTGAACCGAAACAGAAATCCGATTCAGATTTTTCTAGGATTTTTATTTTCAGATAACCAACAAGATAAAAACACAAAATCTGGGAATTTAACCAAAACCGGGTCGACCCGACCCGGACCAGTGACCCGACCCGAAACAGTGCTGACCCGGAATCAAACATTTTTTAGAATTTTTAGATAACCAACCACAAAATATTAAACACAAAAAATATGAAATTATTACCAGACCCGGGTCGACCCGAAACAGAAATCCGATCCGAATCAGTTTTTTTTAAAATTTTCTGAACAAAGTGTTCTCCAAAATGGCTACAACATCAACGCCAAACACGAAGAAATAATAACAACAAGAACAAACATCAAAGAAGGTAAGATTGGAAGAAAATCACCAAAACGCAGCTACTGTTCACCGACGACAATCTGGAGCTACAGATCTCCGAATCCACATCTGTCAGTTCCCAATCAAAGACTGAGATGAGAGGAACACTCTGTCCAAATATCAGCTCAATCGGACAAGGAACGAAGCGATAATCGACCAAAGAAGTTGGCTGCTCCCCATGAATTTTCTGCAGAAAATTTCTGCACTTTTTTTTTAAATCTTTTTTTTCCTTTTCAGACTCGATTTTTTTTCACTTTTCTTTCCGGATTTTCGGACCCTCTTTAAAAATATGAAGAACAAAGGATGTAATGCAAATCAAGAACAAAAAAAAAATCCGACCCCTTTACAATGAAGAACAATGGGGTTTTTATAGATGAAAAATTGGGTTTGAATTTCAAACAAAAGTGGGCAAAAAATATGATTTTTGGGGCGGATTTTCGGGGATAAGGGTGTGGGTGGTGTAGGGTGTCAGGGGTTGGTGGTGGTGAGGTGAGGTGACCGGCGGTGGTGTGGGGGTGCGGGGGGTGTGTGGCGGCTGATTTTTGGGAGAGAGAGTAAGGGTTTTGGTTTTTTGTTTTGTTGTTGTTGTGAAGTGTGATAGGGTTAGGGGGATAAAAAGGGGGGAAATAAAGGGAAATGGGATTGGGCCGGTTCGGGTGTGGGCTTGGGGAGTTGGGCCACCGGGCTTGGGGAAATAAGGGGTGATGGGTTCGGCTTGGACAAAAATGGGTTTTAGTTTGGGTAGGGTAGAAATTGTTTTGGGTTGAGTAGAAGTTGTTTTGGGGGGAAATGAAATGGGTTATGGGTTAAAAATATAAAAAAGGGTTTTATTATATATAAATAAATTTTAAAAAAAAAGCTTTGCAAAAATTATAAATTGTAAAGATGACAATATGATAAAAATATAATATTTGTGAGATGTTTGATGCTTAAAAATAAAAAATAAAAAATGCGATGCCGTTTTGCGAAAATAAAATAACATATAATATTAGGATAAAAGTATGATTATGATATAAAAAATGCAAATGACAATAAAATGCAAATAATAATGATATATATACATATATATGCCTATATTTTAAAATTGTTTTAAAGTGTCAAAAAATTAAAAATTACAAATAAAATCATAAAAGATGGGACAAAATTGGGTGTCAATGAAAATGAAATACCCGCATTAGGAGGTGGGCGCCTGACTTGAATTAAAATACCCGCATTAGGAGGTGGGCGCCTGACGAAATTAAATACCCGCATTAGGAGGTGGGCGCCGATCGAAAATGAAATACCCGCATTAGGAGGTGGGTGCACGATGAAATTGAAATACCCGCATTAGGAGGTGGGCGCTGACCGAAATTGAAATACCCGCATTAGGAGGTGGGCGCTCGATCGAAAATGAAATACCCGCATTAGGAGGTGGGCGCCGACCGAAAATGAAATACCCGCATTAGGAGGTGGGCGCCGACCGAAAATGAAATACCCGCATTAGGAGGTGGGCGCCGACGTAAATTAAATACCCGCATTAGGAGGTGGGCGCCGACGAAATTAAATACCCGCATTAGGAGGTGGGCGCCTGACTGAAAATGAAATACCCGCATTAGGAGGTGGGTGCCTGACTGAAATTGAAATACCCGCATTAGGAGGTGGGCGCCTGACGATCGAAATTGAAATACCCGCATTAGGAGGTGGGTGTCTGACTGAAAATGAAATACCCGCATTAGGAGGTGGGCGCCTGACTGAAAATGAAATACCCGCATTAGGAGGTGGGCGCCTGACTGAAAATGAAATACCCGCATTAGGAGGTGGGCGCCGATCGAAAATGAAATACCCGCATTAGGAGGTGGGCGCCCGACAGAAATTAAATACCCGCATTAGGAGGTGGGCGCCTGACAGAAATTAAATACCCGCATTAGGAGGTGGGCGCCTGACTGAAATTAAATACCCGCATTAGGAGGTGGGCGCCTGACTGGAATTAAAATACCCGCATTAGGAGGTGGGCGCCTGACAGAAATTAAATACCCACATTATGAGGTGGGCGCCTGACAGAAATTAAATACCCGCATTAGGAGGTGGGCGCCTGATTGAAATTGAAATACCCGCATTAGGAGGTGGGCGCCTGAAATGACGTCGTTGCTTAGACGTGATTCAGATGTCGTCGTTGCATAGACGAGATAAAATGACGTCGTTGTTTAGACGTGATGCAGATGTCGTCGTTGCATGGACGAAATGAAATGACGTCGTTGTTTAGACGTGATGCAGATGTCGTCGTTGCATAGACGAAATGAAATGACGTCGTTGCTTAGACGTGATGCAGATGTCGTCGTTGCATAGACGAGATGAAAAATGACGTCATTGCTTAGACGTGATGCAAAGTGTGACCCTAAGGTCGAATTGCTATGTCATCAATCTAGATTAAAAGTTAATGCGCAGACATAAGCGATGTAAAAGGAATGGATAAGGATGAGAAATATGACCCTGTGAGTCGAAATATCGTCCTTGTACGGACATAGCAGCTGGGACCCTGTAGGTCAAGATGATGTTTTTTTTTTGTACAGACGCCCAATAGGAACGTGATCCTTGTGGTGAGCGGCGATGCGGGAATTCTTTGCGAAATTAAGCCTCATGTCGCGGCGTCCCGCCTTTGTCAACCTGAAGACCTGCACTCAAAGAAATTTGTGAGTTTGGGGGGCAGGGGCGGTTGATTCACATTGACTTTATAGTTTTTGCCCTTGACGCTTGCAAGCTCGGGTGGTTTAGATTGAAGACTTAGTTGTCTGGCATTTTCCAGGTCTATTGGCATATGCTTGCAGTGAACCCTTTAAAAAATGCCCCAGTTTCTGGTATATATGAAGATGATGAACTTCCAACTGGATAAAGCCCGAGTTTGTGCGGGCCACTTGCTTGTCTGTTAAGGCAATCATGTAAGCACATTGCGTTGTGTGCAAGATAATGGAAGAAAAATTCCAATGGTGTGACCGAAGCCGATATAGGCCGCCTACGTATTCCGACAAAGGAAATCAGGTCATAACGTAGTTCGTTACCGAAAAAAGGAATTATGAAGTTTTCCAAAATGGGACCGAAGCCGATGTGGCTGCCTACGTATCTCGCCGAGGGAATCAGGTCATAACGTAGTTCATGTAAGTAAAAAGAATTTTGTAAGGGTTTTCTAAAAATGAGACCGAAGCTGATGTGGCCGCCTACATATCCCGCCGAGGGAATCAGGTCATAACGTAGTTCATGCGGCAAAATAGATTTGTATTTGTAGAATGTTTTTTTTTTTTTTTGTAAAAGAGTGACTAGAGTTTGAAAAATGATGCAATATATTTTGCAAGGTTTTTTTTTTTTTTTTTTGAAAATATGAAAAAGTCAGAATCATATTTTGACTTCAGTTGGTACCAACAATTAGTAATGTGCTTAGGGTTCCTGTTACTGCTCTCTGTATAACCGAGGCTGACTTCAGGGTAATTCCTACAGCTTTAGATGCTACCTCAGACATACATGAGGATCGACACTTGCTTCAAGCCAAGGTTTTGACATATATGCATCCTCATGTTTCAAATGCCCTCACTGAAAGAAAGTCCCTTTCTCATATGTATTCCAGTATTTTGAACTTTGGGACGTCTAGAGAAGTACACTCACCCTCAGAAAGATGTTCAATGCATTTAATTGTGATACAGGCTTGGCCGTCATGTGAGTATCCACTAATGTGAGAACCCTCTGTATAGGATCATGTAGGGCTTGTTATAGGTTTGTAATGTAGGCTTGGGGAAAGGAAAGGATATCATTTGGGTAAGGAGTGACTAATCCTTCCTTGAGCGTTGGAATATGTCCGCGCTTTGTATTTGTGTGCCTTGATGCCGATTTGCTTCTTTTTGCCCCCTTTATTTTGTACCGACTTCTTTTGAATATTTCGTTTGGAGCTTTTTCCCCTTTTTCGGAGTTATGTTTTTTTTTATTTTTTTATTTTGATATTGTCAGGGCTTTTTACTTCATTTTTTGTGAAGTCGTCCCTTTGTTTTGTTTCATTTCCTCTTTTGGGAACATTGCAACTTCAACTCGGATCATTTTCAACAATTTGCACATTTCTGATGCGCTCAAGGAAGTCGGGCCAAGAGAGGGATAGTGCGTGTACACACTCAGAAAGGGTATAGGCATAATATGTGGTTGTTAAAAAAAAAATAGGCTTCAGGCTCAAAGGGGTACTATGGATAATGTTATTTGGTAAGCTGGAAAGGCTCAAACGGATCAAAGAAAGCCTACGATCCTTTCCTATACCAAGTGTTACTCAGGATTTCGCCTCAACAAACATTCGAGCCAAGTTCTAGATCACAATGCAATGCAATTGAACTTATTCTAAAACTCACCACACAATGCATATGAAACGATGAGGTTGGCTTTGTTCATATCTTGGAGCATGCAAAGCAATTTTTTTTTGTGTCGTCACAAGCGTGAATGAGAGGTACCAAAAGAATCTATGGTATACCACGAAGTCGATCTTCTCCGCTTGTTCTTTCCTATGCACACTCTTAACTGTGTTGGTATCAACCAAGTCCATCAATGATTCTTAGAAAATATATATATATATATATTTTGTATTTTTGTTTTGTTTTGTTTTGTTTTTTTTTGTTTTTTTGAATAAAGGGTACCGAACCCCAAATAGGGCTGCCTACGTATCTCATCTTTGACGAGAATCAGGTGTGCGTAGTTCCTGCAGATAGATTATAAAAATGTATGATTGAAAAAGAACTTATCCACGATAGGATAGTAAGTAAAAACTGTATGCAATTAAAAAGTGATTGACAAATTAGGATGAATGCAATGAAAAAAAAAATGACTGTCCACAATAGGATGTAATGAAAAAAGATTGTCCATTAGGATGTAATGAAAAAAAAAAGATTGATAAACCAGAATCATTTTTTTCATTTTTTTATTTGTTTTTTTTTTATTTTTTTTTTTAGGGGTGTCGCACCCGAGAAGGGTTACCTACGTATCACACCGTATGGTGAGAATCAAACACTCGTAGTTCGTAAGGATGTGTTGTAAAAATGGTATGATATAAAGAAATTATGTAACGAAAATTAAACATATCAACTGAATTTGCAAATATGTAACAAAAAACAAAAGTATAGACAAATTAAAGTGATGACTCGTTGAATCTGGTGTTGGCTGACTTTTTTCAGACAAAACATCTTTCGGTCATCTTTGTGAAAGCCTTTGGCTTTGTTCTTCCTGGAGTATATCCAGGAATAATGTTTTAGAACGACCGCCCCCAACTGTTCGCGAGGATGATCTTCCTGCAAAAATAAGAGCACCGAGTGAAAGGAGGAAAGTCACTAAAAGAATAATAAAATGTAGGAAAGTGACAGTATAGTCAAAAACTCCCCTGATTGCTGCACGAGGTCCGAGTCTTGGATGTTCAAGAACGCTTTATCCTAGGGAAGTGACTCAATTTCTGTCCCTTTGTTGCAAGCGACATGGTATGATATGTAAAGAATTGAAGCAGGTATTTATTGCATTAAATAATATGTACAAAGTTAAAAGAAGAAAAATAGCAAACAAATTGTGCGGGAATTAAATGTGTGTCCTAACATGCATGGAGCCTCTCTTATGCCAGAGGTGAGCCTAAACGCCAAATATGATAGATTATGACAAAATAATCCAAGTTGTCACTGCAATACTTTTGTTGGAAATAAAGACAAAACGTATGTACATTTTCCAATATCGGCATGTCATGATTAGGCTTGGATTAGTCTATCATTATCAGGCTACAAATAATATGCTGATGGTCGTTGGGGGAGCGAGACCCGTCGACAATTTTGGTGAATTTCTTAATTGTGGAGTCGATACCAAGGATCGACCCAATTATAGTGTATGCATGCATGACTTAAAATAAAGGTGGTATAACTCTATCCTAAATTTTCTAAGATTTGGCTTACTAGACTCCAGGTTCCCGAGCGGACTACTCGAGTGAGAAGGCTACGTGGCCACCGGACGGTCCGGTCACTCCGCGCATACGCCAACTCTCCTAAAATTTGGTAATTTGAAAGAATTTGCAGGTGCGCAAAACACACCTCGCGTGTAATGTGTGATAGTGCCAACTTTCCATAATGGAAGAAATATGAGCGGAATGCCAATTTAAGGAAAGCAGTAACAGAATAAAGCAATTAAAGCAGTTAAACATACAAAATTTCAAAAAGGAAACAATTAAAAACAATAAATCAAATAAGGAGCAATATAAAGCATAATAATAATTAACCTGAATTTGCTATGGTTAAGAACCTAAAAGTATCCCCAGCGGAGTCGCCATGCTGTCGCGCCCGATTTTGACCAGCGGGCTTCGCGACGCGATGGCGTCGATTCCCTCCGGATGGATTAAAAAAATGCTTGTTTTGAGGAGTCGCCACCTAATTATTTTAAGGTGAATTAGGACACCTGAATATTAACTAAAAGCTGCAAAATAACTCTGATTTTATAGTCTACAAAACTAATGAGATTCTGGGTAAGGGTTCTTTATTATCCTAAAGGGAAGGGGTTAGGCATCCTTTAAGATCCGCTAACTTGCGGTTATCCGATCAAGTTCAAGTTAATTGTTATGCTAAGAAAATGCATGTTTTACAAATATAAAAATAATGTTGCAAGATGTTAATAAAATGATGCATTTTGTACAAGTATGCATTTGTATGGCATTAATATACATGTAAAGCTAAAAAAAAGTACAAGTATGCATTTGTATGAAAATTGATAAAAATGTATGCAAGGTGTTAATATGGGCAACGGGCCTAAAATAAATAAACTAGCGATTTTCAATTTTAAAACTAACCGAGCCTAAAATAAATAAACTAGCGATGGGTTTCCAGTTTTGGACTACCCTATTAATTAATTCTATGTCTACCTATTCTAAATATTTCAATAATTTCACGAGTACCATAACATTACAATGCAGAATGAAAATAAAGCTGAATTAAAGAAAGTAAAAGACAACAACAAAAATAAATAATCTCCGAGGGGTATTTGCCTTCTTTGACTTTATCTTTGCAAGCTGTCAAGAATAAACGGTTAGAAACAATTGAATATACATAACTTCGGATCCGTATCCAAAACAATAAATGTTTTGATTACGGAGGACTCAGACTTAAATTTTGAAAAGATCATTCCAATCACGTCGTGGCTGCTAACATATGACTCGTTGGTCATTTTAGTTGCCTTGCCTACCGAACATGTTGGTCTCTCGGGTGAAAAAGATTTAAGTTTCATCATTGCCCAGAAGTTTTATTTTCCGTCTTTACAACTGTGGAGGCCTCAAAAATCGACGGATATTTTTTCATCGGCCATATGCAGTATAATATTCAAAGCAGTAAAATGGTGTCGAAAACCTCAAATTTAGTTTCATTGGCCTAAATGCAGTATTTATATAAATCAGAAATCCAATCCGTGCAATCAAACATTTTTTTTCAATTTTCGCGATAACCAACCACAAAATATTAAACACAAAAAATATGAAATTATTAACCGAAACAGAAATCCGATTCAGATTTTTCTAGGATATTTATTTTCAGATAACCAACAAGATAAAAACACAAAATCTGGGAATTTAACCAAAACCGGGTCGACCCGACCCGGACCAGTGACCCGACCCGAAACAGTGCTGACCCGAATCAAACATTTTTTAGAATTTTTAGATAACCGACCACAAAATCAGTTTTTTTTCAGTTTTTTTAAAATTTTCTGAACAAAGTGTTCTCCAAAATGGCTACAACATCAACGCCAAACACGAAGAAATAATAACAACAAGAACAAACATCAAAGAAGGTAAGATTGGAAGAAAATCACCAAAACGCAGCTACTGTTCACCGACGACAATCTGGAGCTACAGATCTCCGAATCCACCTCTGTCAGTTCCCAATTTAAGACTGAGATGAGAGGAACACTCTGTCCAAATATCAGCTCAATCGGACAAGGAACGAAGCGATAATCGACCAAAGAAGTTGGCTGCTCCCCATGAATTTTCTTCAGAAAATTTCTGCACTTTTTTTTAAAAATCTTTTTTTTTCCTTTTCAGACTCGATTTTTTTCACTTTTCTTTCCGGATTTTCGGACCCTCTTTAAAAATATGAAGAACAAAGGATGTAATGCAAATCAAGAACAAAAAAAAAATCCGACCCCTTTACAATGAAGAACAATGGGGTTTTTATAGATGAAAAATTGGGTTTGAATTTCAAACAAAAGTGGGCAAAAAATATGATTTTTGGGGCGGATTTTCGGGGATAAGGGTGTGGGTGGTGTAGGGTGTCAGGGGTTGGTGGTGGTGAGGTGAGGTGAGGTGACCGGCGGTGGTGTGGGGGTGCGGGGGGTGTGTGGCGGCTGATTTTTGGGAGAGAGAGTAAGGGTTTTGGTTTTTTGTTTTGTTGTTGTTGTGAAGTGTGATAGGGTTAGGGGGATAAAAAGGGGGGAAATAAAGGGAAATGGGATTGGGCCGGTTCGGGTGTGGGCTTGGGGAGTTGGGCCACCGGGCTTGGGGAAATAAGGGGTGATGGGTTCGGCTTGGACAAAAATGGGTTTTAGTTTGGGTAGGGTAGAAATTGTTTTGGGTTGAGTAGAAGTTGTTTTGGGGGGAAATGAAATGGGTTATGGGTTAAAAATATAAAAAAGGGTTTATTATATATAAATAAATTTTAAAAAAAAAGCTTTGCAAAAATTATAAATTGTAAAGATGACAATATGATAAAAATATAATATTTGTGAGATGTTTGATGCTTAAAAATAAAAAATAAAAAATGTGATGCCGTTTTGCGAAAATAAAATAACATATAATATTAGGATAAAAGTATGATTATGATATAAAAAATGCAAATGACAATAAAATGCAAATAATAATGATATATATACATATTTATGCCTATATTTTAAAATTGTTTTAAAGTGTCAAAAATATTAAAAATTACAAATAAAATCAGAAAAGATGGGACAAAATTGGGTGTCAACAACGTTTATCCGCTTCAACAACTTCATCTTTGCTTTTCAACAACCAAAGGATGCAATACGTTGTACCATCATCAATGAAGGTCACAAAATACTTGTCTCCCCCCTCTATTTTGTATAAACTTCAAATCACTCATATAGGTGTGACTAAGTTCTAGTGGAGCGGTGCTTCTTTCGCTATTCCTTTGACGGAATGAAATGTGATTTTGCCTCTTCGCCTACCTCACATTCATTTTGAGGGTTTATGTCGA
The DNA here is from genome assembly GCA_034509755.1 of Anisodus tanguticus. NCBI lineage: Eukaryota > Viridiplantae > Streptophyta > Magnoliopsida > Solanales > Solanaceae > Anisodus > Anisodus tanguticus. The sequence continues at coordinate 21,566,898 of CM067551.1, forward strand.
CAGAAGGCAACACTCTCAACTTCGTTAGCTTTTGAATGACTTTCTATTTAACGTGTCTTAATCTATGATGGCATAGATGCACAGATTAGAAATATATCATTCATTTAGCTACAAACATACTGTATCATTCTTAGTTATTACAGACCTATTGGACTAGTCTTAAACCAACTTGACCAACATCGTCCCTTAAACCAAGTTTGGGACATGTATCAACTCATTTTAGAGTGATCCCATTCCCTGAAGTCCTATTGAGGACAACCTCTCCAACCCCTTCTACTTTAGAGGTGGCGTTGCTTCACATGAACAACTTCTTGCCCATGGTTAGGGCGTAACCAGATCATATGTGATCTGGATACTGTCCCACTCCAGTTGCTTTGGCAGACCGAGTGTCCAACTTCTTTTCTGCCTTTGTTTTGGCCTTCAGATCAATTAAGACCTGGAAACTCTGGCCCACCTCACTAGGTGTCCATTATTTTTCTGTCTTTCTTCTGGCCTTCAGATCATTTAAGACCTGAAAATTTTGGCCCACTCCAGTCGCCCATAGGCTTTGTACGACTGAGTGTCCAATATCATCCTATCAAATGAAGGATCTTCTGTCAGATAGTGTGACAGGTTCAACGTCTTAAGATAAGCCATTATCTTTTAGTCTTCTTCCCTTGAGATTGGTGCCCAGACAATTCCTGGCGCTTGCTTAAGAGTGGTAACAATTTTCGCACAGTCATTGGATCTCTATCCTTCGTATGTGCGAACGTACTTTACACACTTTTAATAATTACACCCAAAAAAATGGATCTTTTAAGTTTTGTTTACAATAGTCCAATCTTTAACCGGGAAGGAAGGAGATTCAATATCTGATTTTAGAGTGTAGGGAATATAAGTTTTTAATGAAAACACTTTCATATTCCCAGCCTTGCTTTACACACTATTATTCAGATATTATTTAAACACATTATAGTTAAGGAAGGATAATTAACTTAGACCTTTTGGATTATGGCCCACTTCAGTTAGACTAAGTGTCTATATCCTCCTTACCATAATTCGGATCCTTTGTCTGGGACATATATAGGACTTTTGATACATGATAGAACATCATCTTCAGCCTCTCGTGGGCGCTTGTTTCCACCACTCTCGGGAGTGGTAACACCAACTCATCCTTGATCTTTAGTCGTACTAGCATGACTATCAGCAGTATCTTGAAGCTCAGTATCAGATCCAGAGATCCCACCTTTGACGGAAATAGATTTGTAACTGTCGTCAAAGAGAGAACCAAAACTAGGACCAGATTTGAAAGCACGGTTGTTGACATAGACAGTGTTTGAACTGTTAACAAAACTGTCAACCGAACTGTTTTCAAGAAGAAAACCACAGCCAGATTTGGGACCATATCTGCTGGCACACATCTTTCGAGCACTAATACAATCTTGTCTTAAAATTATTGAATATGTAAAGTACGTACGGGAATAATAAATAACTATTACAGTGATCGAAAGGATAAACAACAAGGATTATAACAACGAGTTGTCAATCTCTTGATCTTGAATTGGAACTTCAAATATGGATATTGTATTCGGAAATACAAGAACATGAACTGCTACACTTGTGGCTTGTAGATACGCTGAGAATCCGAACGGTTAGAGTCCTTTGAGATTCTAGTTCATACCTAAAACACTTATCAACCAATTAGATAATCACAACACCACCGGCTGAGTCGAGAGATGACTCTCTGTCTTTAAGACAAGATTGCCCCCGTATATAGGCTTTACGGAAGTGTGGACAGTAGTCTCCCAAAATGAAACAACAAACTATCAAATGTGTAAAGCCTACACAAATGACCCCAGCGAAGAACACAAATAATGAAGATTGCTATTAGAAAAATCTGATCTCTTTGTGGTGTTGTTAACTTGTGTGTATGTTCACTTGTTCATTTCTGTTCATCTATAGAATAGAGCAAAAGGCCTCAATTTATAGGTGTGTAAGATGGTCTTTCAAATGCCCCATAATGGCATTCAATTGCCATGTAATGAATGACATTTAACCCCCAAGTAATGCATCAACATAATGGTCCAAGTAATGGCCATTATTGAGTGGATTCAATACCATTGAAACTACCTCAACATCCAAGCCTTTGGGATTCCGACGAACAATCACTGCCTGGGAAGCGCTGCGGCTCTGAAGCATTAGCGTCGCGGCTCTAATTAGCCAAAAACCTCACTGCCGACCAAGCATCGCGTCCCTGCTATGGGGGCGTCGCGGCGCACCGACGCCGCGGCCCATTCCGGTTGGCGTCGCGACCCTTCTCGGCTCCGCGGTTCTACTCGTACCATCTTACACTTCGCACAATCCTTCCTTCGTTTACCAACATGGAACACTTGTTATTTAGCCAATAACCGTCCATCATTCTATGTCTCAAACATTTCACTTACGTACCAATATCTCTTTCATTAACAAAATTTACGATACTTGGCACTAAGATTGCACGTGTGTGAAAATGATATTTCCGACGTGCGGGGCCCCAATTGTTCGAGTCATAAATAATGGAATAAACTTAATTCCACATTAGTAAATTTCCAACAGAAGCTCCATAAGCTATAAGAAAAATTGAATATCAATTTTGGAGGTGCTTAAAACTATAAAAGAAAAAACATAGCAAATGAGTTTTATTGCTACGAGTCAATCAAACTCCATTAATATAAGATGAATTAATTAAACAACTTGGAGAAATGAATATTGTGAATAAACAAAAGCGACAGGAGCCAAGGATGAGACTCGATTTTGAGTAACCAACTTAACTTGAGGACATATTAAAAATGCAGTTTTAGATCACATCTCAAATTTGATCCCTTACATGCTGAGAGAGGCACAAACAACTTTTTCTTTTCATGATAAATATTTTATCTACATAATTAATTATCAACTTTTGTGAATCAGGAAAATGAATACGCAAACATTTATTATTTTTGAAAAATGAGAATACAAATAGAAAAAAAAAAACTTAAGAATGCAATTTTATTTTTTAAAACAAAATTATAGCATGTGTTGTTTGACTTCAACACATTACTTGCACATGTAGCAAAAGTCTAAGACAACAGAGTCAAGATAATGTTCATACAAAACTAAAATTCTTCACTCCCACACAAACCTTCCTTTGAGGTCACCAATATCCTTGACATTGATCAAATTTACACCAATAAACTCGTCAAAAAATATTTCATACCTAGAGACCATAAAAAAATGTACTCATAAGGAATGAGACGTATACAATAAAAAATCATGAGTGGTGCTCAAACATTCCGCTCAATATAAGAACAAACTTTACACTTCAACTTAAGGGCAAATGGCAAATGGCAAATTCTTTTCCACCGTGTCCCACAATCTCATTCAAATAAGTATGTTGCTCTACGGTTACATTTTTCAAATTTTTTACATTTCATATCGAAAAAGTAACTCATATCCTTGTCAATTAACCCTATATTTGCCAGAGATTTCACAATCTCCATGGTGGTTGAGATTTCTAGTAGAAACTTCATGTTGCGGACTTAAGAGTCTATTTGGTCAAGCAGCCAAAAACTGTTTATTTTGAAAAGTACTTTTTTAAAAAGTATCTTCGGTGAGAAACAATTTGTGTTTGGCTAATTCATTTGAAAAGTGTTTTTGATAAGCAGATTGTGTTTAGCTAATCTTCTCAAAAAAATATTTTTCAGAATCAAATTACGAAAAAGGACATGTATCAATGAATGTTTACCATTAAGATTATTTTATAAAGAAAAAATATTTTAAATAGCTATTATGAGAGACTTTAATTAAATTTTACTTTTATTTAATTAAAATTTAAAAGCATATATGAAAATTTTCAATTAATACAATAAATATGTAAATAAAATAAAATAATAAATATTGATATAATATCAACATGATGATTTAAATATACTAAAAGACATAAACCAAAAGAAAATTTAAAATCATTCCACAAATTTTTATATGTTACCTATTCTTTTTTGGTATAATCCTTATCTGTTACATACAACAGGTAAACGTGAAAGCTAACTATATACAATATAAAATAAAATAAAGGATTATTAATTAGAATTTAATAGATTAATGACAGATATACTTGCTAAATATGTATTTATAGTAGGGATAATCGCAAAAAACTACTTTTGTTTCTACTTTAAAACAGTTTTAGTAATTGGCCAAACATATCAAATATAAAAAAAAATGTCTTTTCTCTAAAAAAAAAAAGAAGAAGAAGCACTTTTGACCTCAAAACCGGCCAAACAAAATGTTAACTGATTTGCAAGTTTAGAAGTCAAAATAAAAAATTGCAAATTACAAAATTGTATTCAAATTTAAAAGTTTTATTTAACAAATTTAGTTTTTTAAAACTTGTATCACGTGTTATTTTACTATTCATATAATTAAACATATTAATATAAATTTTAAAGAAATCCGCCTAACCTAACATTTTAAAAAACGATCCACTAGGAACAAGGGGTCGAGTTGTGCCCCTAAATATTTCCTTAAAAGCTCTCAATTCCACCCCCTAAATCTTCTCATGAAGACCTGCGTGAGATCATTTCACATTCTCACAATCGACCCGATCCGGTCCTTGAAACAATACTAAGTTGATGTACGCTACATATGTCAAATACTTGTGCCAATTTAATATGCAACATCAATCCAACAATATGCTGGCACATCCGACATATATCTAAAAATTTAGACAGTCAATATATAAAATATTATTTAAATTGTCCTACGTCCTCCTATTTTATGAAAAAGGTTAGCAAAGCTCATGAAAAAAAGCTCTCGTGCATCATTTGCAAAGTTATTTTTTTTCATGAATATTAATACATTTGATATTACGTAGTAGAAAAACAGATCTACTATATAAAGGTCTGCCATATTTGGTGCATCATAAAGCAGGAAACACTGAAATCTTATATTGACCTTGGGGTTACTATTTTAAGTACCTAACAACTATTACTATGTTGTACAAATGAAAAACGTGTGAGTGAAAATTTATATTTATTTAATATATTCATATGAAAAGGACAATTTATATTATCTTCATTTCATTTTGTGTTATCTATGATAAATTATTTTGTTGTTTTCTCTAGTTTAAACTTTTTCTTACACAATTTTATATTCAGGCTCGATAAAGTCAGGCCTACAGGAGCTAAAAAAATTGTAGCTGAAACTTCTATTTCGAGCTTGCATTGACATTTTCTTATTTCATTAATGTTTTTATTTGGAGAAATTTATTGGGTTAGTTTATAGAAATTTTGAATTCATATTTTGATGGGTGTTTCATGTTTGATTTGCTAAAATAGTGCTGAGATTTCTTTTTAATTATACAATAAAGTTCAAACATTTTCTCTTAACTTCTCTCATTAGGTTTATTGGTGTTTAGTTTAAACGTTTGATTTTTATTTGACAATGTGAATAACTAAGTATGTTGTTGTTGTACTGTGAATCGCATCATGGATGTATTATGTGGTTCCTAATTTATGAATGTGTTTATTAGTGCATGTGAATTTTGTAGTTAAATCTTTTGAGTCATTCATGTATTGATTTTTCTATGATGATTTTAACCATTTGATACTTCCTTTTACCTGGAATACAAACCAAAGTTCAAACCATTTTCATTTATTTGAGGTCTTTGACTATCAATTCACTCGTTAGTTTTCTATTATTTTGCGTTTAAATTTTAACTTTATATTAATCACATTTTCTATCACTTTTTTTTCCTTTTAGTACTAGTTAATATTTCATTAAATGTTCTTCATATAGAGGATTACTTTTTTTATTATTACATAATGGGTAGGAGAAGGTGAAATAGGGGAGGAATTACAACGTGAGGATAAGGTTAGGTAGTCAACCAACTGAACTACTATATACATATTTCTTTAAGCTAGAGGGTTACAACCCTAACACAGATTTTTTTTGGAGCAAAAAAGTACAGATGAGAGCCGCATAATCCGGTAATTACAATCAAAAGTTAAAACACAAAGCAAACATGATCTTTGTTTAAAACAAAAATAAAAGAAACACCTTCAAATCAAATTCATCACTTTTCAACAAGTTGAAGTTCGATTGGTTGCAAGAGAGACACAAACAGAAAGAGATTCAACGCACATATGTAGGTGAGACTTGACATGAGAATTGATTGTACAAGTATATCTCTCGATACTAGGCCAAATCAGCAATCTATGTTTCTAGCAAATTGAGGCATGTGGGAATTGGCTCTAGAAAACATCCCTCTACAACATTAAATTACACAAGTGAGATAGAGACTTTACCGTATTCAAAATTGAATTCGGTTTCATGAAGAACTCACCAACCTTGCAAACACATATTAATTACTTAGATGCTCCAAATGCAAAGAAATCAAAACAGAAAGCAGTAAAAAGTCATATGTCATGTAACGGTGTGGTTGAGTCTATTGAAAGACTATTTATACAAGTTACATATTTCCATAATAGGAGAATCCTATTCCTATTCTACTCCTAAAACCTTATTCTATTTGGAGATGAACTATACAATTATGGTAAGAGTACAAGACTAATTAAGGTATATTACAACTATACAAAACCTTGTACAATAATGTTACAAACCGTGTACAATAATGCAACAATAATCGTGACCATCCAATACCAAATATACATAGGATATACACGTGCATAACGTGTATATCTCATGTATATTCAGTATATTTAACACACACCCGCAGTCATAGCGGGCGGTGTTCGAACGCTGAGACTGTCCCTAAAATCTTCAAAAAGGACCGAGGGAAGACCCTTTGTAAAGATGCCTGCAATTTGATATCTTGACGGGACATGACATACGCGTACCTGACCCCGAGCAACCTTTTCGCGGACAAAGTGAATGTCCATCTCGATATGCTTAGTGTGTTGGTGCTGAACAGGAAAGAAGACGCCTGATTGTTGGGCCTGAACCCACTACCCATTGGAAGGCCTTGGAAAATAGGGGTTGTTGGGCCACGACCCACTGCCCCAGCCCCACTGCCATGGGCCCCACGGCTGGGACCAGTAGGGATGAGGCCCACTGTTGACTGGATGAGGCCCACTGCCGGATTGTTGTCCACCGAACCACCACCGGAACCGTCGCGTTTGCCCCACGGTTTTTGCCATTATTCTTACAATTATTTTTACCGCCACCATGAGTACGGTTTTGGCCCGAATTATCAACAAAACCCGAAGAATTTGTGGAGGACGTCATCATGACTACAGGGCTTGCTCCGGTAGTCGCCTTCTTAGCCAAACCAGTTTCTTCCAAAGTAAGCATGGAGCGGGCTTGATAAAAACGGGAAGTGGATTGCTTTGACGAAGGAGAGTCCCCACGCAATTATAGGCCTAAGAAAGGCTGGCAACCAATTGTAGAACCAGACGATTATTTGTCACAAGTGCGCCAACGTTACGGAGTTGGTCGACCAACTCCTTGAGTTTATTGCAATATGCAGACACGTTTGGAAATTCTTCCATGCGAACTTGAGAGAATTCCTGCTCGAGTGTGACAACACGTGAATGTTGGTTATCTTGGAATATGTCACGCAATCTATTCCAGGTAGCCATAGCCGTAGTGTCCGGCTCAATGATCGTCTGTAAGAGGTCAACCGAAATAGTGGAATAAATCCACTAGAGAACGGTAGCATCAAGAGTAATCCATAACTGAGGATCCTCCGTGGGAATAGGGGCAACGGGAGGAATTATGTGATGGATGACTTGATGGGAGATAGCGTGAATTTTAAATAATTCTGCCCACGTCGCATATTGGACGTTGTCCATCTCAAGAACAATAGGGATGTTGTTCTTGATGTTAGAAACCATGAGGGCAGGATGAAAATTGTTCTTAGACATAATGAAAGAACAAAGGGAGAGGAGGGGAAATTTGTGAAGAGTGGAGGTAAATAATATCACGAATTTCGGTGAAGTGGGACGGAAATCGGAG